>CM053413.1:51679783-51774116 GCA_028644305.1 Xerus rutilus
GGTGGCTCAAGCCTGTAATCCCAGCACTTAGGGAGGCTGAGACAGGAGAATCGCGAGTTCAAAGCCAGCCTCAGCAACGGCGAGGTGCTAAGCAACTCAGTGAGACCCTGTCTCTACATAAAACACAAAATAGGGCTGGGGATGTGGCTCAGGGGTCGAGTGCCCTTGAGTTCAATCCCTGGTACCAAAAAAAAAAAAATATATATATATATATATATATATATATATTTATACTCTAGAGTTTGAAATACTGACATATCTGAAGACCTAACACCCTCCACCTCCTGGGACATCTTTTTTTTGTTTGTTTGTTTACAGTATAATATCTAAAATGAGAATATATCTGTGCCCAGCATCTTGAGAAAAAGATTGTCCACTTTTGTACATTTCTGGGCTGGAGGTGCCAGCTCACTCAAAGTGCACTGTATCTCCTGTTTCTTGGCTCTGATGATAATATTTTCCAGGAAGTGTATTACATCACTTATGACATAGAAATTAGTGGTCCTGGCATTTCACCTTGCTAAGGTCAAGGAATTCATAGCTCTGAAACATAGAATGTAGATGCATAAAACTGAGATGTATCTTAGACTTCAAGTAAAGAATAAATTGTTAAGACAAACCCACATAAATACAGTTATCTCATACTAGACAAAGATGTCAAATACATACACTGGAGAAAAGATAGCCTCTTCAACAAATGGTGCTGGGAAAATGGGAAATCCATATGTAGTAAAATAAAACTAAAACCCTATCTCTCACCATGCACAAAACTCAACTCAAAGTGGATCAAAGACCTAGGAATTACACCAGAGACCCTGCACCTAACTGAGAAGAAAGTAGGCCCAAATTTTCACCCGGTTGGATTAGGCCCTGACTTCCTTAATAACACTTCTAAAGTGGAAGAAATAAAAGCAAGAATCAATAAGTGGGATAGACTCAAACTAAAAAGCTTCTTCTTAGCTAAAGAAACAATCAATGAGGTGAACAGAGAGCCTACATTCGGGGAACAAATTTTTGCCACACACACATCAGATAGAGCAATGATCTCAAAAACATAGAAAGAACTTAACACAAAAAAACAAACAACCCAATCAATAAATGGGTCAAGGATCTTCTCAGAAGAAGATACAAAATCAATCAACAAATATATAAAGAAGTTGAACTCTCTAGCCATTAGAGAAATGCAAATTAAAACTATTCTAAGGGGGCTGCGGTTGTGGCTCTGTGGTAGAGCGCTTGCCTAGCATGTGTGAAGCACTGAGATTGAACCTCAGCACCACATAAAAATAAAATAATCAAAAATAAAGATGTGTCCATCTAAAACTTAAAAAAAATATTTAAAAAAATTATTCTAAGATTTTTATCTCAGGCCAGTCAGAATGGCAGTTATCAAGAATATAAAAAACAAGTGTCGAGGATGTGGAAGAAAAGCACACTCATACATTGCTGGTAAGATTAAAAATTAGTGCAATTTGGAAAGCAGTATGGCCATTCCTTAGAAAACTTGGAGTGGAACCACTTTGACCCAGCCATCCCACTCCTTGGTCTATACCTAGTTGCATAAAGGATACAAGAAAATAGTTTGGTAAAGTTTTTATATTTTGTATTTAGTAAACTCATACAATGTTGACTCTAATTAAATTGAAATGTTAAGATACAAATTATAATTATCATAGCAACCAATAAAAATTGAATAATGTGTCATTGAAATGCAATAAAAAATAAACTTAGTAGAACAGTTACTTGTTTAAGAATTTTCATAGGACCTGTAGTCCTAATGATCCAAAATAAGAAATCGTTCACATATTCTTGAAATTTGAAATGAACAAGTGGTGGTACATCCATAAAATACAATAGTAATCCTCAATACAAAGGATGGTGTTACTGAACCACACATCCTGATGGGCTCTAACAGATACTGTATGGTTCAGCAGGTGTATTTAAAATTACCTTGCATCATTTCAGGCAGAATAAAAGTATCATTTAATATCCATTACAGTAACTTGCTTCTGGTAAATAAAAACTTGTGTGGGAAATAATATAGTTTTCTTGGGAATATGTAAATATTCTGTACTTAAAAGCAGTGAAGGTTTTTATTCTGACTGTCAAAATTGCACAATTAATATTTATGACATTCAAGAAATGTATGTATGACCTCACCAAAAAATAAACTTAGAAGTAGCAAGACTGGTCTAGGTTAGCCAACAGGTGGAAGCACTTCACTGCAATGCCAGCAGATTGGTCTCAGACTAGGTCTCCCTGAACAACATGGGAGTTAAGACTTCTACCAAGGGCGCCTTGTGTTACATAATGGAGCTGACCCAGGATGCCCACAGCTGCCATGTTTGTTGAACTACCTAGTGAAGATCAACCTCTGTGTAATCATCACTTTTATAGAGTAGCTTGTTTGGGGAATGGAGCACCTTTTTGGACTCACTGGATACTCTAGGGATTACAAGAATATTCTGTATAGGTTTTATATAAACAGATTATGTATTGGAACATTAAGATTATTTTCCCCTGATTTTAAGTTCAGCTTTCCAGAAACACATTGCTGGTCAGAATTCTCCAAAGGAAAATGCACTACATGCAGATAGCATATTGTAGTGCCTCATGGTCGGGATGGTCACCAAATATTTAAGCAAATGGAATGGTGGGTGTAGACTGTCTCATTTTATGTGTGGAGCCAATGTGCCCAGCTGGATACAAGTGTTCTACCCTCCTTTGATTCATTTCCCTTTCACCTTCTTTATTTGTCTTTCCCTCTAAAAACAAGCACTTTACAACGTAAACTTTAGGATGCATCTAGATCCTCTATTTGGTGCTTTCCCAGTATTGCACTTTACCCTTGTTCTACAGAGAGAACTATGGCAAGAAAAAGTAGCAGTGCAAATTTATTTATTTTTTGAAACAGTTTCTTAATAAAAGATGTTGTGTTTACTAAGCCCATGAGCTGCTAATAAACTCAGTCATAGACTGAGAACATAAAGTTTAAATATCTGGTAAGCCAGCTGCTGTCTCACGTCTCTAAAATCCAAACTGCATGTGCACCAAGAAAAACATGGTGTCTGCAAAACCCAAACTGGGAAGGTTGCTGAGGTCCAGGCAAACTCCCAAGAGGTGGGGCCCCCAGGTCCTTGGTCAAAGCAAAATTATCAATTAACTTTTCCATGTCCTTGCATAACCAAATGCCAGGCACACCAAGACTCCAAATACACACCTAGAAAATGTTCTTTAAAACATTTCATTCCCTTTAAAATTGCTTCCCAGCATTTGTAAGTTACCTGTTTTACATACTAATTTAGGCAAACACCTCCCCCCAAGAAACATAACCCCCCAAAAAAATATTAATGATAGAAACAAACCAAAATCACTTCACACAGAGTTTGGCATGTCTACTCAAGAAACATAACCCCCCCCAAAATATTAATGATAGAAACAAACCAAAATCACTTCACACAGAGTTTGGCATGTCTACTCAAGATCTGGATGCACTAGGGGAAGGGCTTCTCCAGATGCACATCTGTAAAGCCCCACAAAGCACCCCCAGTGAGGGCTGCAGCTGGAAGGACACCATGTCCCCCAAGCTCCCAGGGGACATGCTGGCAACATCTGCAATGAGACACTGTCAAGTTCAGAACAGATGACCTCAAGACCATGCAGCACATTTTTAGAGAGGGTCAATACACTCATTAACAACTGTGTTGAGACAATAGACTGCAGAGGATTCAACATAATATAAGTCACAGAATTTTTTTAAAACATACATTTTAAATGAGCACAAACAGCAGAAACTGCTCCATGAGTTGAGCTCAACTAAGGAAAAGAAACACATTATTTAGACAACTGGTTTACATCATAGATACTTATAGAGTTTACCAGAGGCGCAAGCATTATGTACTCCCCCCCACCCCACCCCAGATTATTTCTTTTCAGCAGTGCTGAAGTATGCAAAAACTCCACTTATTTGGTCAATTCTAAAAGAAAATATTATTCAAGGACAAAATAGAATTTTCTAGTCCCCATTGTGTATAGCTCTACTGTCCCAAATAGTTTTTATTGCTATTTGGTACAAAATTTAACAGAATAACTTTATAAATTGTAGTATTTCTCACATATTCTTTACATGTTCTATGTAGAGTACAATCATAGTTTATTTCAGTAGCTTTCACCACTCGCCTTCTCAAAGATGAACTACAATTCAATTTCAAGGAGAGTACAAACATTGTGGTTGCTTTTGAATGTCCTAGAATTTAAGTGGCTGGTTCCAAATGGGAGCAAAAGAGGAAAATGAAAGAGAGAGGAAAAGAAAGAAAAAAGGGTTCTTGGCCCTTTAAATATCTCAGAAGTTCCTTCAACTGAAGGTATGATTGGTCTTGCAATAGTCAGAAGAGGAATAAAGCAGTGGTTGCCCACCTAGGCATGCACCTCAAAAATCAAAAGCAGCAGTTGTCAAATCAGAATATAGCTCCCCAATTTATAGAGAAAAGGCTCCTTGCCCACTTTGTCCCTCACAAGCTGTGTGCGAGGCACCATGGGAAGATATGCATGATTGTGTGCTCCAGAAGAGGGAGCTGAGCATGCGTAGTTGCTCCCATGCTAAGAGCTCAAATCAACCAAAATTAACATAATAAACCATCCTCTGGAAAAGCAGCATTCCAAAATAGTTACATCAGACAGGTATTGCCACTGTGACTGCTGTTTAGGGAAGGATCAAACCTCTGGTGCTTTCTATTAAAAGTCAGAAGGATGAATGGAATTTAAGTATATGGAAAAGAGAGGGGGGAAAACTCCAGGTAAGGGGATCCACTGCAGCCGGGAGGCTGCCACAAACATGAGTGTGAGAGCAACTGTATCTAAGAGCCTTATATTTAGTAACTTGCCCAGTTCTGATAACAACCCTGTGAAGTGGTAGCTCTTGTTGTGTGCCAGAGAGTGAAAATGGTGCTGATGGTCATTATGGTGGCACTGATTCTTTTATGGTGGAGGTGTGGTGGCAGTGATGGTGAGAATGGTGGGGATGATGGAGATGGTGGTGGTGATAATGACAGTGAAGGTTCTAATCCTGGTAACTTATGAATTAAGGAGATAATGATGGTGATGATGGTGCTAATGATTGTGATGGTAGTGAAGGTGCTATCCAGACATTCCCCAAAGACCCAGCTAATAAATACACACAGTATTCCATGAACATGTACCTATGGACGAATGCACACAACCCCATGGTCAAAACTTCAGAACCAGAAATATGCAGTTCCAGGGATGCCTTGGCCTGAGCCCATCTGACAGGTGGATGGCTTCCAGCTCCCTGTGGCCTTCTCTTCAGCTGTGTCCTTCTCTGTCAGATCTTACCATTCTGGTCAGCAAAGAACTATCTTAAAATGAAAATATCAAGTACCAGTGAGAGTGAGTTGGAATGGACATTTCAAAATATACTATAAGCCCAACAACCCAGTAGGAAGTGTTTGGAAAGCAAGTTGGTAACTGGACAAGCACACAACCAATCAAGCTGGGTTATTCTTCCTTGGGCTCAATAATGCAGACGGAGCAATCAGAAGAAACTCTGCTTGCTTAACCATTTCTAGAAACTCTAAAGCACTGGAAAGGGGGCAGAGCAGGGTGTTTATCCAGTAAGGAAGGATGTGCCCAGGAAATGTTGAGTGCAGTGTGATATGGAAATTTTTTCAGGCCAATGGAGGAAACTCATGTGATGAAGAGTGAAGGTGAAGAAGCACTGAGCACTGGGGACTAAGGGTGCTCACCCACAGGAACCATAGAGACTGAGCGCTGCTTGCAGAGAGGCGCTCATCCACAGGCCTCAGAGTCCTGGAAACCTTTGACAGAAGACCCTAGGCTGAAAGTCTCGGTTACCTCAGTGATGGTGGCAGAGTGGTACTTCTGCACAGGTGTTGGGAAGTGCTCCAAGGTGCTGGGACACTGTCCTTTGTCACATGGCCTACCCTCCAGTCAAGGTGGCAATGGTTCATGATCCAAGGCTCCCACAGGGTTTTTCCTTGGAGCAGAGAGAGTGCCCAGGCCCAAGTCACAAGCCTCCTGAGCAGTGGTGGGCCTTGGTGGCTCAACAAAAGGACACAGAGGAGACTGGGCCCTGGTAGACCTGTGGTCGAGTGAAGCTCACACATTGGTCCTAGGGTAGCATTAACACTAGTGAGGTAGGGCGCCCATTCACAGGAACTCTGGAGACTAAAGACTCTGATGCCAGGTTTGTTTACCCTCAGCACTCGGGTCTGCAGACATTTGTGTCAGGGGCTGTCACCTGCAGGCCACCCATATAGCATCAACTATAATGGGAGAGTGGCACCTACCAGCAGGACTTAAAGAAACTAAATTCAGGTAGGATTGGGTCACACACCTGAAAGACTTGAGGACACTGAGCACTGCCAGGCCAGGTCATTCACCTGCAGGGCCTAGAGGACACTGGTTACTGAAGGGCCAGTTGTGCTCACCTTCAGGAACTGGGGTAGATTTGGCACTGGTGAGGGAGGGGCACTCAGTCTCAGGAACTGGGGGAGACTGTGCACTGCTAGGCCTTAATTCTCAGGTCTCTCTGAGCACTGCTGGGTAAGGGGGCTCACCCACAGGACCCAGATAAGACTGAGCACTTGTGAACTAATCATGCTCAACCACAGGAACCATGGATACTGAGCACTCCTGGGAGAGGGGTGCTCACCATCAGCACTCAGAGGAACTGGAGTTGTAGGGAAACCTCACTTCAGGAACTATGGAAAAATGAATACTTTTAGGTGAGATCTGCTCACCCACAATATCAAGAGGAGACTGAGCACTGGTGATGGAATTGAATCCCCCATGGGCCCCGAAGGAGACTGAGAACTGCTGGGCAAGGGACCCTGTCCCTCATGAGCCAGAGGAGACTAAGTACTCCTGGGCTTGGGGCACTCCCCCATAGGACCCTGAGTGGACTGAGCACCGCTGTGTGAGGTTTTCTGTGTCACCGGACAGTTAATGTCTTAGGACTCAAGGGAATGTAGCACTCACTCTTCTGATGTCTCTTGTTCTGATGCGACATTGGCTGATGTGTAGGTTTCATTCTTTCTTCACTGTTTATAAGAAACAGGGTACCATGTCCTGCTCCTCACCATCTTCTGCCCCCCTGGTGGTGTGAGAAGCATCTCCAGGTAGTGTGTTGGGGCTCTCTGCACCCTCACTCCTTTGTATCCAGGAGGCTTTTGATGTCATAATGGGCTGGGGGAGGGGCAGGCACAGCTGCTTTGAGAGGGTGTCAGTGCCCTCATGACGCTGTCCTCCAGTCTAACTTTTCCTTGGACATGATGACCACTGCCCCCACTGATTCTAGTCGGAGACCTGAAGAGCCTTAGTCAAATTCTGGTTCTGACTCTGTTGTCCCTTGAGCTGCATGGATGATTCCATTGAGGGTGCTGTCCTGGTCATCAGTGTGGGGAGGGACACTAAAGCTTGGACCCAGGGGTACTCTACTACTGAGCTACACCCCAACCTTCTTTGTGTTTTATTTTGAGGCAAGGTCTCTCTAAGTTGCCCAAGGTGGCTTCAAACTTGATCCTCTTGCCTCAGCTTCCTGAATAGCAGAATTATAGGTGTGGTCCACTGTGCCCAGCTTCAGCCCCCTTGTTAAACAGAGACCTGCCTTCAAAAATGGCTGAGTGCCAGAGGAACCTGTAAGGGTCAAGCCTACACTGATGCCAGCCAGACATGGCTGCCACTCCACCTTCCAGCCCCCAGCCTCAGGGAGCTCAAGGCTACTCACACAAAGCTCCCTGCAATGGTCTCTGGGCCCCAGAAAGGAGGAATGCCCATTATGTCCTAGGGGCTCCCCTGATGTGGGCTCCACACAGCATCTCCCACTGGTGGTCCCTATCTACCTGTGGGGAACCTTCATAGACAATGAATGCTTTCCTGTCTGGGTTCTCTGTCAAATTTCCTTCTGTCCTAACATACATCACCAACTATGCTTCTGGCATCAGGTGCCCCAGCTGGAGGCTCCCAGCAGGGCTGGCATACCCACTCTTGAGTACCCTGCCCACTTCCACCAGCTTGATTGAATTCCTGTTGTCCTTGGAAACCTTGAGCAGGGGCTGTTTCCTCCCACGTCCTCCTCCAGGAGCCCATCCAGGATGTTCCTTGGGGTCCTCCATGTTAGGTCCCTTGGAGGGGGCTGTTGTGAGGAGGCCCCTCAGCAGAGTAAGGTGCTGGTGGCTGAGGAGGACATATCTGTGGCCTGGTTCTTTCTCTCCTAGAGCACTCCTGCTTTTGACCCTGACAGAGCAGAGGGAAGCCTGAGCACCTGGGGGCCTTGTCCATTGACTTCTGTTCCCTCAGGTCATAACTGACAAGGACTCTGCCTTGATCACATTTTATCCAGGCTCCTCTTATAATAGGCTACCTTAAAATGGAAGAAGTTTCAAATTGCTCTTTCCTAGCCCTAAACACTCTCCTACTGACCTATTCCTTATTGTCTCCACCAGGGCTTCCCACAAGGCAATGCTCTCATGCTGAGGATGAGAGCCGTAGCTGTCCACAAAGCCTTGGACCTGAGGCCAGGAAGAAGCAACAGAACCCAGAGGACTGCAACCCCAGCCTAGGCCCTGCTTCCATTGCACAACAGCCTCCACCAAAATGACCCCTTGTCTAAGATTGGGGGACAGATTTGATGTCTTCCCAGGAAGACCAAGCTGTCATTCAATTTGTTTTTCTCTTTCATGTTGTTTTTCTCTCCTTCCTGATGCAAGCAGGCCACCTTCTATTTTATGTAGCAGGCAGTTTGAGGGAAATATCTTTTGTGGTAGGCATGTTGATAAAGGCTATTCTGAATAGAGGAAGCAGCTCTCCCCCTTCTTGCTGACTTCTGATGGGTCTTTTGAGGCCAGAGAAAGCTTGGAGCTCAGCCAGGAGAAGCTGGGAGCTTGGCCAGAGGGGTCTCCATGTATTTCAGAAGGGAGGCTTTTGTGGTAGCACAGGAGTGCTAAGGTATCTTCTGACCCCAGTGCCCACATCAACACAGGACTAACTTGAAGAAGAAGCCCTCAGAATCAGGGGGCACTATGACAGTTGCACAGAGGACTAACTGGGTCCAGAGCCCCCCTAACCAAGCTTGAGTGGTGCAGGCTGCTGAAGGATCTTGGCTTCTGAGACCAGTATTGACAGTGACAAACCTGGATGGCATTGCTGGTGGACACTGGTGAGAGCTTGCCCACTTCCCTCCCCACCCTGTGGTGCTCTCTGCTCCCCCCCTGCTCCTACTGGTCCTCCACTCCATCTTCAATGAACCTCTCTCCTGCCCTTTTATAGTCTGAATGTTTGCCTGCCCCCAAATTCACATCAACTTCTCAATCTCAGTGCAATGTTATAAGGAGGGAGGCCTATGGGAGGTGCCTAAGTCAGGAGAATAGAGCCTTTCATAAATGCCTTAGACACTGGGCCCAGTGAGCTCCCTGCCCTGTCTCCCAGATGAGGTACAGTGGGAAGACCAGATTCCAAATTTGCTATGCCTTGAAATCTGCCAGCCTTCAGAACCCTGAATATAAATTTATTTTTTCTGAGCTATCCAGTTGGGTTTTTGTTGCTGAAGCCTGAATGAACTAAGACAATTGGTACTGTTGTAGCAGAGAGACCGTAGCAAATATGTAAAATGTGGAGGTAGTTTTGGAGCTGAGTAAAGGGTACAGACCCAAAGAAGTTTGAAACACATGCTGGAGAAAACCCACATTGCCACACCAGACCTGTGCTAAAGAAAGTCAGGTACAATGGTGCAGTCTCTGGAGGCTGAGGCAGGATTATTGCAAGTTCAAGGCCAGCCTCAGCAAGTCACCAAGGCCCTGTCTCAAAATAAAAAATAAACAAGACTGAGATGTGGCTTAGTGGTTGAGCACCCCTGGATTCAGACTCTGGTACCAAGAGAAACACGGTGAAGGGAGGTAATAGCAAACAGTTAATGATATTTACTAAAGTGTCACAAGGTAGACTATTCAGGGCATAATAGGTTCTGGGACCACTGCCACCAGGTTTTGCAGTGGGTAAGAGATTGAGCCTGACCATCAATACTGCATGGACAATGAGGATTTATAGCCAAGGGCCAGGTGGAGTCAATGAATGGAAATGACCACCATGGTGTGGACATTAGGTGACCACTGAAGCTCAGGAGTCTTATTGAAGGCAGGCCAGAGAGACCAGACATAACCTGGGGGTCCTTGGGGAGAAGGCACTCCATCCAATAACTAAGGTGATTAGATATTGATGGTGAGGGTTCTTCTAAACTGACTGAGCAGAGCACTTGCTAAACCAGAATCTAAAGCAAGCACACAGCTGGGCACAAGTGAAGTTTCTAGAGCCTGACTGAAATGGACTCAATCCAAACAGCTTTGTCAACCTCAAGGGTGGTTCTGAGACAAACCCAGGAAGAAAAGATTTAGAGAAAACCTCAGCCTGGTTCAGGCTACCTATGCAGTCATGAAATGTGGGCAGTGAGGCCACTCTGGTGGTCTCAGATGGGAGTGAGGAATGTGACTGGACACAGGAGGAAAGGCCATCCTTGCTACAGGACAGCCAAGAGCTGATCTAAACTGCTCTGCCCCAGTGTTTCCCGGCAGGCAGGACCTGGGAGTAAAGACATACTTATTGGCTGAAGACATTTCTAACTGGTGCTGAGGGTGGGGCTTGGTGCTGTTGAATGCTTCTTATAAAATGGAGTAGAGTGATTAAATATAATAGAATTTTAATCAAAAAAAGAGGCATAACTTAAAAAATTGGAAAGTTCTCAGTCTACTCATCAGAGGGATGAGGACAGTGTGGCAGGAAACAGTTACTCAAGGAGGTTAGGATAGATCCACCCAGAGGCAATGCAAGAACAGCTCCAAGGAAACTGGAGAGATGTGGGCTACCTCTTCCATGACAGGCCTGCAGGACAGGTGAGCCCCAAGGAGGGGCTGCTGCCAAGTCCTTCTCATGGGGTGGCTTCACCCCCACACTCCTTCCTTAGCCTTGTGTGCATGTGGCCATCCCTACCTGGATTGCAAGCTATGAGACCCAGGCAGAGATCCACTGTGGCAAGGCCACAGCAGAGCCCCATGACTTAAGCCATGGAGCCAGAGCCATTCCCAATTCCCCAAACCAGTGGGGACACTGGCATACAATTCCAGCCTGAGGTGGGACTGCTCATGACTCAAGCACAGAGCCACTGCAGGACACCCACAGGGCATGGCCCAGGCACAGAGCAATAGAGGCAGGGCTACTGTCTCTGCCACCCCTGAAAAGGACACTGACACAGACCAAGTCTGGAAAGTAGGTCCTTCCCTGATGGCCTATGGGCAGAGCATCAAGTCAAAAAGTCATGTTTTGTTTTGTTTTTAAAAATATTTTGTAGTTGCAGATGGACCTTAATTCATTTATTTCTCTGTGGTGCTGAGAATTGAACTCAATGACTCACACATGTGAGGCAAGCACTCTAAAACTGAGCCACAATCCAGCCCAGTTGTGGGGTTTTTGTTGGTTTGTTGTAAGGGCTGCTGTTGTTATTGGGGATTCAACTCAAAATTCTTTGGAACTGAACTACATCCCCAGCCCTTTTTAAAGAAGTTTTTATTTTGAGACAGTGTTGCAAAGGCTGGCCTCCAACTTGCAATCCTCCTGCCTCAGCCTCCCGACTCACTGGAATTGTAGGTATGCAACACCGTGCCCAGGAAAAATAATTATTCTTGAGCCTTAAGCTTCAATGCTGTTAGGCTGTGGGCTTGCTTGGGACATTCCGCCTTCTTGCTTTTCCATTTCTCCCTCTGGAAATAGAATGACTGCCTATGCCAGCCCCCCCACAGGTTTTGGAAGCTTATACTTTGTGAGACCCTCTAGCCACACAGTGAGAGCACTTTGACACAGGATGAATTGTGCATGAGCCTCTCTGATATGATGGACATGTTCACATGAGACTTTGGAATTTACATGGTTCAAGTTGGACTTTGGGGGCTACTGGAAGAGAGCAAATGTATTCTACATTTTGAGGAGGATGTGTATCTTGGGAAAAAGTTCATGGCCTTAAGCTTGGTGATCCCCCTCTCCCACGTTTAATGTTGAAATCCATGGAGCATTGGAGGGGAATTGGTCAGGAGGGCAGAGCCCATACGGGTGGCATCAGTGGTCTCCTAAAAGAGACCAAGGAGCACAGGTTCTGACACATGAAAGCACAGCCAGAGATGATGTCCACAATCCAGAAAGTGGCCATCTCCGGACACCAAGTCTGCCAGTGCTGTGATCTTGGTCTATGAGCCTGCAGATCTGAGCATGAATGTTGGCTGAGTGTTAGTCAGACTTGCTTCACTGCACAAAATGCCCAATGCAGCTAACTTGATAAAGAGAAGAGCCCTATTTATCTCAGGTTTGGAGTTGCAAAGCCATGGCACCTGTCTCAGTCCAGTTCTGGTGAGAACCTCATGACCATGGTGATGGGGACCACAACAGGAGTGGTGTGTTGGAGTAAGCATCACATCTCGAGGAGAGGGGTGGCAGGCTCTGGCCTCCATAACAAGCTCCTTGAAAACCACCCAAGTCCCCAAAGAACTCCCTTCCTGGGGCTTACTGCACTGCCCCAGGGACTGCCCTAGCATTACACCTGGTACCTTATTTAGGGCAACTTGCTTTCAGCTTATTCTTTTATGTCTCCAGATTCCTAAGGCTGTCCATATGTCATCCCACTCCCGTGCTCTAACTCTAGTCCTGTGGGCCAGCTCTGATCTTCTGTGCCTGTGCCATCTGGCTCCCTGGGGATTGCTTCCTGGCAAGCAGCCATGAAAGAGTCTTCTGTCACCCCAGGGATCTCTCATCCCCCCAATCCCATTCTCACCTTCTTCCTCCTAGCACCCCAGGAGCATCCCTAGCACAAGACCATATTTAGGTTTAACTGCTGTGGCACTTCTGCCAGCAGGCAGGGATGGGACACAGCCCCTGAGAGTACATCTCAGGGGCTGCTGCTTTCAGCTCAGAATCCTGAAACAGGGGTCCAGCCAGCCTCTGGCCTCCAGCCCAGCATTACCCCTTTACACTGTTAGGCTTTGGTGAGGCTTCTGAAGCTGGGCCTGTGTCCACCTGGCCTGCCCAGAGGCCTGGGCTTTCTGCCTCTAGTGTTAGAGGTGCCCCTGAGGCCCTTCAGGGCTTACTGGAGTCCTGCAGCCACTTGTGGGGCTCAACATCCTCTTTGTTCTGGCAGCACTACCACCAACTCAGCTCCAGAAGATTTTTCCCTTTGTTTTTATTTAATTTAGTTAATTAATTCATTTATTAGTACTGAGAATTGAACCCAGGGGCACTGGACTGCTGAGTTACAGACTTATTTTTATTTTACTTTGATACATGGTCTTGGAGTTGCCCAAGTTACTCTAACACTTGTGATCCTCCTGCCTCAGCCTCCCTAGGTATGATGATTATTGGCCTGTGCCATCTGAGGATTGATGGCTTTTAAAGAATCCTCAGCATCTTGTCCTGATTTTTAGCTCAAAGGTTTATCAAAAAATGAGGAGGGGTGGGGATATGGGGGTAGAAAAAACAGTAGAATGAATCAGACATTATTACCCCATGTACATATATAACTATATGCCTGGTGGGATTCTACATAATGTATAAAGAGAAGAATGAGAAATTATACTCTATGTATGATGTATCAAAGTATATTCTACTGTCATGTATAACTATTAAGCTAGGAAACAAAAAGGTGGTAAATAAAACTGCTGGGAAAGGCTTTATTGGGATGTACCCCCCCGGGCAAACTCCTCATTCTAACAGAGCAGGACTGGGAGAATCACGCACGTGTTCCATGGTACAGAAAATTTAAAAGAGCCTGGTCAGGAAGGTGAGGCCCTAAGGCAGGACGAGAGGGGCTATGAGGTAGAAAGAGGGGGTATCTAGAGTCCTGTGTCCTCTGGGATTGGTCAGAGGATCCTGCTGAGGTCAGAGTCCTTCCAGGATGAGTCAGGAAAAGTCCACTGATTGGTAGGAGGCGCCATCACTGCTTACATGTCAGCGTCTGGTTGGCTGTTCCTTTGCGCATGCGGGCTGCTTGCTGCTTCATTCCCTGCGGCCCACGGCAGCATTCGCCATGTTTGTGCGTTCTGTGTTTGCTTCACTAACCTAACCGTAACTAATTAGGATAAATTAAAAAACATATTTTAATATAAAACCCAGGAAGATCTGTTAAAATTCTCTTATTTTTTATTTCAAATTATATTAAAGAAATATTAGTAAAGAAAAACCCACAGCTTGCCTTGGCATTACTGACCTGGTCTGTGGAGTTGGCTTCTTGAATGGTCCTCTGGCCTTTGAGGTTTCCTTGTTGTATCGTTGGTGGTGCATATGTGCGTGCATGTGAGGTTTTCTTCCTGAACCTACAGCGACAAGCTCAGGAAGTGGGCACATGAATAACCTGCCTCCCTGCTCCACTCTGGAGGCCTTGGAGGGCTGTCTGCAGGTGCCCACACAGGCTTCACAACTAGGCTGGGATGCAAAACGTCTGGTGCCACGAGTAAGGGATGAGGGCAGGGTGGCTTGCAGCTCCTTCTTCCTGGCTTTAGACCCAGCCAGGTGCTAGCTTGAGGGAATGCCTGCTCTTGAGCCTCTGGCTCCTGGCCATGCTTTGGATCCCAGCCACTGGGAGGCTATGGCAGGAGGATCACAAGTTCTGGCCAGCTTGTGCAACTAATCCAGACCTTGTCTCAAAAAGGGTTGGTGGGGGGCTTAGTGGTAGGACACCCCTGTAGGGGGATGCTCTCCAAGCCTCAAGGCACAGCTGGCCAGTGCATTTCCATCCAGGAACTGGCTTCCCCTTGGCCAACATCTGGTGGTGAACGGAGTTTAAGATTGGGCAGCCCCCACTGCCTGGCCAGGAAGACTGCAGAGTAAGGAATGGAGAAGAGGGACTATCCCACCTGGAGGCACTGGCAGTTGGTCGGGTATCATTGGCAGTGATCCCAGCAAGTGTACCAAAGGGAGTCACCTTTGCCCATGCAGAGGTTCAGAAATTTAGAAAGTGGAGGGCAATGCCTATGAGGACAGCCACTCAACCAGTGAGCCAGTAGTTGCTAAGTTGCAATTTCTTTCAAAGGGACAGTGAGACTGTGCGGGGGTTGATAGGCAGGTAGGATGAGTGTGAAGGTGGGGTGAGAAACACAAAGTCCTGTGGTCCATTTTCAGAATTTAGTATTTAGCTAGCCTTGTGCAAGAGCCAACTGCAGCCATTTTAACTACAGCTCTTCTCTTTTTCTGCCCCAGTTTTTCAGTGAGCCAATCATATGGATTGTAGGCCCTGAGTGCTTCTTATCAGAGCAAGGGGCAGTGCTGCCTTAGGGATAAAAAGAGGCAGCGTGCCACCCAAGGCTGCTTACTCGCTTGGCTGTTCTATAGCACATGTTTCTGCAGAAGTAATGTTTGCTTGATGAATAACTTGAGCAGTGCTTGATTCCTGGCAGCACAGGGTGTAAAGACTAGATGACCAGAAGAAGATGAATTAAATCTTCTCTGCAAGGCTTTATTGGAAATACACGCTCTCGGGCTGAATCCTCCCTTCCATCAGAGTGCGTCCGGGAGAATGGCCCTGGGGCTCTGGTGTAGAGAGAATTTCAAAAAGTCCAGTCAGGAAGGGGAGGGCTTGGGGGCAGGAAGAGAAGGCCAGAGTCCTTCCTGGATAGGTCAGGAAAACCCGCTGATTGACAGGAGGCGTGTCTACTGGTGACGTCAGCGTCTGGCTCTCCCCTCCATTTTGCAGCTGCTGACTGGTCCCTCTATTTGAACATCATGGACCCTGATCTGACCTAACATAGGGTATTTCCCACAAAGGGGCAAACCAGCCTGAAGGCCCAATGTGCTGCAAGGCAGGCACTGCAGGGAGACTGGAACATGAGGTGGAGACACTGAGTGACTAAGGGATCTCAAAGTCTTCCAAGTTCAGACTCTTGCCCCAGGGGCATCTGAATGTCATACAACCCCCAGCATGTGCTCTGTGCGCTGGCCTGAGTAGAGATACTTAGCTTGGTTTTTCCTATTGTTTATGCTTTGTCTCAGTTTAATCTTGAGACTCCAGCTGGAGCTGGCCAGTGCACTCCTTGAGCAGCCAGTTAAGTTCAGCCCCCAACCATTTCCCTTCACCTGCTAACACTCCAGGCCACTATGCTCCATCCTAATAGCCCCAGGGCCCAGTGAAGGAAAACTAGGCGCAGTCCTGTGTCCCTATGTCCACCTGAGTTGTTCAAATTAGCCAATCCACAGGGGGCAGGAAAAACCTAGCTACCCCCACTCTGGGAGCCATTGTCAGCCCCCTACAGATTCAGAGGGCTGCCACCCAGCCCGAGGGACAACCCCTGTGGCCCTGCCTGGCAGCCTTCTCTTGGTTAGAGCTCTGCCTTCCTCTGCCCAGGGTCACTGTGGGAGTCCACATTGAAAGACTCTTTAGATCTTCTGTAACATGGGTCTGAGCAGCCTCTGGCCCCCACCCCAGGAGGATGAGGCAGGGTGTTCCCAGGAAGATGCACTGAATGTGAGAAATAGAAAGTCTGGTGGCTCTTTTTCACACTCTGGTATTCAACCTTTATTGGATCCAATTGCAGCCCTTCTTTTTTGCCCGCCCTAATTCTAAAATTAGCCCATCAAGTGGAGTGTAACCCAGAACTCCTCTTATGAGAGTGAAGGGTGTTGCTGCCTTAGGCTGGAGATAGAAACCAGCTGATTGCCCACCCAGGCTCGCTTGCTGGCCAGGTTCCTTAGCAGCCCTTCTACCAGTGGTAAAGTTTTGCATCGCCCACCCACTTTTGAGCATATGTTTGACTTCTTGCAGCACCTCGGTATTTCTAACAATTTTGGTGGCCAATGTGGAGCTTCCCAAACCATCTAGGGCTCACAGGGATCCTCCTCTCAGGAGAAGCATGTCCCACTGCCTTGTTGGGGTGGTCTCAGAGTAGGAGGGAGGAAACTGCCCTCCCTGAGGCTAACAAAGAACCCCAAACCCAAAGAAGATTGAAAGTACATCAGTGATGCAGAAAAAGGGCCCAGGAAAGTGCCCAAGTGGCCAAGTAATTCTATGCATAGACCAACGTAGGAAAATCTATTCTCAGTCTTGAGGGAAAGGGATCCTTGGTGGTTAGCCTATCCCCAGAGGGTTGTGTATATGACTCAGAAACTCAAAATTGTTACCAAGAGCTTGCCTTGTCCCTAATGCCAATCCAATAATGAGGACATTGTTTTGAGAAAAAGGAAAAAGAAATTTTATTTCTTTGCTATAAAAGGAGAAACACAGGGGACTCCTGTCCCAAAGGCTGTGATTCTGCCCATCAGGGAAAATGGTGGGCTTTTAAAGAAGCTGTTCAGTGGGTCCATTCCAGTGTGTTCTGGCAGGGGGTCCCAGGCGCACCCTGATGGCATGTTGAAATTTACTTTTTAATTGGGGACATAGTTACTTCCTAGTTCTTCAGGGGACATCTTCTACCTGTGGGGAATAGATGACTCAAGGTAATCTTGTTCTCCACCTCCAGGTTAGGGAGGAAGAGAAAGGAGTAGAGGAAAAGAAAAACACATCCCTTTTAAAATAAGCAGCAAGTGCTATATGCAAAAGGTGAAGTGGACCATTGTTATAAGATTACAGCCAGAAAATTGGTATGGGGGGGATATTCAAGAAATCCCTAAATGAGATTGAGCATACAGGGACCTAAAATATGCAAGAAATCCCCAAAAGGGAGGATTGAACACATGGTGCAGTCCCAGGGTGTGTAAGAAATTCCCAAAAAGAGAGATTGAAGAGGGAGGCAGGAGAAATGAAAGTGTAAGCACCCAGGTGTAAGCAAAAATGGCCTGAACTGGAGCAGACCTCAGCAGGTCAGCAAGCAGTTTTTATTAAGTGTCAGCAGAAGGGCACATTTTCAGGGGAGAATATGATAACTGGCTACAAGAGGGTTCTATTTTTATAGTTTTAGTGAGTTAATCATAGCAGAATATTTAGTATGATTTAATAATTAAAGACTGAGGACATGCCCATTGGGCAATTAGGAACTAGTTGTGCAGGTTAAAAATCTAACTCAGGAAAACAGTTGTAAAAACTTGAAACTTATTGTTACTGGGTCCAGAGTCCAGAGTACTTTCTTTGCCTTCTTCACCCAGGACCCATTTTCACTGGGAAAAGATCAGAGCCCAGAGCCCAGGGCCCATTGTTTGCTTCCCCTCCTCCCTTTCAGGATCACACTATCCTCCTTTTCTCCCGGGAACTGTTATTCCTCTTTTCATGAGGGATAATATTTTCCATAATGGGGGGGGTATCAATTACAGCAATCTACAAAAAATAGGGAATAACATTTGTAGGGGTATATACTGGTAAGAACAATGGAAAGAACACTTATGTAGAAACCCCTTTTTTTCCTTTACAGGGTTCTGAGGAAGAAAATAAACAATGGGAAAATTGTATAAGAATCTCATGGTTAGTCTTCAAACACACCAAGCATACCTGGAGGCTAAGGGAAGACATATTAATGAGCACCATCAAGGCCTATTCCAAATGTAAACAACCTTGAGGCTCCCCTGTGGGAAGGAACACCTCCAGCCAACTCCTTTGTCCCAGAGGTGGGAATGGGAAGGTGGGGGTGAACCCAGATGGAAGTTATAGGAAGAAAGGTAGAGGTGAACCTGGAAGGAAAAGATGATGGCTTTGATACTATGACTGTTTAACATACCTCATGTTTCATGCTCTACCCAGAACCATGTATAAACTCCCAAACTGGCCACCAAAATGGGTTTTTCTGGTATCAGGTCCCCTCCCTCATGGCAGGATCTATCCCTTCTCCCTTAAGTAAAGGGAGGATTCCTTTTACTCTTCTCTTTCATGATTGTCGATTTTATTCTTCAAAATTTGGAAGATAAGAACCCAGGGGAAATTGGTGAAGTCCTCCATAAGGCCACTAGAAGCTGTGCTCCTCCAGGGCACTGGCTTCACCAGCTGACTGCCATCTGGAGACTGGAATTCTGTGTCTCAAGCTCAAGGGTCTTGACTTATATGTAAGTCTCAGGGGGGTTCCTTGTCTGCCACAAGCTGTCCTGTGGACACAGAAATCATTGTCATTGTTAGGTTAAGTGAGACAAATGCAGACAGCTGCCACTGTGGAGGCAGACCAAAGCGGTAAGCAGCGCACATGCACAGAACACACCAACATGGCTGCCGTGAGCTGCATGCGCAGGCTGAAGCAGCAAACAGCACGCATGCGCTGAACACACCAACATGGCCACCACGAGCTGTCTGCATGGAGGGACACGGAACATCCAGTATGGGTGCCACCATGTTTCCCAGCTCATCCCAGAAGTACTCTGACCTTAGCAGGATCCCCTGACCAGTCTGAGAGGACACCGGACTCTAGATTAACTCCTCTTCCTACCTCAGGCCTTTCCCTTCCTGCCTTCAGCCTTCCTTTTCCGGATGGGGCCCTTTAAATTTTCTATGCCATGAGGTACAGGTGCCATATTGCCCACTCAGGCCTGGTGGTCAGGGAGTGTGGCCCGGGAGCATACTTTCCAAAATAAAGCCTGTCCAGCAGTTCTGCTTTACTTGCTTTTGGTCATCTGGCTTTACATTGTGGTGCATGAAACCCAGGAAGGTTTTTGAACCTCCCCCATACTGGGGTTGAGGCAAGCCCTCCA
This sequence comes from Xerus rutilus, assembly GCA_028644305.1. Taxonomy (NCBI): domain Eukaryota; kingdom Metazoa; phylum Chordata; class Mammalia; order Rodentia; family Sciuridae; genus Xerus; species Xerus rutilus. Next base: position 51,699,446 of record CM053413.1, read on the forward strand.
GACTGGGAAAACTCCTGAGCCTCTCTCTCCGTCTCCCCCAACCCGGGTCGACAAAAGTGAGGTAGGCCGCCCCTGCCCCGTCTCCCCTGGCCTCTCAGCCTGCCTCCCTCCCGTCCATCTGCTCCAAAGGCCTATCTGATAAGTCACACGTGTGCAATAGGTCTTCGTCCAGGGCCTTCTGGATTGGAAAGACGTTCCCAGTCCTCGTGTGAGCCACCCTCCATCCGGGCCCTAGAGAGTTTCCAGGGATGCCTGAATTTTCCGCCTGGCCCTCCGTTCTCTGGTGGACACGAACAATTTTGGGGATGCCTTTTTCTGTTTTCATCCACTTCCTGCAAGCGCTGAGAGGTCATGGGAAACACCAACTCTTCTCTAGACCCCAAAACTCCTTGGGGCTGTCTGTATCACAATTTTGAGAAGCTAGAATTTGCTAAAGACCTATGTCATAAGCGTCTGGTCCTCTTTTCCACTGTAGTATGGCCTCAGTATGGCCTAGATAATGGATCAAAATGGCTTCCATGGGGAACTTTTGATTTTCAAATCCTCACTGATTTGGCTAATTTTTGTCACTGGATGGGGAAATGGACAGAAACTCCTTACATTCGGGCTTTTTGGGAAGTGCGCTCTACCCCAACCTTTATTCCACCCGTTCTGTCCTTCAAATAATCCTAGCTAGAGAAAATCCCAGACCCCCTTCCCAGTGTTTTCACCTATCTTCTTCTTCTTTCACTGATCCACCTGAGCTGCTCTCAGCCCCACCTGTCCATCATCCCAATCCCCACCAAGTCCCCTCCTCTCTCTCACCCCTCTTCCTATGGCCACAGCTCCTGCCCCTTCTCCTGGGAACCCGCCCCCTCCAATAGATCCCTCCACTCACCTACTCCCCTCTTCCCCTGTTAGCGCCCACACTTGTTCCCACCAGGCCCCCTTGCCAGCTGACCCTAAGCCTCTCTGTCCCCTCAGGGAAGTGGCTCACGCCAAAGGAATTATACAAGTTCATGCTCCCTTCTCACTTCAGGACCTTTCCCAGATTCAAGAGCACCTTGGTGCCTTCTCTGCTGACTCTTCTACTTACATTAAGGGATTCCACTCTCTGTCTCAGACTTGCAATCTTACCTGGCATGATGTCGATGTTATTTTCTCTGCCACTCTTAACCCTGATGAATGCTCTCGCATTCAGCAGGCTGCTCGGGATCATGCTGATCAAGTTCGTTTAACAGACATAACTCTTCCTACAGGTGAAATGGCCATTCCCTTAACTGAACCCAACTGGAACTACCAAGATGACCAGCAGGGGCGCCGTCACTGTGCCTGCATGATCCAATATCTAATAGCAGGCATGCAGGCAGTGTCTAATAAAGTAGTTAACTTTGATAAGCTAAGAAGAATCACCCAGAATCCAGATGAGAATCCAGCTCTATTTCTCAACTGCCTTACAGAGGCTCTTACCAAATACACTAAGCTGGATCCTGAGTCTCCCTCTGGGGATACAGTGCTGGCAACCCATTTCATTGTGCAACTGGCCCATGACATTAGAAAAAAGTTCAAACGAGCTGAGGATGGCCCACAAACCCCTATCCAGGACCTGGTAAAAATGGCCTTTAAGGTCTACAATGCCCAAGAGGAGTCAGCTGAATTAGCCAGGCAGGGCCAATTACAGAAAAAGGTAACACTCCAAACCCAGATCTTGGCAGCAGCCCTGAGGCCTACAGCTCCAACAAGAGCTTCGAGGGGAAACCCTCAATCCTCTCCACCAGGGGCTTGCTTCAAATGCAGATGCAAGGGTCACTGGGCCCGCCAGTGCCCAGACCCACAGCCCCCTCCTGGGCCATGCCCCACCTGTAAGCAGACAGGACATTGGAAAAGTGACTGCCTCATGGCTGGCCCTTCCTCGGCACCTCTACGTGGGGGTATGACCAACCAGGCAGCTCCTTCTCCTGAACTCTTGGGGTTCACAGAGGACTGAAGCAGCCCAGACTTGGAGACACCCATCACCCTCGCCGAGCCCAGGGTAACACTCCAGGTAGCGGGTAAGTCCATAACTTTTCTTGTGGACATGGGGGCTACCTATTCTGTTTTGCCTGCCCACTCTGGGCCTTTGATTCCTTCCCAGGCCTCAGTTGTGGGAATTGATGGCCAACCCTCCTCCCCAAACCAAACTGCTAGGCTGACCTGTGCCCTGGAGGGACACCCTTTCACACACTCCTTTCTGCTTATTCCATCTGGTCCAATTCCTCTCCTAGGCAGAGATGTTCTCCAATTATTAGGGGCCACTCTCCAGCTGCACTCCAAAAATGCCACCACTCAGTTTCTCTTACCTCTAATCTGTACTCTTCTAATGACCTGACAGCTCCCACTACACCATTACCCCCAGACCTAGTTGATCCCCAAGTCTGGGACACCTCCAAGCCAGTCATAGCCTTCCACCACAAGCCACCCTGTATTCAGTTAAAGCCTCACACTAAATTTCCCTTGCATCCCCAATTTCCCATCTCCAAAACCCACAGGGAGGGACTTAAACCCATCATAGACAGACCACTTGCTCAGGGACTCCTCATCCCTACTGACTCTCCATGCAACACTCCCATATTGCCAGTACGTAAGTCCTCAGGAGCCTATCGATTGGTTCAGGACCTCTGCCTAATTAATGAGGCAGTTATTCCCATCCACCCAGTGGTTCCCAACCCTTACACTCTCCTCTCTCATATCCCCCCTTCAACCACCCACTTTACTGTCCTAGATCTTAAAGATGCCTTCTTTACAGTGCCCCTACACCCTGACTCTTATTACCGTTTTGCCTTCACATGGGAGGACCCTACCTCTTTAAGGTCCCAAAAGATGACATGGACAGTTCTACCTCAAGGCTTCAGAGACAGTCCCCACCTCTTTGGGCAAGCTTTGGCACAAGATTTAACTGCTTGTGACTTGGGGGATAGCACCCTTCTTTAGTATGTGGATGACCTTCTCCTATGCAGCCCATCCCTTAAGACTTCCCAGGCACACACTGCTCAGCTTCTCAATTTCCTGGGGTCACAGGGCTATCAAGTCTCCCCAACTAAAGCCCAACTCACTGCTACCTCAGTCACCTACTTAGGTATAATCCTTACTCCAACCTCTAAAGGTCTGACAACTGACAGAATTCAAGCTCTTCATGACCTACAGCCACCTGAGACAGCAGACTACATCCATTCCTTCCTGGGTCTGGCCAGCTTTTTCAGGCATTGGGTCCCCAACTTTGCACTTTTGGCTAAGCCCTTATACCAGGCAGCTAAGGATACCCTTCATGGGCCTCTCAATTCTTCTACCTCAATAGCCAATGCCTTTTATAAGCTCAGGGATGCCCTCATATTCTCTCCCACTCTCTCTCTCCCTAACCATAATCATCCTTTCCACCTTTTTATGGATGAAAGGCAGGGTATTGCCACTGGCCTCCTTACCCAACTGATTGGACCTTCCTACAAGCCAGTGGCATACCTCTCTAAGAAGCTGGATGCTATAGCTCATGGATGGCCGCCATGCCTCTAGGCACTGGCAGCAGCAGCAGAGCTTACTAAGGAAGCCCTCAAGCTTACCTTGCTCCAACCAGTAACTGTATTTTCTACCCATAGGCTACAGGACCTCTTAAGTCACAAAGCTCTCCCACTCCTAAGCCCTTTGAGAATTCAAGAATTCCACTTTCTTTTTATAGAGAACCCCAACATTACCCTCTGTTATTCTTCCTCCCTTAATCCTGCCACACTCCTCCCACTATCCTCTCCCCTTCAGATGCTAATTATTTCTGTCCAGAGATGTTGGAGGCCTTGCGATTGCCTCACGAGGACCTCCTTGACTATCCACTCTCCACACCTGACTTAACCATTTTTGTGGATGGCAGCTCCACGATGGGTCGTGATGGACGCCGCAGAGCTGCATATGCAGTCGTCACCGCTGCCTCAGTCTTAGAAGCCAGCTGCCTTCCTGAAGGAACCACCTCGCAAAAGGCTGAACTTTTTGCACTCATCAGAGCTCTCACCCTATCCAAAGATAAGCAAGTTAACATCTACACAGACTCCAAATATGCTTTTCTAGTTGCTCATTCTCATGCAGCTATTTGGAAGGAATGTGGATTCTTGACCACAAAAGGGTCACCAGTGGTCAATGCCTCTCTAATTTTCAAACTCTTAGAGGCGCTACAACTGCCCTCATGAGTGGCTATCATACACTGCAGAGGACATCAGAATTCCTCTGACCCCATAGCTATGGGCAACAACAAGGCAGACTCTATAGCACGAAGATTAACAGCCAAATCCTCGACCACACCTATCCTATTTCTGTCCACCGCCACTAAACCCAATTATATCCCACAGGAACAACAGGACCTGATAACCCAAGGTGGTCATCTCAGGGGAGATGGCTGGATCTTCCTGGGGGATCAGATTGCTCTCCCCAAATAGCAAGCTTACAGTTTATTGACGGAAATTAATAACTCTCTTCATATTGGCCCCAAACCCCTTTTTCAGTTTTTACAACCTCTCTTCTTCTTCCCAGGAATGAGAACTACTCTTCAGAAGGTCCACTCTGCTTGTTCCATCTGCTCTACTCTGTCCCCACAAGGAGGCATCAAACGCAAACTCCCCACACACCAGATGAGAGGTCACCAACGGGGTGAAGACTGCCACATTGACTTCACTCATATGCCTAGGCACGAAAAGCTTCGCTACCTACTCACTATGGTTGATACTTTTTCAGGTTGGATAGAAGCCTTCCCTAACTCCAGGGAAACTGCTGACACTATTGCCTCCATCCTCGTTGAGCAGATTATTCCCAGATTCAGACTTCCTATCTCCATCCAGTAACACAATGGTCCAGCCTTCACTTCTCAGGTTGTTCAACTAGTCTTCAGAGACCTCAACATCACTTGGAAACTCCACATCCCCTACCAACTCCAATCCTTGGGTAAGGTCAAAAGAGCCCATGGCATCCTCAAGGATCACCTCACTAAACTTGCCATTGAACTCAGGCTCTCCTGGCCCAATCTCCTGCCATTGGCCCTCACTCAAATTAGGGCATCCCCTAGAGCCCCCTCTGGCCTTAGCCCTTTTGAGTTGCTCTATGGACACCCTTTCCTAATCAACCAAAATTTCCCAACCAACCCCCCTCCCCTTGTGTCCTACCTGCCATATCTCACCCTCTTGCACAAGCTTTTAAGGGAACATGCAGACCGCTGCCTTCCTGTGCCATCTACAGCCTCAGACCCAGCACATCTGCAGACCAACTCAGATCCTCTCCAACCGGGTGACACAGTCTTACTTCGAGAGCTGCATCCTCAATTGTTGGAGCCCCGCTGGATGGGACCCCATACAGTCATACTTACCATGCCAACAGCAGCCAAGCTTCTAGGCCACACCCCAGGGTACCATGTCTCCTGCCTCAAAAAGGCACCTACCCCCAATGCCCAGCCTTCGACTTCCACCATGCTGGGGCCCACCAAACTCAAAATTTCTTGACAACTCTCCTCTGCTAATCAGTAATCTCTCCCAAGTCTCCGTTCCAACCCACAGGTGGTGCCTCTGCATTCAAGTGGCATGACTGACAACCAGATGCTTCCAACCCTATGTCTGCCTCCTTGCTGGACCAACACCCAAGCTGCACCCTCTCTTGGCACCCTCTTTCCCTCACAAAGTAGCCGGACCAAATCTGCTGTCCTATATTATCAAAAAGGCTGGGATGTTAGGTTAAGGGAGGCAAGCATGAAGCCCAGACACTGTCCACAAAGCTCCAATGCTGGTGCCATAAAGCTCCAATGCTGCCCGCCGCGAAGCACAGAAGCTGCCCACCACAAAGCGCTGTTGCTGCAGAATGCAAAGCCAACAGACTGTTCAGATGCGCTGAACGCAGCACGCATGCGCCAAACACTCCAACATGACCGCTCCCAGCCGCTGATATGGAGAGACACTGAACATTCAACATGAAAGTCGCCATGACCCCCGGCTCATCCCAGAAGGACTCTGACCTCACCAGCCTCCCCTGACCAATCTCAAAGGACACTGGACTCTAGATCAACACCTCTTCCTGCCCCAGACCCTTTCCTTCCTGCCTTAAGTCTTCCTTTTCCGGACGGGGGTACCCTTTAAATTCTGTATGCCATGAGGTCTTAGCACCATTCTGCCCGCTCAAGCCTGGTGACCTGAGGGTGGTCCAGGAGGGTTCTTCCCAAAATAAAGCCTGTGCCGGTCCTGTTTTACTTCCTTCTGATCATTTGGCTTTACATAAATCCCATTTTCTAGCTCTCTCTTTACATTTCGGGAGCCAAGCTTTTCTGTTATACTGAATGAGGATAAAATAGAATAGATAGTAAAATGACCAGGCAGTCAGGATAATGGGCCTCATTGAACCACACCTGCAGGCTAACTGGTAGCTATATTAATGAGCACCATTAAGGCCTATTTCAAATGTAAAAACCTTGAGGCCCACTTGTGGGAACAGCTTTAACCAAGTCTTTTGCCCCAGGGGTGAATGCAGATGAAAGTTACAGGAAGGAGAATGGTTCAGAGAAAGGATAGAAGTGAACCCACGTGGCAGTGAGGATGCTTTTTTTTTGATACTGGAGATTGAACTCAGGGGCACTTGACCACTGAGCCACATCCCCAGCCCTATTTTGTGTTTTATGTACAGAGAGGGTCTCATTGAGTTGCTTAGCACCTCGCCATTGCTGAGGCTGGCTTTGAACTCGCGATTCTCCTGTCTCAGCCTTCCTAAGTACTGGGATTACAGGCTTGCACCACTGTGCCCAGCTTAAGGATGCCTTTTTAAAATTCTATTTTAAATAGATTTTACTCCATGGTGTGCATAAAACCATATATAAACTCCTAAGCTGGCACACCAAAATGGATTTTTCTGCTATAATGTCCCCACCTGCATGGTGGTGAGAGGACAAGACCTGTGCCACTTTGCAATTCTGGGTCTTCGTCCCCAACCTAGTAGCCCCTGCCCAGTTCCTGAAACACACATAATGGCACACTGCTCTGGTGCCAGTGAGTCATTTCACATTCTGGGCCAACCAATCAGGAAATTAAGCATTGGGGCCACCATAGCCAAACCTATCAGCCTAAAGGTCAACTGACCTCATACTGACCACACTCACTCTTATCCAGTCCTGTAGTAACAAGACCACTGTCCCCCTGCGTGTGCTTTCCTTTAAGCACTGTTCCCCTGCGTGTGACGTTTCCTTTGTAACATCAAGGCATGTACTCCCCTGCTTGCGATTGTAACCCATAAAAATCCCTGCTCCCCTAGACTTGGGGCTGCACCTGCCTACCAACTGCATAGGTGAAGGTGTGCTCGGTCCCTGCTCAAGTTTGAAGTAAAAGACCCCTTTTGTAATTGCATCAGGATCGGAGGACTCCTGGTGGTCTCTGGTGGTCTCATGAGTCTGGGCATTACGTGGTAGTTCTATCTCTTATTGCTTAAATAAATCCTATTCTGTTTACTCTTACCTTCCGTGATTGTCCTTAGATTTCATTATTCAAAAATTGAAGCCAGGCATGGTGGCTCACGCTTGGAATCCCAGCATTTGGGGAGGCTGAAACAGGAGAATCACAAGTTCAAAGACAATCTCAGTAATGGCGAGGTGCTAAGCAACTCAGTGAGATCCTGCCTCTACATAAAACACAAAAATAGGGCTGGGGATGTGACTCCGTGGTTGAGTACTCCTAAGTTTAATCACTGGTACCCCCCCCAAAAAATGTGGGACAAGCTAGGCACAGTGCTGCATGCCTGTATTCCCAACTCTTTGGGAGCCGGAGACAGGAGAATCCTGAGTGCAAAGCCAGCCTCTGCAAAAGTAAAGCACTTAACAACTCAATGAGACGCTGTCTCTAAATAAAAAACAAAATAGGACTGGGGATGTGGCTTAGTGGTGGAGTACCCCTGAGTTCATTCCACAGTACCCCCCCAAAATTTGAGATAAGAACCCAGAAATAATTGGCAAAGTGTGGAATTTAATTTCATCACAAAATTTTAGTTTTAACAATATCAATTATTATTTTTCATGTTTTCTTTCAAATGGAATCATTATTTCTAATTTTTTTCTCCAAGAACTAGAGAAAATTTTTTAAGGATTTTGATTTATCCTTGAGAGATATTCACATGAGGTAAAGTAAGGGGAAAATTAGGTGACATTGAAAAGAATGACTTTTCTAAATAAGATTAGTTAATGTATCCCAATTAAGTTAATGTATCCCAATGTATTAGTTAATGTATCCCAATTAAGGATTTTTTAAAAAATGTAATTGGTCCTCAACTGAGCTTTTTTAAATATATATAAGACCACTTTATTAAAATGACCTATAGAAACATTCCAAATATTCCAGCAAACTCCTTTGCTGGAATGTAAATGTAATGTGTTGCAGGAAAGTAAAATGGAACTGGACATGAATTTGAATTACAATCTTGTACAAACATTCAATTGCAAGGGCTATAAGTCCACAGTGAATTAGAAGGTCAAAGGCCATATTAATAACCTGGTACTTTTTAAAAAAATTTTTGTTGTTGTTAATGGATATTTATTTATTTATTTATATGTGGTGCTGAGAATCAAACCCAGTGCCTCACGCAGGCTAGGCAAGAGCTGTACCACCAAGCCACAACCCCAGCCCAATAACCTGGTACTTTTTAAATACCTGTTTTACATAGATTTTAACTGGTAACCTTAACTGTTTTCTAATATCTGTTTGGATTGAATCAATAACCCAGATATCAGTGAAGCAGAGAATCCAGTTTTCTGTCAAACTCTGGTTTCAGTTACCACAGTGTTTGTGTTTATATTGTCCATTGAAAAATTTACTGTGTGTTGTGTTCTCATCTCAACCTGTCATATTTACCTAGACCTGAGCTTTAGAACAGTCTGACAAAAGGTGCCCACAGATACCAAAGTCTTTTGAAGTGTTTAGAAAATATCAGTATCTTGAGTCTTGCCTTCTAGGAGACAGTTTGAAGTATAATTAAGTGTATAGACACTAAGGAGAGTAGTTGGATCCTTTGCAGCTGAAAGAAATCTTCTGATATACCTTTATTTGTTTTCTTTTATTAGATACTGTGAATAAAGCTTCAATGAAAATAGAAGGGCAATTATATCTTTTACAAATGGATTCCAATTCCTTTAGCTATATACCCAGAATTGTTATTACTGGATTGTATGGCAATTTTACCCAGAATTATTATTTATTCATTTTTATTTATTTAGATACTGGAGATTAACCCATGTGAACTTAACCACTATGCTACATCATCAGCTCACACCTTTTTGATACGTAGTCTTAGTTTATTAAGGCCTTTCCAAGATGCTGGGGCTGGCCTTGACATTGAGATGTTCTAGTCTCATTCTTCTAAACCACTAGGAGGACAGGCATAAAAACATGGCCTTTCTCCCCCAAATAATTAGTGAACTATATGGCATTTTTATTTTGGGCTTTTAAAAAACCTTAACACTTTTCAAAAATATATTTTTTTAATTTATAGTTTTGCCAACATTTTAATGTATTTATGTACTCTGGAGTCCCTATTATCTTTCATATATATGTTTGGTTTGGTGAGGTTTTGTACTAGAAATTAAGCCCAGGAGTACTTAACTCTTAGGCATATCCCCACGCATATGTAGGTTTTATTTATTTATTTATTTTTTGGTACGAGGATTGAACTCAGGGGCACTCGACCACTGAGCTACATCCTCAGCCCTATTTTGTGTTTTATGTAGAGCCAGGGTCTCACTGAGTTGCTTGCTTAGTGCCTCACCATTGCTGAGGCTGGCTTTGAACTCATGATTGTCCTGTCTCAGCCTCCCTAAGTGCTGCGATTACAGGCTTGAGCCACCATGGCCGGCTGCATTTTTATGTTTTATTTTGAGACAGGGTCTCAATATGTTTCTTAGAGCCTTTCTAAGTTCCTGAGAATGTCTTTGAACTCAAAATCCTCCTGTGTCATTCTCTTGAGCCTTTGAGATTACAGGCACGTGCAATCACACCTGGTTCTCAGATTTTTATTATAGGCATTCTAACAACATTGCACAGACTGCAAGAAATCTATTTGACTGATGCATTAAATCCCAGAGTCAAGTTTATGTGAAGTATTCAGTGTAGGAGGGTTCTGTAAACACTGTTTGAAATAAATAGGAATCTATGATTTCTAAGCCTTTTTAAAACTACTTTGGGGTATCATAGTTCATAAAAGTACTGGAAAAACAGTGTAACTGTATTTGTTTGTAATTTAAGGAGATTTTGCACATTTGCAGTCACCTTTGATTCCAGAGCTTGAAACTTCAGGACATAGTAACTTGAACAAAATATGTTAAAGTTGGGACACTCAGAGCAGAAACAAACTTCTTGTAGGAAAAATTGAAAGTCCTGGAGTTATTACTGGGGTGAGCAGAATTGGGGCAGGGCTCAGGAAATGCTAAAATTTCACTCAGACTCTTAGTATTTTACTGTATTTCCCCCATTACACCCACAATACAAGATAGAGAGAAATTCATCTGCCAGCAACACCAGTTGGAAAAATGTGCTGGCAAATGTCTTTTTGAGATAAGCTGACCCCTTTGATATTTGGCCATTTTTCTCCCTTGATTCTAAATGATAAAACATTTGGAAAGACATTCATGGTCCTCAGAAAATTACCACATTTTCTGTGTCTTATAAACTTGTGTATCACTTCTCCCACATTTCTGTTTACTGACGATGACGCTACTCTTGAATGTTTGGTCCCAAATATGGTACTTTGCTTAAGACAGAACTAATGCCCAATGTACCCCAGCTTTTCTTGCTGATTGAAGGTAGCTATTTTTTTAAATATTTTTTAGTTTTAGATGGACACAAATATCTTTATTTATTTTTATGTGGTGCTGAGGATCGAACCCAGTGCCTCACGCATGCAAGGCAAGTGCTCTACCACTGAGCTACAATCCCAGCCCTGAAGGTAGCTATTTTGCAAATTGTCTAATGTATCTAAGTCTCTCTCCTCATTTATGACTTTGTCAAAGAGACACTCATAACATGAGCAGTTCTTTATTCATTGTATTTGCAAACAGAAGGAGAGCACAGAGTTTTAATATTCTGCTTTATTTTCAACATTACTTCCCCTTAACATCTGCCTTTTATTGTGTAGCTAGGGTTGAAACCCAGTCCTTTGGTAACGTGGTGTCAGAACAACTGCCCTAGGTCTTTGGGGCCCTCTAAATCACTATGTATGCCTCTGAATATTTTACTCTCTTTTAAAATAAAATTCCTGCTGCTTGCTTAAAAAAGTAAAGCACTATGTATGAGAAAGCTCACTGAGAATTAAGTCCTCTGGAGGCACTGAAGTTGATCTTTAATTCTAGTGGACTATTAGTCAAATCAGGAGGGCCTTGCAATTGTCCCGTCTTTCCCAACTATATGGAATGGAACATTTAGATGCACTGACCTGGAATGACAAAAATGCATTTCCAGGAGTTGATGTCACAGAAATTTTCATGGCAGAATTTTGGAAATGTGGAAAAACTATTTGCACATGCATATACATGTATATAGAGGAGAAGATAAATGATAAGTGGATAAATGTGGGGGTGATTCAGTGTCCCATAGTCATTGTAGGTGGAAGATAATGATAATATTCCAAAGATGAAGAAAGTAGTAATTGAATTGATCCAGGAGTCTATAGTTGTGGGAAATGCTAATGGATGTACCTCTATTTGGAGGTACATCCATTTGGATATGCCTGTGTCCTCTGTCTTTCATCTAAATTTGATTCTCTCAAATAAGCTTATGAGAGTACAGTTTTCTCTGTATTTTGTTTTGTTTTGTTTTCAGGATTTCATCAGCTATGTCTTGGAATGTCCAGTCCTGAACACACTTTTGAGGATGTTTTATCACCTGTTTGGGTCTGCAGAGGCAGGCTCATTTTGTGCTTTGAACTGACATTAATCAACCTTTGCAAACAATATTTGGAAGAAGAAGCCTATTGAGGGGTCTTCATATCATATCATATGCTTCCTAGATCCTCTGTGCTTTGAGGGTAGCTCCCTGCTTGGCTACCACCATCCTTCCTATGAGAAGAATTCATCTGTTTTAAGGACTCCATTAACACAGAAGAGAAGTACTTGTGTTCACAAGCTAAGGTATACCAGAAGCCATCAGATTGGAGAAAATGCAAATAATTCTGTCTTAGTGCCTGTACAGGTAATATGGTCCTTACAGCACTTTGATATGAGCTGATTCACAGTCACTCACACTGAAAATCTTGTATTTAAGTCATCCATAACTGGAAGAGAATAATTTCTGGTTATTTTATTCCAATAAGTATCTAATTCTTTTACTTTTTAAAAGCAGAATTAGAAAATCAGACACTATTATAAATTAAATCTATGGGATAAAATTTCTATGATGATAATGTGATCAGGATTAAGTAGTAATTATCAGAACATTGAACAAAGATGCTAGAAAACATGATTGAAGTTTCCTTGACCTTTCTGTGTCAAGAACCACTTGATCAGGCAGCTTTTAATTTCTGATTAATATGTAAGTGTATTTGTGATTCTTTCCTTAATACCAGCTTCCTTGTAATGTGAACTTTGTGGTGTTCCTTGAGGAATTATTTCTTTCATGCTAGACACTAAGATGTTTTCTTTACTTTTAAATATTGGTAACTTCTGCCTTAATAATAATTTCCTTATGAACTTAATGGAATGTATCTTACTATTAGGAACTAAGAACTCTGATATTCACAGAAGGGATTGCTTTTTAATTTTTATTTATTATTTTTGTGGTGCTGGGGATCTAACCCAGGGCCTTGTGCACATGTTGCAAACACTCTATAAACTGAGGTACATTCCCAGCCCCCAGAAAGAGGTTTTCTACTTTTATACATTTCCTGCTCACTCTTGTTTTACATTTTTGAGATCAGCTGTTACCTTTTCAGATTTTTTCCTACTCAGTTGAATCCTGTATTTTTTAAAATTTATTTTTATTTGTTTTAATTAATTATACATGACGGTAGAATGCACTTTATTTCATTGTACACAAATGTAGCATAAATTTTATTTCTCTTGTTGTACACAATGTAGTGTACCACCACATGTACAGTAATACATGTACATAGGGTAATTATATTCATCTCATTCCACCATCTTTTCTGCCCTCATCCCCGCTCCCCTTCCCTCCTTCCCCTTGGCCCAATCAAAGTTTATCCATTCTTCCCCCACCCACCCCCATTATGGATCAGTGTTCACTTATCAGAGAGAATATTTGTCCTTTAGATTTCTGGGATTGGCTTACATAGCTTAGCATGATATTCACCAACTCCATCCATGTACCTGCAAATGCCATAATTTAATTCTTTTAATGCTGAGTAATATTACATTGTGTATGGTTCTTTATCCATTTATCCTTAGAAGGATAACAAGATTGGTTCCTTAGTTTAGAAATGGAGAACCTGGACAATTTATTGGCCAGTATTTCTATTATCTCTTGCATTGAGTGAATGTGGATTGGTCAAGATTTGGGTTCCATCTTCTACTTTTCTGGCTCATAGATATTGGTTCTTCTAGTTTCTTTTCAAAGTATTTGCCATTTTTGTAGGGACTAAACTCGGGGCACTAAAACAATTAACCTCACCTCCAGACCTATTTTTTATTTTATTTAGAGCCAGGGTCTCAATGATTTGCTTAGTACCTCAACACTTCTGCAGCTGGCATTAAACTTGTAATTCTCTTGCCTCAGCCTCCCTTGCTGTAAGGATTACAGAAGAGTTTTTGAGTTTTGATTTCATCAAGTAAAGAGTTTTTGGAATAGCTTGTCTTTTACACTCTTAGTTTTGTTTTTTCATTATTGTACATACCATGAGGTAAAATTGTGTTTTATAAGGATATTTTCAACATAAACACAAATTCAAACATGAGAAATTGGATAAAGAGAAAGAATAGAAGTAAAAGCCAACAAACAAATTGGGACTGTGTAGGTGACCACTGTTAAAATCTGAGGTTTTTTTGTATTTTTTTTATGATATTTTTTGTGATGCCAAGAATTAAACCCAGGGCCTCATGCATGCTAGACAAAGACTCTACCACTGAGTTACACACACGGACCCTGGTTGAATATTTTCCAAGAGACTGCATTTTATACTACACAAGTATCAATGGAACCATGAGAGGGTGACACCTTTATTTCTCATATAAGAGTTAGCTATCAGCTATATGACTGTTCTTACAAATAAACTGGAAGAGTGCTTTGAGATTTGAAAAACAATACTTATGGCTGTAAACTTGAGGTTGAAGGCTTAAATTGGTTTGGTGGTGGGTCCTCATGTAAGGGATTATCTTCTTTCTCAGCAACTGGGCTGTTGGGTGTAGCCAGTATAATCCAAGTTTCTGTGTACTTCTTTCTTAGCAGTGTTGAATAAAATTGAAATTCCACTTTTAGTTGTCATTTTGTCTAGCTTTACAAGGCACCAACTAGAAGTAAAATATCAGAAAGATGTTAAAATAGAATGTTCACTCTTAAAGAAAGAGGAAATTAGTGCTTCTTTTACTGTTTTTGAGGATAAAATTAATATCCTGTATGTCCCACAGTTCTTGCAACTTTTTTATTTTTTGGTGCTGGATATGAAACTCAAGAGCATTGGACCAGTGTGCCACATTCCCAGCTCTATTTTGTATTTTATATAGAGACAGGATCTCACTGAGTTGCTTAGTGCCTTGCTAAATTGCAGAGGCTGGCTTTGAAGTCACAATTTGTCATTTTCTAATGGGAAGACCAAAGAAAAATTTTGGATTCAATAAAAATAATTTCATTGCATTTATCCAGGTCATCATTACATCCAAGAAGCCTATAAAGGACATAATAGTGTGACTACTTCAAAGGTGATTGTGAGTTGTTCCAGTTTAATCCTGCTTGAAAGTTAAAGTGTTACTATCTTCCATTAGAAGAAAAGCTCATAAGTCACTTGGTATACATTCATTAAAAATGTGATTCTTTGAGAGACTTCAGCATGAAGAGATTTATGAAAGTTTAGCCCAGCAAAACTAATGAACAGCAAAAGAACTATAACATAATTTCAACTATTTAGAATTGCTGGTCTAGAAATATAGAGCATGAAAAAAGAAAATAAAAGTGAAAACAAAACTATAACAGACAATAGAAATATACATTTTTCTTCTTTCTTAATGGATCTTGAAAGCAACAATGTAAAACTGCCTATATAGAATGTATGTTTCTAGCTGGGTGCGGTGGTGCAAGCCTGTAATCCCAGAACATAGGGAGGCTGAGACAGGAGAATCGCGAGTTCAAAGCCAGCCTCAGCAACAGCATTGCACTAAGCAACTCAGTGAGACCCTGCCTCTAAATTAAGCCACAAAATCAGGCTGAGAATATGGCTCAGTGGTCGAGTGCCCCTGAGTTCAATCTCAAGTACCAGAAAAAAAAATAGAATGTATGTTTCTAGTACCACAAAAATATAAAAACACCTCACACCACATGGGAAGCATTCTCAGGATTGTACCATAACCTGTCTTTCCTGACACACTTTTTGGGGTTCATGAAGAAAAACATGTAAAAGAATAGGGACTCTGCAAACTCAAGTGCTTAACATTGTTATTCACCACCCCCAAACATACATTTAACATAGTTCAAAAATAGCAGTTCAATTTTACCAACTTACATTGTTTTTCATGGTGCAATCAAAAGCTTCAGGATTGTGTCTCTTGCAGTCCACCAGGTGCCCAGTGCCAGAGTAGTTTTTCACCTACAGAAAACAGTACTCATATGGGCTGAGGGAAAACCATCACTTATTTTCAGTTTATCTAGCATTGTTCTTGTTGAATGTGTAGGAGAAACTCTCTTATAAATTCTATATATCTACTAACTTATCTCAGGTACTGATATATTTTTTTTTAATTTTACTTTGGAAATTACCTTAGTAAATTAGTGGTGCTCTCTTCCATTAAATAGTTTTTGTTATATATTTTCTATGATTCTATGTCTTTTTCTCCATTATAAAACAAGCTTTATTTTATTATTCTTGTTCTTCTTTGTACTGGAGATCAAACCTAGGAGTGCTCAAACACTGAGCTATATCATCTCTGGATAAGTTGCTCAATTAATCTAATAGTTTTTGTTGTTATTGTTGTTTGTCCAGAGACTAAGCCCTGGGGCACTTAACCACCAATTTGCATCCCAAGCCCTTTCTTGTTTCTATTTTTTAAAAAAATATTTTAGTACCATGCTCTGAACCTAGGGGGGCATAATCAGTGAGCCACATCACCAGGACTTTTTATGTTTTATTTTAAAATAAGCCCTCACTAGGTTGCTTATAGACTTGCAAATGCCTGAGATTGCAGATAGTACCTAAAAATATAGACTGCTATTTTGATTTGAATGTGAGGTGTCCCCTGAAAGCTCATTTATGAGACAATGCAAGATTTAGATGAGAAATTATTGGGTTATGAGATCCTTAACCCAGTCAGTGAAATAGCCCCATGATTGCATTATCTGAGTGGTGACTTAATTCAGGTAGGGTGTGAGTGAGGGAGGTGGGTCCCTGGGGGTTTGCCTTTGGGGAATATATTTGAATCTGGAGAGTGGAATCTCTACTTTCTGATCATGATGTGAGACAATTTCCTACATCACACACTTCTATCATGATGTTATTCCTCACCTTGAGCACTGGAGGAATGGAGTCAGCCTTCTTAGACTAGAGAATGCTGAAACTGTAAGCCCCCAAATAAAATTTTCCCCCTTTACTATTGATTTTGTTGGGTCTTTTAGTTGGAGCAGTGAAATGGCTGACAACTGCTTTCTCCTATATGTACCTACATATTAATAAATTGATAAATTAAGTGCAGTAAAATGTTGACAATTCCTAATAAAAATAGAACAATTAATACAATATTCTATTATAAAATGTCAGTTAATGCATTTTTTCTCTAAAATATAATATTTATTCATCTTCCCTAGGTGATGTGAATTAATACCTAAAGATGCCTCTATGTCATGTCTAATTTAGGCATTATTGCTCTAATGCTTTGGGGCACTTGACATGTCAAATTAGTCAGTGAAAATCTGCAATAGCACAGCAACAAATCTGACAACCAAAGTGGCTAATAATCATTAGGATGCAAGTAGTCTCTGCACTGGAAATACAGAAAAAATAAATGACACATGTGATGGGGGATAATGAATACAATCACCAGCAACGTAAAGAAAGAAAAGAAAAATTGATATTCTTTCCTATAATAAAAAATTAGCTTTTCTTTTTGGAAAACAAGTCCTATAGGAAATGCCAAATGACTCACTAAACTTAAATGGAATGGTAAAAGAAATACTATAAAGACATACAAAATAATAAAAAAATAATGTTAAAGAAAGCTATGTAGGTAAATATAGAAACTAGTACTAGAGCATTTTGAGCTTGTGGCTCCTATATTATATTTGATTTAAAAATGTAAATGCACCTATAATCCCAGCACTTAGGGAGGCTGAGACAGGAGAATCATGAGTTCAAAGCCAGCCTCAGCAACTGCGAGGCACTAAGCACCTCACTGAGACCTTGTCTCTACATAAAACACAGAATAGGGCTGGGGATGTGGCTCGGTGGTCGAGTGCCCCTGAGTTTAAGCTCCAGTACCAAAAAAAAAAAAAAGTAAATGCAGCCAGACATGGTGGCTTACGCTTGTATTCCCAGTACTTTGGGAGGCTGAGACAGGAGAATCACAAGTTTAAAGCCAGCGTCAGCAATGGTGAGGCACTAAGCAACTCAGTGAGACCCTGTGTCTACATAAAACACAAAATAGGGCTGCGTATATGGCCCAGTGGTTGAGTACCCCTGACTTCAATCCCTGGTACCAAAGAAATAAATAAATGATAAAAATAAAAATATAAAAATATAAATGCAAGGGGCTAGCATTGTGGCTCAGTGTTGCCTAACATGTGTGAGGCACTAGGTTTCTTTCTCAGCAGGATAAATAAATAAATAAATAAATAAATAAATAAATAAATAAATGTATTGTGACCATCTACAACTAAAGAAAATTTTAAAAGTATAAATGCAAAAGCAATACTCACCTATTTATGTTGAAGAGCACATTATTATCTCATTTATTGGTGCTATTAAAATTACTGGGCACTGTATTAGAAGAACCAGTCTTATTTAAGTGAAGGTTTGGGGGCTGTAAGAGTAATTTTTAGGGTCTCATCAATTTGGCTTCTGATTGGTGCCCTCTTGTCTGCATTAGAATATGGTGAATGACATGGCAGGAGCATGTGAAGCAGGGGAAAATGACATATATAGACAAATTAGGTAAAATTAGAGGAAGTCTTGCCTTGTCATAACCTTACTTTTTAAAGAACTCACTACAAGACACTAGCATTAGTCTCTTCTGAGGGTGATGGCCCAATGCCTTGATAATCACCCTCTAGAGTCCAGCTCTTCATTACTTAAAGGGTCAATTAGCTCAACAGTACATTAAGAGCTAAGTATACTATGGGGGTTAACCATATCCTAACCATAGTGCACATACATATTGTATAAAGACATAGCCTTTGATTAAAATATAGATCAGAGCTGAAAGGCAAAATTGTAAAGAAGCAGAATTTTCTTTACTACTGAATAATATAAATTCAAATTGATTTTATAACATTATAATATTAATAAAAACTAAGAAAAACAAAAGCATATGATAAAATGAGAAGAAACTAAAACAGTGCAGTGGAAAAATCAACTAATCATTTAAAAGGCAATGATGGAACAGAAAGCACAGAGCATGAAAAGAATGGACAGCAAATACCAGGAATGTTGCTTTAACTGAAAATAGATCCAACTCTCCAACTTTAGGGAAGGTACTAAAAAAAGTATATAAAACTGGAAAATAAGAAATTTAACAGGCTGGGGTAGGAAGATGGCAATTTGGAGACCAGTCTCAGCAACTTATCAATATATTATCTCAAAATAAAAAATAAAAGGGCTGATAATATACTTCATTTGAAAAGCACACCTGAATTTAATAGCTAGTACAGCATAAAAAACATACAGTTTTATACCAGGAATTCATTTTATGTTCTAAAGTACATATAAGTCAAGAAAGAGAGCAAAACATAAAAATAAGAACAAAAAGACAGATGGAATAGTGATGTAAATGTCAGATAATATACACCATGACAAAAATGGCATACATCTGACATTTGTAATTTTTAAAATGTATTTTAAATTTACACATTAAGTAGAAAAATGCTAAATCTAATCATAGTAGAGCAGAGATAAAAGAACAAGTAAACACAAATAGATTCCTTTAAAAAGGTTAACAAAATTGATCATTAAATTTAACCAGAGAGAAAGACAGACAAAACTGAAATTACCAAAATCAGAAATAAAACTTGGGACATCAATTCAGAATTTAGAAAAACAAGGATTTTTTGAGAATACTATCAACAACTGTATGTAAAAAAAATAAGATAAACTAGATCATGTGGTCTAATTCCTAGAAATAAAGTGACTAAAACTAACACAAAAGGGAATTAAAAATCTAAAGATACTTATAATATGGAGTACTTAGCTCAACACCCCGCTTACCATTTTGGGTGCTCAGAGATTTATGTTGGGAGGCCAAAAACGGCAGTGTGTGAGACAAACAAAAGCAGTGAAAGATAAGCACCCTTGTTCCACATTGGAACTCTGGAAAAGACCCACAGGTTACAGTTTCTCAATATAGATTAGCATCTACTGGACTCTAAAGGTAAATTGATTCAATAATGCTAGACAATTTGCCAGGAAATACAGCAGCTGGTACCTCACTAAACTGGAGTCCTCACAACTGAAACTCCACCTATGGTAACTCTTCTCACAGAATCCAATAGCGATCACACAATGAGAGTGTAACCAACAACTCTTCCCAACTCACTCCACACCAATCTACCAAGGAGGTAAGTTGAGAAATGTTAAACCAAACTGGCAACTTGGTAAGCGATACAATAAAAAGAAGGGCTGGGGTTGTGGCTCAGGGATAGAGTGCTTGCATCACATGTATGAGGAACTGGGTTTCATTCTTAGCACCTCAAATAAATAAAATGATAGGGCAGTTTTTCATTTCTTGTGCCAAGACTTTCCATTGATATTGCTCACAAGAGTTGGCATGATTGGGTTCTCAGATGGAAAAGAAAAAGTAAGGCCTGTCTGCCTCATGAAGAGGGATGGGGAAAAAATTCCTAATGTGTATGATAGCTATATAGTGATCTATTGGGATGGCTGAGGGAGAAAGAAAGACCACATTGACATGTGCCTATTTTTTCCATTTTCTTATTGATATGTCTAAAGTCTTGTATTTATCTCCATTTTCCTGGTTTTTTTGAATGACAAAAATGGGAGAATTATAAGTGGTGGTTGAAGGCTCAATATGACCTAAAGCAAGTTGCCCATAGACAAGGATTTTTAATGCAGAGAGCTTGGGCTCAAGAATAGGCAATGTTCCACCCAGGAGGATGAGATGTCCACCCAACTAAGGCAGAATTGGAATTGGTGCCTTGACCCCTGGGCCTGAGGTTACAACCCACTGTACCATACTGGAGAGTCTGCCCTGGGTCCTGGCACCGTTTATTTTTCCCCTACCCTGAGCCTCATTGCCTGGGCTATAAGGTAGGGTGGAGAGAGCTGCCAGGGGTGAGGGAGCAGTTGTGCTGTGGGAGGGGCAGCCCAGAGACCTCAGTGCCCTCTGGCAGGGACGGCCTGAGTTGGGAGGGGGTATAGCTCAGCGATGGATTTTGCTCCCTTAGCCCCAGGATTCAGCGATCCCAGCTGTCCCTGAACTCGTGATTTTGCAGTTGTCTCCCAGCTGAAAGATGCCAATAAGAATTTTAAGAAATCCATATTTTGATGGCCATAAAGAGTATGAACAAGGAACCCATCCAAGTTCTTATCCAAACTATTCTATTCTCAAATTTACATCTTAAATCCACTTCATGCCTTGTATATAAAAATCTACCAAACAAAATAAAGACCAAAAAATATTTTCCCCATTCTAGATTACTGGTCTTATGGATTTTGTCTTACATCTTATGTAAAATGGCATGATGATATTTCTGGTAAATAGGAGGTTGATGGCAAACTGAAACACCTCTCCTCCAATAATACCAGGTCACTGGCAGGCTGGAAGAACCTGCCATCCTGTGGGTACCAGTGTTGTGAGAATCTTCTATGTTGGATGGTTCTGAATTGGTACAAAGGAGTTGTCTACTGTCAGGACAACCACTTGCCATGTAAAATTTAGGCTCTAAAATGCTCTTCTGTTATTTCACTCAAATTTTAGCACCTTTTTTTTTTCCATTTTAATTTCTTGGATAAAAACATAAAGAAACCAGTGTCTAGAATCAAGTAACATATGCCTTAAACTTGTTGCCATCTTTAGTTTCTTCATTCATAAATTTTACTAAAAAGACCAAATTTCATTCTTCTTTTTAAATACATTTCTGCTGTCAGCCCCAACAGCCACTGGCAAGAACTTTTATTTCCCAATGGATTAGAGAGGCTTGTTTATTTTCTTGGTCATAGTTGGGATGAGGAGCATGTGAACACTGACCCACTTGGTCACAGAACTGTCCAGGTGCCATTTCACATGAAGCTCTTTAACCCCCATAATCTATTAAATATTTGGTTTTGTAGCTGCAATGCATGGTACACAGAAGTAATTACAATAAATATGGGTCAGTGAAATCATTTGAGTGGAGCTGATATTGAGATAAGCATAATTTACATAGTGAATTAAAGTATCAGTTTTTTAATATTCTCCACACTACATCTCTTAAGGAAAAGATAACAAACTAATCTATTACATAAGTCAGAACAACAATGATAGATGGGTAGACATAAAAACAAAATAAAAAACCAAGAGCAAAAGCCACTTCAAAAAATTTAATGTGCTTCAACAATGGACTTTATAGACAACACATTTAGAAAGTTTATACTACAACTGTTTCATAAGTTAAAAGATGGTGTAAGGCATGATATTAGAAAATACAAGAAATGAAAGATCACATTAATAGATAAAAATTCTGTATAGAATCAAAAAGAAATTCTTGGCCGGTCACGGTGGTGCACACCTGTAATCCCAGCACTTAGGGAGGCTGAGACAGAAGAATCAGAAAGCCAGCCTCAGCAATGGTGAGGTGCTAAGCAACTCAGTGAGACCCTGTCTCTACATAAAACACAAAATAGGGCTGGGGATGTGGCTCAGTGGTCAAGTGCCCCTGGGTTCAATCTCCAGTACCAAAAAAAAAAAAAAAAAAATTCTTGAAATGAAACTATAAATTCAATAGAAAGCATCACCAGCAGATGAGACCACTCAGGATATAGATTTCCAAACCTCAAAGACAAAGTATATAATCTCAAAAATAAAAGCAACCATAGACAAAAAATGTTAAGGTATCATGAACATAATATTCAAGAAGTACAGGAAAACACTTAACAATCAAATTTAAGATTTATGGGAATTTGTTAAGGCCTGGAAACACAAACTAAGAAATGCACACTTTTTTTTTTTTTTTCAGCAGAGAATAATCTTGTTTACAAAACTGAAGTTGTGGTCAAGGTGAATACATATAGTTCTTCTTTTAGCACAGAGCAAAGGCTTAAAGAGTAACCAACAAAACTGTCCAGGCACTACATAAATGTACTGATTTTGTGACATTCTGGTAAGATGGCTATAAAATTTGGCCACACCCCAGGGAACGTTCAATCTTATCCATAAAATAATATTTAAAAAATTTCCAAACCTTAAGAATTAAATGGAAATTCAAATGCAGGAGGCATACATGAGTATAAATATAAAAATTCAAAATAGGCCCATTAAAGGCACATTATCATCCAAATACCTAACACAGCATAGAATTTTTCAAGATGTAAGAAAAACTTACTGGTCACATTTAAAATCTGTATTTCACCTGATGTCCCACCCTGTTGTAAAAGTTAAGAGGGTCTGAAATAATATATAAGAAACTCTGAAAGAAAATGAATGCAAACCAAGAACACCATATCCAGAAAAACAAGCTTCAAAAATGAAGAACAAATTCCATAATAAAAAATACCTCAAAGAATGTATAACTAGAAATCCTGCACTAGAAAACACTCAATAAAATATTTCAAGAACTGACTGAGAATTCTAAAGTGCAAGAAGTAAAACTAATAATCAATAAATGGGATCACATTACATTAAAAATCTTCAGACCAATGAAAACAATCAAGAGCATAAAGATAGACTGCACAAACCAGGTGCTGTGGCACAAGCCTGTAATCCCAGCACTTAGGGAGGCTGAGGCAATTGAATCAGGAGTTCAAAGACAGCCTCAGCAACAGTGAGGCGCTAAGCAACATAAAACACAAAATAGGCCTGGGGATGTAGCTTAATGTTTGAGTACACCACACTTCAATCTACAGTACCCAAAAAAAAAAAAGAAAAGAAAAATTTTTGCCATCTGATCCTAGGGGTGTTAATATTCAGGATATAAAACAAACTGTGAACACATACACAGAAGGCAATTAATAAATAGGTAAAGAAACTAAACAGATATTTCATTTTTTAAAAAATATCTTTAGTTGTAGATAGACACAATGCCTTTATTTTTATATATTTATCTTATATGGTGCTGAGGATTGAACCCAGTGCCTCACACATGCTAGGACAGCACTCTACCACTGAGCTACAACCCCAGCTCCAACAGACATTTCTTAAAAGGAAGAATATAAATGGTCAATAACTAAAAATGTTCAATATCTCTAGCAATTAGAAAAATGCAAATTAAAACTACATTGAGGGCTGGGATTGTGGCTCAGCGGTAGAGTGCTTGCCTCACATGCGTGAGGCCATGGGTTCGATCCTCACCACCACATACAGAGCAATAAAATAAAGACATTGTGTCCATCTACAAAAAAATTTAAAAAAAAAAAAACTACATTGAGATTTTCTCTCACTGCCATCAGAATGGCAATTATCAAGAGTACATGTGAGAGAAGCTGAAATTGTGGCACAGTGATACAGCACTTGCCTAATATGTGTGAGGCACTGAGTAGATCCTTAGTACTATATAATAAATAAATGATAAATTTACTTTAAAAACATCCAGGCCAGTAACACATTCCTATAAGTCCAGAGGCTGAAGCACGAGAAATTTGAGTTCAAAGCCAGTCTTACCAATTCAGAGAGACATTGTCTCTAAATAAAATATAAATATGGAGATGGGGATTTGGATCAGTGGTTAAATGCTCTTATTTCCATTCCTGACTACTATAAAATAAAAATAAACGAATAGAAGTAACAACAAATTTTATTGAGGATGTGTGGAAAAGAGTACAAATTGTTGGTGGGGACAGCAAATTGGTATAAGCACAGTGGAAAGCAGCATGGAGGTTTAATAAGTAGGAAATAAACCATCATTTCACCATGATACCCCATGTCTCAGTATATACCAAAAGGATTTAAAATTAGCATACTACTAATGTGTCATTTATGTCGTGCCTTGTGTGGGTTCGCTCGACGAGTTGGGGTCCCGCAGGACGAGGGGACCGAGGAATGGGTCCCACGGGACGAGGTCTGGGGTCCCGAAGGACAATGGGGTCCCATGGGACGAGGTCTGGGGTCCAGAAGGACGAAGTCTGGGATCCCGGAGGACGAGGTCTGGGATCCCATGGGACAAGGTCTGGGGTCCCGAAGGACGAGGTCTGGGGTCCCATGGGACGAGGGCTTATGGGGAGGACGGTCACGGAGTCACTCACCCAGACTCCTGGGGTAGGTAAAACTGCTCTGCTGGAGTGAGACGCAGACCCATTTATTTCAGTTAGTGCAACAGTTTATATAGGGTCCTCGGACCAATCATGGCCCTGAGGTTAGGTTACAACCAATAGGGTATTGATCCACGTCAGGTGTGCAGCCAATCAGCATGGGATGAGAAAAGGAGAGGCATTGAAGGCAGCCAATCAGCATGGGGTAAAGAGGAGGGGAAATATTCAAAGTAGCCAATCAGCATAGGGCAAAGGAAAGGGGAGGGGAGGCATTGAAGGCATGGAGAGAGCTCCTATACTAATGCAGCCTCATTTTTTTTTTTAAATATCAACACAATACACAGAAGCTAAAGTATGGAGCTGAGGAAGGTGCCTATCAATAGGTGAATGGATAAATATGGTATATATACAGAGTATTAGTCAAAAAGAAGAGTGACTTTATAACATTTATTTATGATAGAAACCCTTTGTTGTATACAAGACTCATGCGAATGTTTTTCGCCATTCTTTTACCTTCAGTCTATGGATATAGTTACCTATGAGGTGAGTCTCTTGAACACACCATATTGTTGGGTGTGGTTATTGAGTCTAATCTGTCAGTCTGTCTTTTGATGGATGACTTTAGGCAATTTACATTCGGTGTTATTATTGAGAAATTATTTTTATTCTTTTCATTTTCAATTGTTACTGGTTTTTAATTTTAAATTTGTTTCTTCTTTGATGGACTATTCTTCTACTGTATTTTTTCCTTTGCCTGGTTTTCCCTTTTATTTCTTCTCCATGAAATATTTGAGAATGCTTTTGTACATCAGGCATTCTTATTGTGAATAGTATTAACTTTTGCTAATTGGAAAAGGTTTTTATTTCACCTGGCAACTTAGAACCTTAATTTTGCTTGATACATCATTTTCAGCTGCCATCTGTTTTCTTTCAGAGCTTCATAAATATTACTCCAAGACCTTCTAGCTCTGAGGGTGTGGACCAAATGGCCATTTGTATAAAATTTATATTAGTAAGGCATGATAGTGCAAGCCTGTAATCCCAGCACATTGGGAGGCTGCAACTGAGGAATCATGAGTTGAAAGCCATGTTCAGCAATGGCAGTGCTAAGGAACTCAGTGAGATCATGTATCTAAATTAAACATAAAGTAGGGCTGGAGATATGACTCAGTGGTCAACTGACCCTGATTTGAATCCCTGGAACCCAAAACATTACATTAAATCATTAACATGAAAGTTTAGTTAATTCTGCTTATCAAACACAATATTTTCTGAAGAAAAAAGAAAAACTTGAAGACTTATACTTCCCAATTTTATCTTAGTGTATATTTTCAGTAATAAAAGTGGTTTTCTACATCCTATGCAACCAAATAAAATGCATGAAATATCCCAGTGTATGACCAAAATTCCCAAACAACAAAATAATAGGAGAACCACTTCAAGTCATTATGTATAAATAAGTTTTAGGAATCTCCCCTCACACACACAAAGAAAATGCAATTATATCAAACAAAAACAAAGGAAATATTAAGAGTGGAAAGACAACTTAAAATACAGAAACATTTTCCAGTTTTTATGGTGCAGGATTAATATACAGAATATGTAAAGAAAAGTGGAAATGCAAAAACACAATTATGGGTGATGTTTTCTTTTTTTTTTTTTTTAAATATTTTTTTAGTTGTAGATGGACACAATGTCTTTATTTTATCGCTTTGTAGGTGGTGCTGAGGATCGAACCCAGGGCCTCACACATGCGAGGCAAGCGCTCTACCGCTGAGCCACAATCCCAGCCCGTGATGTTTTCTTAAATAACTAATAACAGATGAACATGGTGTGAAATGATTGTAATCACAGCTACTTGTAAAGCTGAAGCAGGACGATTGCAAAGTTGAGGCCATCCTGGGTAACGTAGCTATATCTTCTCTGAGAATAAATGGAAGCCTGTTGAGCCTCCTGAGAAGATAATGCTGGAAAATAAAGAAATTTAATACTAGTCTAGAAAATTAATGAGACCTTGCCTCATTTTCTAAAGGGGGGTTGTAGAAGTAGCTGAATGGTAGAGTAAGCATGTTCATAAGCAGTGTTAAATAAATAAATCAGAATTTAGAATCTGAAAAAAACTCATATTCATGTTCATTATTTAAGGACAATGCCAAGAGCAAAAAATGTATATTTAATGGTTTGTAACAGAGATATTCACACATATATGGATTTTCCCTCAGCAAAAAAAAAAAAAAAAAAATCAAACACTTAAGGGTGTTTAAATTAAGAATTTCTTGAACAGGTCATAAAACAATGTATTATAAATGTCAAATGAGGAGGTCAGATGTTAGTTGTTCCACGAGTAACAAAGAAGTAGAAAACAAAATTTAAATGATAAGATTTTAAATTAGAAACGATGCATTTGAGAAATTAGTTCAGTATACCTGAAAGCAACTTTTAAGATAAGTTTCTCACGTGAAGGTGTATCAACATAACACCCATAAATTATAAAATTAAAATTAAAAGTAATAATTGAAGATTTAGAAATATGGGTTTGTAATTGTCTTCCTATGTGTGCCATACATGAGTATTTAGTTCCCAGAAGGTACACAAAATAGAAATGATAAAATATATTTTATGAGAATAGTAGTCTTCTAGGAATTTTAAGTTCAATTACACTGTCTAAAAGAATACAGAGCACTGTTTATTTCACTATTTACCAAACAGTATCTTCTTTATCTGTCACTTACAACTTCAAAAAAATGTAATTCAATACATAATGTTCATATATTAAGAAAAATTCATTGTTATATAGTAACAAAATACATTCACTACAAAATAAAAAAGATTGGATTGTGACTCAGTGGAACAGCATTTACCTAGCATTCAAAAGACTGGCATTCATTCTCCACCAGCAAAAGAAGAAAAAATGACAACTAAAATTCTTATTAATGAGTCCTATGGCTATGATATAATTACAGAGAAAAATTACATTTTATGCAGTTCCTAGAGAATTGAATGTATTCATTAGTTTGATTTTTATAAACAAATATCTTATTGGAGATGAGCTATTTACACTATGCTGATATCTGAAGATTCTTTTATTTCTATCATGTCAACTAATAATTTCCAGTAAATTTTAAACAACTGTTAAAAGGCTATATTATCTGTAAATACAGAAAATCTGATAATTCTCATATTTACCAATATGTGGAACATAAAAATGTACTTCTCACATGTCGATTTTTTGCTCAAAAATAAATATTTTGCTGGTACCTAAGAATGCATGTTAAAAAGAGTTTTCTACAAATATTGTAGGCATTAGTATTAGGTAGAGTATGATTTTTTTTATTTGAGTTAAGCTCTAACGCATTCTTAGCATGTGTAGGACTTCTCTTGAATTCTAAATCTGTAGATTTGTAAGGTGTGATCTTTCACTAAAAGCTTTGTTGGATTTTTTACATTTGTAGAATTTAATTGCTACTATATCATCTTCAATGATTTTAAAATGTTGAGCTTTAATTAAGAACTTTCCCACATTTTAAATTTTAAATCTTCTTTCCAGTATGAAATTTGGGGTACTTAATAAGATGTTACCTCACAATAAGCTATTTTTACATTCTTTGGATTTGTAAGGATTCTCAAGTATGAATTCTCCCATACTTGATAACACTTGAATTATTCCTAAAAACTTTACCACATTTTTTAGTTTTGTAGGACTTATGTACAGTATAAATTCTTATGTAATAATTATGGTTTGATCTTTAATTAAAGCTTTGCCATTTTTTTTACACTTTTATAGCCTCAATCCAGTATGAATTTCTTGGTGTGGAGTAAGAACTGATCTTTGATTAAAATCTTTGCCACATTTCTTTACATTTGTATGGCTTTTTTCCAGTATGAATTCTCTGGTGTCGAGTAAGAACTGATCTTTGATTAAAATCTTTGCCACATTCTTTACATTTGTACGGCTTTTCTCCAGTATGAATTCTCTGGTGTTCAATAAGAACTGATCTTTGAATAAAAGCTTTTCCACGTTCTTTACATTTGTATGGCTTTTCTCCAGTATGAATTCTGTGATGTACAATAAGGTTTTGCCTAACAGTAAAAGCTTTGCCACATTCTTTACACTTGTATGGATTTTCTCCAGTATGAATTCTCTGGTGTCGAGTAAGAACTGATCTTCGATTAAAATCTTTTCCACATTCTTTACATTTGTATGGTTTCTGTCCAGTGTGAATTCTTTGATGTACAATAAGGCTTTGCCTAAAAGTAAAAGCTTTGCCACATTCTTTACACTTGCATAGCTTTTCTCCAGCATGGATTCTCTGGTGTTCAGTAAGGTGTGATCTTCTATTAAAACCTTTGCCACATTCTGTACATTTGTATGGCTTTTCTCCTGTATGAATTTTCTGGTGTTGAGTAAGGTGTGATCTTCTACTAAAACCTTTGCCACATTCTGTACATTTGTATGGCTTTTCTCCAGTATGAATTCTCTGGTGTCCAGTAAGGTGTGATCTGTCATAAAAAGCTTTACCACATTCTTTACATTTGTATGGCTTTTCTCCAGTATGAATTCTCTGGTGTTCAGTAAGAACTGATTTCTGATTAAAAGCTTTTCCACATTCTTTACATTTGTATGGCTTTTCTCCAGTATGAATTCTGTGATGTACAATAAGGCTTTTCTTAACAGTAAAAGCTTTGCCACATTCTTTACATTTGTATGGCTTTTCTCCAGTATGAATTCTGTGATGTACAATAAGGGTTTGCCTAACAGTAAAAGCTTTGCCACATTCTTTACATTTGTATGGCTTTTCTCCAGTATGAATTCTGTGATGTACAATAAGGGTTTGCCTAACAGTAAAAGCTTTGCCACATTCTTTACATGTGTATGGCTTTTCTCCAGTATGAATTCTCTGGTGTTCAGTAAGAACTGATTTTTGATTAAAAGATTTGCCATATTCTTTATATTTGTATGGCTTCTTTCCAGTATGAGTAATGTAGTGTATAAAAAGATTTGAATAACACTTAAAGACTTGGTCACATTTCTTACATTTGTATAATATCTCTTCATTGTAAATCCTATGGTGTTTATTAAGGAATGAAGTTTGAGTAAAGCCTTTGCCACATTCTTTCCTAATGTAGGGTTTATCACTGCTATGATAAAGGCTTGAGGAATCTTTAAGTACTTGGACATATTTTTGAAATTTGTAGGTCCTCTCCCCAGTAAAATTTATCTGGTTTTCAGTAATGCTTGAAGTTTTATTAAAAACTCTTACATATTCTTCATGTTTGTAATTCTTTTCTTGAATATGAAAGCTTAAGTGGATAAATTTTGAGCATGTATTAAAAACTTCATGACTTTTATCTTTGTAAAGCTTTTCCAAATGATCATAATGATGTTTCCTAAAATTTAAAAAAAAATCAAATTTTTATGAGTTTAACTTAATTTATATTTCTTAAACTGAAACATACATTGCTAATTACTTGGAGTCTCAGTAACCATAAAGTTGATCACAGTCAGATATTTTTTCTTTATTTTTAAATCTCTGGTCCATACAGATGTTTAAATGAATGTTTACTGAATGCCACATTTTAAAATATTCCAATAAATAACTGAAGCATGGAATAGACTCCATAGCATTTTTTTTTTAATTTTTAGGGAAAGTACATAATTCCAAAAAATGCTCTGCATATATATTTAAATGCACACACAAGTCCTCAAAAGTGACTGGCATATGTAAAGCTGCCTCTCCCTGGCTCAGTCAACAGCTCACATTCCCACAATGATACCTCATCCTCAATCCACTAGTGCCACCTTTGGGTTGGCAGGAGCCTCTGCAGGTGTGTTGCCATGGCCATGGCCCTGATGGGTTAAAGCATCGACCATGAAGCCAAAGAGTGAGCTGTGTCTGAGGTGGGTTTCTCAACATTCTCTCTAAAATTGCTATCACTGTGGCTCTTGCTACAAAATCCTGTATGTAACTAGTTCAATGAAGTGACTGGAGGACACTTTGGATGTGCTGAGAGCACATTTCTTGGAATACCCACAAGACTAGGGCTAGGGCTTCAGAAGAAATTTATGGCAAAAGTATTAAGATTGCAGTGAATATGTGTAAGATCCAGGAAGTCTTTAGATCTGACACTTGGGAAGTTTCTCCTGCTATGAATAAGAGCAAACTTCTTCCTACTCAAAACCACAAAATGTACAAATATCCTGGGATTACAACTTGGAGATTTGTTGAAGACCCTGTTGCTAGCTGGGCACGGTGCACACACCTGTAATCCCTGAAATTTGTGGAGGTAGGAGAATCGTGAGTTCAAAGTCAGCCTCAGCAATAATGAGGCACAAAGCAACTCAGTGACACCTTGTCTCATAGGGCTGGGGTTGTGGCTCAGTCATTGAGCACATCTGAGTTCAATACCTAATATGAAAAAAAAACAAAAAAAGAAGAAAAAAAAAACCCTGTTGCTATGAAAAATGAGGCGGTGAATATCATATCTGCTGGAATGCATCTATAAACTGTATGAAATAAAAACAACTTAAAAGCCATTAGACAGAAAAATCTGGTACCTGAGATCTCACAATGGCAATTCTGCTGATTTCAGAATGCCTAGGGTGTGTGATATCCTACCTAACTCTGTCTAGGTCCAGCTGTGGAGATGGGATAATCCATAAGAGTTAGATAGTCACATAGCCACCTACAAATGGGTGTGACGTGGAAGAATGTCAATTAACCTATCTGCAGTGAGATTCTTCTTATTGAATACTTATCTCTGCTTTTGATATAATGTTCCTTAAATAAAGAACTGGAGCCATTTTTTAGTCATTGTGTTCCAGCTCATATTAAGACGAGAGAATCTGCCAGGTGCTCCATTTTTTAAATCTAATTTTTGGCTCTGTCTCTTACTAATTTACAAGTTATTTCAGATTTTATTTTCTCTGGTTGTTGATCAAGTTATGGGCAAGAAAATATTCTGGTGGGGTGCTGGACACCCCATGACATGGAGTGATTCTGCTAACATGCAAACTTTACAAAGCTTTAAAAGTACACCAAGACTGTTTCCAGGGGACTTAAAATTAGAAATAATTTGATTCAAATTTTCAAGAGTCACGGAGAATCTCAGGGATGAACATCTACAAAATTGTGCTTTTGAAAGTGTAGACTGACTCATGGAATGCTAAAGACATACTAGAACTCTTCTCCCTACAGGACAGAAGATTGATGGAAGCCATTCCTGTCAAAGGTGGCCTTTCCTGATCATTGCAGCCACTTTATGTTCTCAAAAAATTTTTAATTAAAAGCTTGACCCTTCACTTCCTATTTCTCTCAACCCCACCTTGGTGCCCCTCTTCCAGAAGTATTTTCTACCTCTTGACTCAAGCCCAGACTTGTCTCAAAATCCTTCGCACTCTTCTCATGAGACCATTATGTCTTCTTTTAGGGTATGACACAGTCCTACAAGCCATGTGGTATGTGAGTTTTCTGTGAACCTGTGCCAGGAGTTCCTCAAGCCTTCCTTTCCTTGAATTGCCATCCATGTCAGATGAGCTGTATGCTTATTTGATGTGTTCTAGAAGAATCTAGCTGCGTCTCCTTTTTTCTTAATTATTATTGCATTTTAAAACTATGCTTACCAGGGCTGGGATTGTAGCTCAGCGGTAGAGCGCTTGCCTTGCATGCGCGAGGCCCTGGGTTCGATCCTCAGCACCACGTACAAAGCAATAAAATAAAGACATTGTGTTCATCTACAACTAAAAAAATATTAAAAAAACAAAACAAAACAAAAAAACTATGCTTACCAAACTTCCACCTTAAAAACATTTAATTTTTAGCTGGGCGCCGTTGCTCAAGCCTGTAATCTCAGGACTTAGGGAGGCTGAGACAGGAGAATCGCAAGTTCAAAGCCAACCTCAGCAATGGTGAGGCACTAAGCAACTCAGTGAGATCCTGTCTCTACATAAACCACAAAATAGGGCTGGGGATGTGTCTCAGTGGCCGAGTACTCCTGAGTTCAATCTCCAGTACCAAAAAAAAAAAAAAAAAAAAAAAAATTAATTTTTGAATAATTATTTTCTATTGGGTTGGCCTAGTGAGGCTCGCTGCTGCTCTTCCATTTCTCCTTAATTTGAGTGTTCTCCATGTCACTAAGTGGATATACTACACATGTGTTTAAAAGATGGGACCATTCACCTATACTGTGTAGAAAATTACCTCTATGTTATCCTATCAAACTGGCAGATTATAGTACTGCAATTTTATAGTAATTTTCAGATTTTATCTAATGTCCACACATGTACAGATTATTAAAAATTTTAAGGCATAACTGATTAACTAGTGTTTGAACACTGTTTTTATTTATTAAAATGTATATTTCTAATCATATATTCAAAGCTGAGAGAATAGGTTGGATATTTATTTTCATGAAGGTATTTATAAGACACAACTTTGTAATGGCCTGGAAACCTTGTATATATATGTAGCTTGATACATTTTGCATTTGATTGTTGCATTTGGAAATCTTGTGTATTGTAACAGGTTTTGCACAAAATACTGAATAGTGAAAATTGTATAATGATAATAATGTAATAAAAAGTTAATCAAACAAAGAGTGACTGGCATTAAGTTGAGTAGTCAGTCTTCTGAGATGTTATGTAATAACATTACCTGATTACAGTGTAATTTTTATTAATAAATGCTTATGCATTTGTTTTGAAATTTTCTGAACTTCCCTCTATCCCACAATTTTCCATTCTTGTTTAAAACTATGCATTTATTGTTCTAGATTCCATACCTTTTCCTTATCAAGTTTTGCAAAAAATATTTTATTTCCTGCTCTCCTGAATATTCTTGGTGTTGATGAGAAAACATATCTGAAAGAAATGTAAAAATCAAATTATTCCACTTACTACATTTTGGTGAATATACTCTGCAAATATATAAAATGATATCAAAGTGCAGAAAATAGTCAGAGAGTAGTGTAATCCAAGTCATTATTACTCAACAAATATATAAAATTTACAAAAATATGGTGACAAAAGTTGTGAGAACTTCCAAAATTACCTTGAGATTTCACAGCTCCACAGATGAGGACAACATCAAAACTGACTAATTTTACTACAACATTGTTAAATCACAGCCTGAGTTCAGCTCTTTCAGATTTCACATGTGGCTCAAATGTTGCAGGAAATGACTTTACCCTTATTTCTTTTCCTTTAACTTTGTGTAGAGCGCTACTTAGGATTAAACATAGGAGTGCTTTACCACTGAACTACATACACAGACCTTTCTATATATCTGAAGGTTTCTGTTTTGAGACTGGATGTCACAAAAATGCAGACACTCCTTTCAAACGTGTAATTATACTGCCTCACTTTCCCAATTACATGGAATTACAGTTACACCTGTCATGTTTTTATTTATTTAGTAACTTGCAAACATTTTTCAATATGAATATAATGATTTGTTTTAAGGTGATTTTTTAAAGGAAACATCCCAATGAAAATAACAGCACACACAGAAAAGAGTAAAATTCACTCAAGCAAAGAGACAATATAACACTAGTCATTGACATTTAGGAAATCAAGAGTTTTTAATTATATAAGCAATACCAAATAACCATTTGAAAGACATTTAATAAACTAATGTAACAATAATAAATTGAATAAAATTCAGAAAAAATAGCAAGCAAAAAAGTAGAAATTGTATATTAAAAAATATATATATATATATATATATTTTTTTTTTTTTTTTTTTTTTTTCTGGTGCTGGGGATTAAACCCAGGGCCTTTTGCATGTGAGGCAAGCACTCTACCAACTGAGATATATCTCAAGCCTACTAGAAATATTTTTTAAGAAATAATGTCTGGAACTGTGTATATAGCTTATTTGGTAGAGTGCATGCCTTGCATATACAAGGTCTTGGGTTCAATTTCTAGCACCACACACACATAAAAAAAAATAAAGAGGAAGACAGGAACAATGTCTGATAAATTAGAAATGTGAGTAGAAAAAAATATCAAATATTAGAAAATTAATTATAAGATGTAAGTTAAAGAATTTATAAAGAGAAATTTTTCATAAAACTAAGAAAAGAAGAGGTTTTATTTATAAAGATACTTCTATATGGTTAACAGTAGATTTCATAGCTTATTTCCAGAAAGGACTTGGAGCATATAGTCATATATACTAAAAGAAAAAGTAAATATCAACATAGAACATTATATGCACAATATTGGTTTTGAACCTTAAAAGATAAATACAAGCTTTCGAAATATGTAAATGCTGAAAAATTTCTTCACTTGTAGACCTTGTCTAAGAGGAATACTAAATGGAATTCTTCTAATAAAATAAATCTGCACAGCAACACAAATCATATACATTTTCAAAGCTTTTGTGGAAATGCAAAATATACACAAATATAAATTTTAATTTACTGTCATTGTGGCACATATAACATCTAATTCTGCTACAGAATTTGGAAGATTAAACTAGAAAAATTACCTTAAATCTTTGTTAATGAGTCTAAGGTATAAAAGCAACCGTGACATCAATAACAAATTATAACAAGACATGTAAAGACACTGATTTTCACAAAAACACAAAGTTAGTTTAGTTTAGAATACAGTGCAAACTCCTAACTTTTTTTGTTCTTTTTAGTTATAAATGACAGTAGAATGTATCTTGACATATACATAAATAAAGCATAACTACCTATTCTTGTGGTTGTACATAATGTAGAATTACACTAGCTGAACATTCACATATGCACATAGAAAATTTCCAATTCATTCTACTGTTTTTAAATACATTTACATATTCCCAAAGTAATGACAAAATAGACATAGAAGATAAAAAAGTCAATAGGAAAAAATCAAACCACCATAAAAAAAATCTGTGAACCACAAGCTAAAGCATTTTTTTAAAGGAAAAAAAAAAGAAAACTGAAGCCAGGTGTGGTGGTACACACCTGTAATATCAGCAGCTCAGGAGGTTGAGACAGGAGGATCATGAGTTTAAAGCCAATCCCAGCAATGGCGAAACACTAAACAATTCAATGAGATACTGTGTCTACATAAAATCCAAAATAGGACTTTAGATATGGCTCAGTGGGCAATCGCCTCTCAGTTCAATCCCCAGTTCTTTCCCCTCAGCCCCTCACAAAAAAGCTATGAATGTGAATCAGTTGTTAAGCACCCCCAGTACCAATAAAAGGAACAATGAGAGAGCTGAGACAAACCAAAGAGGTCTAAGAAGTTCCTATCAAACACTTAATAATAAGTAATACCTATCAAACACTAAATATTATGATATTTTAAAATTCTATGAAGTATCCTGGGTACATAAATAGCTAAATATATTAAAAGAAAAAAAAAAAACAGGGCTGGGATTGTGGCTCAGTGGTAGAGCGCTTGCCTCGCATGCGTGTGGCACTGGGTTCGAACCTCAGCACCACATAAAAAAAAAAAAAAAAAAAAGAAAAAAAAAACACAAAAAAGCTTCCTGATATAAAAATAATAAAGATACAATATTGAATAGATTTATGTTAGCATAAAGTTAGATGAAGAAGTCATATGTAAGAAAAGTAAGAGTGCATCAATTAGTCCTCAATTGGATGGTCACATCAAAATATATTTACAGATCTATGCTCATCACAGCATCATTCAATAGAGACAAATATGGAGAGCCAATCCAATGTCCTTTCACATGAGTGCATGAATGCAATTTGGAATGAACTATAAAATGTTTTCCAACTTTACAAAGCTATGAAATGTTATGGTATCTATAATGATCAACCTTTAGTTTAGTATGCTAAGTGAAATAAGTCATTCACAAAAGGACTAATACCATGTCATTCTACTTATGAGATATCTAATGTGACCAAACATACAGGCCAAAAGGAATAATGTCTGGGATGAAAGTGAGAGAGACTAGTAAGCACTTGTTTGAGGGAGAAATGAATTGTACTTTTATGTGATATAAATGTTCTACAAATATAAAACATTTGAATTAACACTACTGAACAGTGTATTTAAAATACAACAGTAAGTTTAAGTAAATTATGGTTTTGATCAAAACTAAAGTTTGAAAAAATATAAAACATAAACAGAATTGTGAAAATTTTTGTTACCTTTAAAATGCTAAAATCTTACTCCTAGACAAAAGAACAGATTCATCTTATAAAGATGATGAATATACTAGTAATTCTAGAGACTTGAAAGGCTGAGGAAGGAAAATGCAAATATAGCTTCAGTCATGTAGCAAGAATCTGTTTCAAACTAAAAGTCAATATGGGCTGAAGATGTGGCTAAGGTGTAGCATGCCTGAGTTCAATTCCCAATATATATACATATCCCTATATGTATTTATAAGAAAATTTAGATAAACTATATAAATAATCACATAAAAAAGTAAACAAGGCACTATATACAAACCATAAACAAAATAGAAGTAATATTTATACAAGTAAGTAAAAGCATATATAACTTTATTAAAAATAGGCACATGGTACATGTGAATTTTAATTTCACCTAATATTGTTCCAGAGTGAGAAGTCATAAAAATTTCTATTCAATTATAACATATAGGTATAAAAATGAAAACAAGGGCTGGGGTTATGGCACAGTGATAGCGTGCTCACCTAGTATGCGTGAGGCACTGGGTTCGATACTCAGAACTACATAAAAATAAAGATATTCTGTCCACCTACAACTAAAAAATAAATATTTTTTAAAAAATGAAAACAATATTCACTGATGTCAGGAAACCTACTGAACAACAATGAAGCTAGTCTAAACAGTAGAACTCAAAAAAAAAAAAACAAAAAAAACCCACAAGAATTATATAAAATGCAACCCACAAAGTTCTGCATAACTGTACTACTTTAGAAATCCTTTTTTTTTTTTTTTAAATTGTGGTTATAGATGAACAGAAGGCCTTTATTTTATTTCTTTGTTTCTAATGTGGTGTTAAGAATCAAACCCTCTGTCTCACATGTGCAAGGCAAGCACTCTGCCACCCTGCTACAGCACCAGCTCTACTTTAAACTATCAAAAGAGAATAAAGAAATGGTAGGTTAAATTTAAAAAAGTCTAACATTTCTGCATGAAAAAGTCCAATCTTTATCCTGAAAACAATAATCTAAAACTTTTTATGAAAAATAGAAGCTGTGAAAAAATATTCTACAAAATTAAATATTGGATGGTTGCAGTGGTGTATGCCTATAATCCCAGCAGCTGGGAAAGTTGTGGTAGGACAATCACAAGTTGAAAGTGAGCCCCAGCAACAATGAAGTGCTCACCAATTCAGTGGGACCCTATCTTTAAATAAAATGCAAAATAAGGACGGGGAGGGGGATGTGGCTCTGTGGTTTAGTGCCCTGAGTTCAATCCTCAGTACCAAAAGAAAAAAGAAAAAAATAATAAATATTGATGATGAATTAGGAATTCTGAATAAAATAAATGCTCACCCACAGAGATCAGGTTTCCATAGATCTCTAACATCACATCTTCATATAAGGTCTGCTGAGCAGGATCCAGGCATTCCCATTCCTCTTCAGAGAAAACAATGGCCACATCCCTGAATGTCAATGGTTCCTGAAATAAATATGAGTAAATACATACCATATCAACCATATCATCATTGACACAGTTTTTAATTTCACACAAGTTGTAATGAGAGTTAGAAGACCTCGATCTCATAAAGTCACTCATTCAATATAATACTTTTCTTTGTGATGCTGAGGATTGAACCCAAGTCCTTAAGCATGCAAGGAAGCACACTAGCACTGAGCTACATCGCCAGCCCAATAAACAGTTATAAGCAGTAAAACTGATGAATAAATTTGGTATAATAAACCCAGAGAGCAGGACATGTGAAGCAATACAGTGGAGCAAAGCAGTGGTTAAAAAAAATAAAACACAACATAAGCCTAATGGATGAATCACAGTGGCAATTACTTATTGAATATTCAAAAGAAGCACAACCAAACAAAACAATGGTACCTGAGATATGCATAGCAAAATTATAAGTAATAACAAGACTCATAGGACAGTGTTTACCTTTATGTTGAAGGTATATGAGATCAGTGAGAAACACAAGAGCTCACATATTTATTTGAATGGCATTCTCCAAAGGTGTCTATATTCTCATTATTTAAACATACTATAAAAAAGTACTTTATTTAAAAATAATTTTTGCTTTTTCAGACCACAACCTCACAACTCTATTTTTAAACAAATAAAAATCTTAACCATCAAACTATTACAAAACACTTAAATTCTTGGGAAAACTTGAATTACATGGCACAAAGAGAAAACAACAACAACAACAACAACAAAAAAGCAATAGAAAAGGAAATTAGGTGAATAGACTGTTAATCCCACAGTTGATGAGGAAAGTGACACATAAGGTTAACCATTCTCAGATTTGGGGAGCCACTCTCACTGTGAAATTATATTGTCACATAGCTCATTTTGACGCAGGGAGTGAGGGAATACTAAGCATGTAAGAAAAATATTTCAAAAGGTCCTTGCACCATAAATTCATCCCTAACACTAAAAATACTCCCTCTCCCAGGGTCCCAATTTTTACTAGTGAATAAAAAAAACACATATAGACTTAGATTATGGTTCTGATCTGTGATGTCTTTTCTCTGCAACAACCTTTTTTTTTTTTTTTTTTTTTAAATTAGGGATTTAGGAAATCCAAGATGGTGAATTAGAGGGAAGCTGCATTTTCTGTCACTCCATAATGTGGCATTCAGGTGGGAAAAAAAAGAAAACAAACAAACAGTGTCTCTTCGAGGCAGTAATTCCCTTCACTGCCCACCAATTCCCTGCTGTTTACCCCCATTCTTCTATCTCAGTTGCCCCCTTCTGCCAGCATAGAGCCCAACTTTTTAGTACAGATTGCTCACAGACTGCCACCTATCAACTGCCATTAATCTACCTGTTTGCCAGGCTCTTGCCTGCCCTTTGCTCATCTTTCACATACCCATCACTCAACACTCAATACCCACCCACTGATTGCCTTTTGTTAGCCTGCAGACTGCCCACAGACCACCAGCAAATCACCTACTGCTCACTGACCACTGCTGCCTGGAAGTACACTGTCATGGTACCCAAATTTAATAATAATAATGAGAATGACTACCATACAGAATAAGAATACAACATTAAAGCCTGTGAGAGAAAAAAACAAATTACATAAGGGGAAATCAATTTGGATTTCAGCTGATTTATCAACCTAAAATTTGTGATAAAAAAGAAAATATTAAAGCCAGGTGCGGTGGTGCAAACCTGTAATCCCAGCACTTAGGGAAGCTGAGACAGGAGAATTGAGAGTTCAAAGCCAG
Organism: Xerus rutilus; assembly: GCA_028644305.1. NCBI lineage: Eukaryota > Metazoa > Chordata > Mammalia > Rodentia > Sciuridae > Xerus > Xerus rutilus. The sequence continues at coordinate 51,739,547 of CM053413.1, forward strand.
CCTCAGCAACGGCGAGGTGCTAAGCAACTCAGTGAGACCCTGTCTCTACATAAAACACAAAACAGGGCTTAGGATGTGGCTCAGTGGTCTAGAGTTCCTGAGTTCAATCTCCGGTACCAAAAAAATAAAAAAGAAAAAAAGAAAAAGAAAATACTAAGATGGACTAATGAAATAAGAAGATAATCAGAAATACTTTTGAAAATTTATACTTCAATAAAATACAAAATCTCAAAGACACTGAAAACTTTCTTGAGACATATGATCTACCCAAGCTGAATCAGGAGGACATACACAATTTAAACAGATCAGTTTCAAGCAATAAAACAGAAGCCACCCACAAAAGCCTACTAACCAAGAAAAGCCTAGGACCAGATGGATGCTCAGCTGAGTTCTACAAGACCTGCAGAGAAGTTTTAGCACCAATATTTCTCAAATTTTTCCACAAGACAGAAACAGAGGAAACACTTCCAAACCCATTCTATGTGGCTGGTATCACCCTGGTACTAAAACCTGACAAAGACACATCAAGGGAGAAAAAATGCAGAACAAAATCCCTGATGAACACAAAGATTTTCCATAAGATATTGGCAAATCACATACAAAAATGTATTACAAAGAGAGTGCACCAAAATCAAGTGAAGTTCATCTCAGGGAAGCAAGATTTATTAAACATATGAAAATCAATAAACATAATACATCACACCAGTACACATAAAGAATCAAATGATTATATCACGCAGAGAGAGTAGGAATGTATCTCCACATTGTAAAAGCTATCCAAGGCCAACATCATCCTAAAGAATAAAAATTGAGCAGAGCACGGTTGCACATGCCTGTAATACGTGCACTTTTTGGGAGGCTGAGACAGGAGAATCGCAAGTTCAAAGCCAGGCTCAGCAACGGCAAGGCACTAAGCAACACAGTGAGACCCTGTCTCTACAGAAAACACAAAATAGGGCTGGGGATGTGGCTCAGTGGTCAAGTCCCCCTGAGTTCAATCCCCAGTATGAAAAAATAAAAAAATAAAAATTGAAACCATTCCCTCCAAGAACTGAAACAAGACAGAGATTTGCTCTTCCTCCATTTCTATTTAGTATATTTATTGAAACTCGAGCCAAAGTAGTCAAAGAAATTAATTAGGTATAAATGGAAAAAAAAAAACTCTTGAAGTATCAGTATTTGCTGACATAATTTTATATTTAGATGTTAAAAAAATTTCACCAGAAAACTTTTAAACTAATAAATGAATTCAGTAAACTAAAAGATAAAATCAATACCCATAAGTCAAACACATTCACATATACATCAGTGATAAATCCACTGAAAGAGAAATTTGAATAATTACCCCATTCACAATAGCCACAAAAATATAAAATACTGGAATCAATATAACAAAGGAGGTGAAATCCTCAACAACCACAAAAAAAACTACACAACACTAAAGAAAGAAATTGAAAAACACTGTAAAAGATGGAAAGATCTCCAATGCTCTTGGATAGGCAGAATTAATATTTTCAAGATGGCCATACTACTGAGAGTATTAAAGAAATTTAATAAAATTCCTAGTAAATTTCCAATGATACTTTTCATAGAAATAGAAAAAGCAATCATAAAATTCATTTGAAAAACAAAAGCCCCAGAATAACCAAAGCAAAATGTTGCAAGAAGTGTGAAGCAGGAGACATCACAATACTGGACCTTAAATTATAATACAATGATAAGAAACAGTAAGAAAAATGCCATAATATTGGCACTGAAATAGAAATATAGAGCAATTATGCAAAACAGAAAATGCAGAGAGAACCCCAAATAAATATGATTATTTCATACTAGACAAAGGCTCTGAAAACAAACATTGGAGAAAAAAGCCTATTCAACAATAATGCTGGAAAGAATGGATATCCATATATAACAAAATGAAATCAAAACTCTCACAACCTGCACAAAAATCAACTCAAAGTGGATAAAAAATATAGGCACTAAAACAGAAATCCTGATTGAAACAGAAGACAAAGTAGGCCCAAATCTTCATTGTGTCATCTTAGGACCTAACTTCCTGAACAAGACTCCTAAAGCACAAGAAGTAAAATTAAGGATCAATAAATGGGATAGGTTCAAACTAAAAATTTTCTTCTCAGCAAAGGAAACAACACTGTGAAGAAAAAGCCTACAGAATGAGAGAAAATGTTTACCACACACACACCTCAGATAGAGCACTAATCTCCAAGATATATAAAGAACTCAAAAAACTTATCAACAAAATAACAAATAGCCCAATCAATAAATGTCTAAGAAACTGAACAGACACATCACAAAGGAGAAATATAACTAACCAACAAATACATGAAAAAATGTACATCATCAGTAGCAATTAGAGATATAAAAATCAGAAGTACTCAAAGATATTCTCTCACTCCTATCAAAATGTCAATTATTAACAATACAAGCAGTAATTTTGGTGAAGATGTGAGGAAAATTGTACACTAATGCATTGCTGGCAGGACTACAAATTGGGGCAAACACTTTGGAAAGCAGTATGGAGATTTCTCAGAAAACTTGCAATGAAACCACCATTTCACCCAGGTGTCCCACTCCTTGATTTATACTCAAAGGACTTAAAATCATCATTCTGCATGACACAGCCACATCAATGTTTATAGCAGCTCAACTCACAATAGAGAAAAGGATAAAGAAAACGTGCCACATATACAGACTAGAATATTACTCAGCCTTAAAGAAAAATGAAATTAAGGCATTTAAAGGTAAATAGTTGGAACTAGAAAATATGCTAAAAGAAAGAAGCCAATTCCAAGAAACTAAAGGCTGAATGTTTTCTCTGATAAGCAGATGCTGTTCTATAGGGTGGGGGTTTCTTTGATAGTATGAAGGAACTTTGGATTATGCAGAGGGGAGGGAGGGGAGTAGTGGGGCTCTGGTAATGGGAAAGACCATAGAATGAGACAGACAGTATTACCCTATATACACATATGATTACAGTGCTGCTGTAACTCAGCACCATGTACAGCTAGAGGAATGAGAAGTTATGCTCCATCTGTGTGCAATGTGTCAAAATGCATTCTACTGTAATGTATAACTAATTAGAACAAATAAAAAAATAAAATTAGGAATTTAACCCAGGAGCACTCTACCACTGAGCCATATCCTCTGTACCTCTAATTTTTATTTTTTTAAATTTTGAGACAAGGACTCACCAACTTGCTTAGGGCCTCTCTAGATTACTAAGACTGGCCTCGAACTTGACATCTTTCTGTGTCATTCTCACAAATCACTGGGATTACAGATGTATGCCACCATACCTGACTCTGCAACAACTTTTAATACCAAATGTATGATTTTGCAAAACAACCAATACTCCAACAGCTAGCTTTCCAATAATTCAATTGATATTTCATATACATGCCACAAATTTTATGAAATTGAGGTGCCAGTTTTGAGCCCCAGAATAACATCTATATTTATGATAAATTTCTTATAAATTGGGTTCTCTACAACTACACACTCAAGTTACATAGTGTAATTAATAGAACCTCACACAGAACAAAAGAACACAACTTACTTATGTATACCAGCTTCTTATAAAATACATAACTCAGGAAGTTGACAATAGAAAATATGTAGAGAACCAGAAAAACGTTGAGAAAGATGAAGCACATAGGTAATTTTAGGAAATGGATTGTTGAAGATATTACCTCTAATGTTAGTGTTCTGCTTCAGCAAGAAAAGCCCCTTTTCATCATAATTCAGAAGATCTTCGCTATGTAAACTACAGTGATTCAAACACTAACACTGCATATTCCCATTTTTTTTTTTTTTTGCCATCAAAAGAAATTAATGGAACACTTTTATATTCAGTGATTAGGACAAAATATTGGTTAACCAAACTTAGCTTAAGATTCTCCCCTATGCTCAACCCTTTGTGCACTGAGCAATCTCATGTCAGCCTAAACCAACTTAAGCAGCATTTTTCTAAAAACTTCTAAATGTATGCAGGCTTCAGGATAAAAGGTTTTTGTTTTTTTTTTTAATTTTGATTTATTTTTGTGGTAGTGGGGCATTCTGCCACTGAGATACATCCAGAGCCCATTTAATTTTACTTTCAGGACAGGGTCTCACTAAATTACTCCACTAAGGTTATATTGTGACTTTTCTGCCTCAACCTTCAAGTAGTTTTAATTAGTAGCATGTCCCAATATGCCTAGCTGGATATGAATGTTGCACCTTTCTTTGATTCATTCCCCTTTCACCTTATTTATTTGTTCTTCATTTTAAAAACAAGCTCTTTACAGCCTAAACTTTAGGATATGTCCAGATCTTATACCTGGTGCTTTTCCAGTATCAAAATATCTATTTAGGAAAAGAAGTCACTTTTTACCCATATCTGAATTTGTCTAATCTAACATGCTAGATGTAGCTACACAAAAATAAAAACTATAGCCAGTGATAGAATTAAGAACTAATTTAACCAACCTTGGTTTACATATGATCTCATTATAAAATGTTTTGTACCTTCTCTTTTAGGAAACTTTTATATTGTTCAAGTACTAGTGATAAATTATATTTCATAGCTAATAAGAAAGTGAGACTAAAATGAGACAGTCTTTATCCACCATTCTATTTACTTAAATATTTGACCAACCCAACCATGAGGCACTACACTATGCCTTTCTATCTGCATGTAATGCATTTTCCCTTGGAGACTTCTGCATAAATAGCCTAGGTTGCTTTTCAAATTTGTTGTTATAGTTTACTGTCCTTTCAAATTGTAAGAATGTATCTTTTCTTCCTGTATAAGTAACAGTAAAAAGAATTTAGATCATCTTTGCTTGTCTTTTCAATTTCAGAAGCTATGTGGCTGACCACCAGTGTGTTTCTGGGAAGCTGAACCTATAATTAGGGGCAAATAATATTAATATTCCAATACATGATCTATTTATATGAAAACTATACAGACTATTTTCATAATCCCTAGAGTATCCAGCAAGTCCAATGAAGTGTTCCATTCCCCAGAGAAGATGCTCTGTAGGAAGTAATGATTACTCCAGAGGTTGATACTTGCTAGGTTATTTCAACAAACATGGCAGGTGTGAGTACCTTGGGTAAGCTTCATGAAATTCTGGAACCCAAGATCAGTCAAAGACATGGCAGGCACTGAAGATATATCACACTCTAAAGTTTCTTAACAAGGCCCTAAACTTACTATCTATGCTTACAGAAAACAAATAGACAAGTTCAAAGATTTTTTATTTTGGTCCCAGGGATTAATCCCAGGAGTGTTTAACCACTGAGCAATATTTCCTCCTCTTATTTTTTATTGTCACACCCGTGATCATCCTTACACAGTCTTCTAAGATGCTGGGATTATGGACATGCATCTTCATACCTGGAATTATGTACAAACAGTTTTTTTAGAGTTTCAGGTGATAATTCTCTTTTCTTCTCATGTGAAAGCATGCACATACATTTCCTAAAAAATTTTTACCCAAAACTGAGAGAAAAATATGAATTAAAGTGCTGTTATTTATTTGAATTGTATCACAGAGAAGCAACATTATAATATAGTGAACTATCTGAGAAAAAATGACATTTAGGAAAATCATGCTTACCATACATTTGGAAAAATGCACTAAAAAAATTAATAACTTCTGTGAAGAAAAAATAAACTGAAAAGCCAATGCCCTACAGCTACTCCCAAATATGAATTACTTACCTTAGTCAGAATTGTCATTTCATTACCCTGTCTTTAACATTCACTCTGAAGGGGTGTGGGCAAGTAGGTAGAGAGACACTTTCAGGCCAGGCTGAGGTCACCAATCTGGCACAGGCGAAAAATGTAGTATCCTGTCAAGCCCCATAACATGAGCCAGAGGTCACAGAATATTGAGCACTATCAAAACTGGACTAGTAGCTGGGCGCGGTGGCTCAAGCCTGTAATCCCAGCACTTAGGAAGGCTGAGACAGGAGAATCACGAGTTCAAATCCAGCCTCAGCAACAGTGAGGTGCTAAGCAACTCAGTGAGACTCTTTCTTTACATAAAACACAAAATAGGGCTGGGGATGTGGCTCAGAGGTCGAGTACCCCTGAGTTCAATCTCCAGGACAAAACAAAACAAAACTGGACTAGTGTTACCAGACTCCAAAGCTGACCTCTGGAAAATTCAAGTTTCCAGAAATAGTTCTGACTACATTCAGACAGCCCCTGTCATCTGTTTTTTTAATATCCAGCCCTGCAGACTTATCATTTCTACAAATACTCTGCTTCTGAAAGTCAGAGTGAAAGGGCCTGTGACAGAGCATCTGAGGCATCACAAACCTGAAAATGGATTCAGAGATTTTTCTGAACTCAGAGATGAAGGTCTCCCAAATGTTGTAGCCCACTCTATTTGCTTGTTTTTTTTTCTTTCTCCTGTTTCTTTGACTGAATAATTATTATCCCAATCTGATTGGATAATTTCTGCCTAAATGGAGACAACAGGAGGCTCAGATTGCTTTGTCCCTAAATGTCAGATGAGATGATTTACAATCAGGGTTTAGAATGCAAGACTGACAGAATCTTGGTTATATTTCTTCTCAAACAAACTTTTCTATATGGAAGACGACCTGGCCATGCAAGGGGACATTTGTATTTAATGTTAAACATGATGCTATATCAATTATCAATGATAACATTAATAATAGATTTGCAAATGCAAATGATACAATGAGGATTATTTTACATTTATATATTACATTATTTTACATTTTCGGCCTTCATAACCTCCCTGCTCTGGCTTCATGAGGTTTGTTTGGTTGGTTTGTCTTAAGGATAGACCCCCAGTAATAAATTACTTAAAACTATATTCCCAGTTATTTTCAAAATTCTTGCCAGGGTCTAAGTCACGAAGGCTGTCCCAAAGCTTATGACATAATTTCTTCAGTCTCCTGAGTCACTAGAATTATAGGCATGTACCAACACACCCAGCTCATGTTCTGGAATTCTGGCGATACAGCCAGATCATGGAAAAAGACAATTTTCAATAGCAGGAAAGTTCATTACAAATAAAATGAGAAATATTTTTAACTTTTAAAAGTCAAAAGTAAAACACATGAAATAAATAATTATATTAATGTATAAGTAAATTACTATAAATGCATATAACTTGTTGTTAAACATAAAATGATGAAATTTTATCATATAATACAACTGTGATTATAATTTGTAAGTAAATTGTTGACCAAATATATTCAAAATGTTATCATTCTGATATGACCAATAACAATTGTTAATTAACTACATTTATTTCTCACTGAAGATCCAAATATCAGTCTCTTTTCCACTTCTAATACTTCTCACTGTAGATCAGCCTCATTCCAAGAACTCATTAGCCACATGTGGCAAGTGGCTGGCACATTTCAAGAGTACATCTGAAGGCTTTGATTCCCTTGATCTCAGGAAATTGAATGACTTAAATTCTCCTTCTCTATCACAAGTGAGAAAACATGTCTTCCTGCCCAATATCCCTCCTTTAGACCAAATGAGAAAGAAATCATTTCTATTAGACACAGGAGGGCACTATGAGGTGAAAGTCCCCAAAGGCAGGCCCTGATTTCTAATTGCTACCCTGCAAGGTCAGAAGCCCATTCAGATATTAGACAGTGAACAAATAATGATGAAAACTCAGGGGGAAGGATCCTCATGTCTTCACCTCTGTCCATATATTGACACCAGAATTTTGTTGTAAAGTAAAAGATTAAAACTTCTATTTTGCTATTGGGCCTTGACACTGGTGATTTGGCTATTGTTGTCTGGTTCATCTTGTGGTGTGAAGTATAGTGTGAGTTTAAGTCTACATATATTTCTGCATAACTTAAAATCATTTACTAGAACTTCCAATATTAAATCAGGGAAAAATAAAATCAGTATTTCTTTAACGCTCAATTCTATTCAGTTAATTTGAAATCAGCATTTTTTGAATTCTCCTGACCTGTTTGCATTGGATATATTTGTTAATTAGCTCTCAATTAGTACAAACTACACCAAACTGACTAAATCATGATTGAAATGATTAGCTTATGAGTAAGCCCAATTTAGACTGGGTTTGGCTGGGCTACTCTTCTGATTCCAGCTAGGATCCTTCAGGCATGTGCTCTGCAACTTGACATGGTAGCCCATCTCCTCAAAGGGAGATAGCTGTCTACCGAGGCATTTTCATCCTCACACACATGGCATCTTCTGCTTCACAAGCCTAATATGAGCTTTTTCTCCTTAGACATTGAGGTTTACAAAGAAAAATTAGAGAAAAGTCTAGACATTTGAGGCTGAGGCATAATATCAGTATATTTTCATACTACATTCTCCTGGCTCTAATATATGTCATTGTTTATTCATGTCTTGGCAAACAGATTCTGACTTTTAAAGAGAGAAGCTATGAAAAAACATTGCCAATGGCCTAGATACAGAAAAGGATAAAGAACTGGAGATATTTTTGCAATTTATATTCTTTTTTCTTTTATTTCACATGTTGCTTTTATGACAATTCTAAATTTAAAAAAAAATTACAAAACTACAACTACTAAGAGGCTAGTCAGGATTGGGACTCAGATTAACTACTGCCTGCCTCAAAAGCTTAAAGATTTTGTGAGGCCACAATAATCACACAACTTTTTAGAAATTCAAGGAACTAAACACTGTCACCTCTGCCATAGATGCACATGTCTTTTTAGCTTCATAGCACTTTACTATTTTTACTATTAAAACATTTTCAAGAAAACACTCAAGTGTTTTTTTTAAAACTAGGGAATAATTTAAGTAAATAGATTTGGTCTATATTTAGGAAATAAAGGCTGAATGATTCATTATTTTATTTCTCAAAATGAAATAACAGTAAAATATGCATAACAAATAATTCCTTTTTTTTTAATATTTATAGTCTACCTATGCTTTTAACCTAGACTAAACCTAGACCACTTTGCATGAAACAATTTCTTAATATAAAAGCAAGAGGCCAAGATAGAGATACTGAAATGTTTCCTCCACCAGCAACTTGTCTAAAGAACTGAATATGTAAGAAAATTATGCTTTTATATTTTCAAAATGGAAAATTTGTTTTCTATGAACTCCCATCTGAAAGACTAAAATGGACTTATCCACACAGCACACAGGAAAACCACACAGTCTTAATGCATTTTCAACTGTGAACAAATGGTTCCCTGTTCTGGCTGATGTGCTCTTCAAATTCCCAAAATCCAAATTGCATTTAAACAATGTAATCTTTATCCATGGAGAGAGACCCAGGCATCAGTGTTTTTTTAAATATTTAAAAGAATTATAATGTGTAGAAAAGCTAAAGACTAGCTGAGCATGGTGGCTCATGCTTGTAATCACAGCAGTTTCAATGGCTGAGACAGGAGAATTGTGAGTTCAAAGCCAGCCTTAGCAATGGCAAGGCACTAAGCAAATCAGTGAGACCCTGTCTCTACATAAAACTCAAAAAAGGGTGGGGGATGTGGCTCAGTGGTTGAGCACTCCTGAGTTTGATACCTGGTAAGGGGGAAAAAAAAAAAAACACCTAAAAACTACTGTGTAAAATGAACATCTTTTGATGATTGAGTTGCAAATACATATAAGACATGTGCTTATAACTTTGGCCTTACAAGCTCACTAAATATGTTAGCAAGGTTTTTCTTAACTCCAAAATGTACCTGTGAAAATCAACTAATAAATAGGAAAGTTTTATTTTTGAATTAATGTTCTGGAGATACTTTTTTTACTATTTTTAAAAATTTATTTATTCTAATTAGGTTTACATGACAGCAGAATGCATTTTGATTTATTGTACACAAATGGAACACAACTTTTTATCTCTCTGGTTGTACACAATATAGAGTTACATCATATGGGCAGTCATACATTGTTGTCCATCTCATCCCACCATCCTTTCTGCCCTCCTATCTGGTGTCCTCTCATCTCTCCTCTTTGATCAAAGTTTCTCCATTCTTTCCATGCCCCTCCTCCATTATGGATTAGCAACCACTTATCAGAGAGAAAAATTCTGGAGATTCTTGATGATAAGTGATTGGTATTACAGCTTTAAGCCTGAGGTGAGGGAATACATGATGGCAGGAGCACGTGGCAACAACAACCTAAAATAGTATCAGTATTCCCTTCAAGTGCACACCCTATGATGAACTAAACTCCTCTCACTATGCCTCACCAGTAAAAGTTTCATCACACTCAACACCCTGGAGACAAAGTTTTAATAGATAGACCATTAAGGCACAGTTATCTAAACAAGAGCACCTGCATTATCTAATTAATATTCTTTGAATAAACTAATTTTTGATAGTTATTTTTTCTCATGCAACCCACTTAAATTTTTATAAGAAAACACCATGCACAGAACACAGTTCTAAGTGCCTGGTTCAAGAACAACATAATTATACAAAAGAATTTTTATTGGGGAAAATCATTACAGAAAATGTGTTGTGCCATGTGTTGTGTTGCATGCCAGTAATCTCGGCAAGTGAGAAGGCTGATACAGGTGGACTGGAAGTTCAAAGACAGATTTGGTAACTTAGTAAAAACCTGTCTCAATAAGAAAAAAAAAAAAAAAAAGAAACAGATCAGTGGTAAAGGACCACGGGGTTCTATCACTATTACTAAAAAGATAAAATACATCTAAAAAATTGGTTACCAAATTGTGGCTGACATGAAGACTTATGTTCAAGTGACAGAACATAAAAAATGCCTGAGAATATTAAAATATTAAAATTCAAAGTGAACCATTTTGAAATTTGAACCAAATTGTTGGTAGTATTCTAAGATACATAATCATTTTACAAAGATAACACTGAAAATTTCAGTTGAAATATGATGTACATATAAAAACATAGAAAGCATTTATGTCAAGATTCAAGAATTATCCAAAAGGAAACACATTTTGAATCATCCTTGCTCAGGACAAACTAAATTACTTTCTTCATATGGGATCCCAAAGAGCAACCAAGATCTTAAGAATCAGTATAGAAATGTTTTATTATAGAAATGTGAAATGTATATAAAGTAAATGTTATAGTATACCAACTATCAAAATTCAACATCTGAGCGGGGCGTGGTGGCTCAAGCCTGTAATCCCAGCACTTAGGGAGGCTGAGACAGGAGAATCGCGAGTTCAAAGACAGCCTCAGCAATGGCGAGGCGCTAAGCTACTCAGTGAGACCCTGTCTTTACATAAAACACAAAATAGGGCTGAGGATGTGGCTCAGTGGTCGAGTATCCCTGAGTTCAATCCCCAGTACCCAAAAAAAAAAAAAAAAAATCAACATCTGCTTATTACATGCCATTTTTATTTCCTCTATGCTTCTACCCATTACCCAATATAGACCAGCCCTGATCCTTGTATATTTGTTCTTGAATGTCACAGATATTAACTGTAAACTTTTGACAAATAGAATAAAAACCTTCACTGGATTTAAGCACAGACTATTTACATCTCTCTAAGAAAACTGTTATTTCCTACAAAATTTTTGTTTATCAGAAGCAAGTTCCTGTAATGTATATTTAACCATAGTTCCATTCTACCTGAATATAACCATGGTGTATAATTTTAAATTAAGCTGCTGAACCATACAGTCTCTGTGAGGGTCAATCAGGGTGTGTGCTTCAGTAATGTCATTCTTTGCATTGATAATTACTATTGTATTTTATGGATGCACTACAACTTGTTCATTTCAACATTCAAGAGCATTTAAACTATTTCTTATTTTTAATCATTAGAACTACAGGGCCTATGAAGATTCTTAAACAAGTAGCTATTCTACTCAGTTTATTCTTCGCTGGCATTTCAATGACATATTATACCATTTTTAGTGGTTGCTATGAGGATTATAATTTGTATCTTAATTTTTGAATTTAATTGGAGTCAATATTATATGATTTTATTAAATACAAAATATAGAAACATTACCAGAGACTGCTTATTTTCTTGTATTTATTGTGCAACATTTATAAGTGTCTATCTACACACTTAGATCACAAGTACACTATATAATTGTTGTTCAATATAATCATAGGTAATTAAAAACTAAGAGGATAAAGTATGAATCATAAGATTGCTAATGTATGCCAGGCATGGCAGCACATGGTGAAACTCCCAACAACGTGAGATACAGAAGTATCACAAGTTCAAACCCAGCCCCAGCAACTCAGCAAGGCCCTAAGCAACTCAGCAAGACCCTGTCTCTAATAAAAATATAAAAAGGGCAGGAAATGGGACCCAGTGGTTAAGCATCTCTGGTACAAAAAAAAATTGCTAATATATTATAAAACTTAGGCAGGAAGGTAAAATGAGACAATGGTACATCACATACAGAATTTAATAGATAGTACTGAGAAATTATAAAACTGTATTACTGAGATTTTGCCAAAATATTAGTCCATGAGTTCTTTGTGGAAGATTTATTTTATTTTGTTGCCTCATAGTCCTCAGGATAAAATTTCAATGTCATTATTTTCAGCCTCAGAAATCATTTAAACAGCAGTATATATTATTTGTTATACTAATGTTTTTATGGTTTACTGGATACATTTATTTAGCTTTTTAAAGTTACAGAAAAGGGAATTCAAGTGTGGTTTTAATGTCACTGAACACTATAGAATAAAAGTGCAGAGATCCAATAAAACATCTGGTGACAACTCTTAGACAATTAAAAAAAACAGTTCTAGGTAGACATAGTCAAATTCAGTCTTGACTAAAGTTTTTATCTAAACATATGACAACTCACCTCAGAGGGCATTCAAGCAGAAATTCTCCACTTTATTCATATTGGCCACAAGCCCAAGCACACATGCTCTGTTGCCTTTTTCATTCTTTCTCATTTTTCTACTTTTACACACTTTTCTTTTGTGAATTGAAAATATCCACTTTGCAAACTCTGTTATTTCTCATTTGAGGAAAGAATAATATTAAGATCAAGAGACACAAGGAAGTTACAGTATTTCTTACTTTGGTTAGGTCAAACACAGTGGTGGAAATCTCACAAACTGCAGTATCTACAATTCAGAAACAAAAAGATAAGACCACCAAAACAAACACAAACACTTTTACTCAGCACAAGAGTGAAAATAAATGTGAGTCAGCAAATTTCCTGTTCTCAATCAAGTAGAAGACAGAAGCAAAAAAAAAAAAAAAAAAAAAAAAAAAAATCTGCCAATTTTCAAAAAGAAAAACAAGTCTGATCAGGAAATTTCTGTCAGGATCAAGTCTACACTTTTCTCATGGCAAACAATAAAGTATATTCTACTTATTTTCAGAATAAAATATTTCATAAAGTTCTACCACTTTAGCATGATTCCATTTGGTCACATAGTCAAGTGAACATGCAAAAAGCCCCTAGATTCATACTACTACTAACAGATTAAAACAACAGAAACTCATGCTTTTATATTTATGGATGTTTTTATTACCATGGCACAGGATTCATATCACAGCATTAGCAAAGCCACACTCCCTCCTGGGCCTTTAGAAGACAATCATTCTAGCTTCTGGTGGCTGCTGGTATTGTCGTGTAGTCACAAATGTTTCTCTTCTTTTTTTTTTTTTGGTACTGGAGATTGAACTCAGGGGCACTCAACCACTGAGCCACATCCCCAGCCTGATTTTGTGGTTTAATGTAGAGACAGGGTCTCATTGAGTTGCTTAGTGCCTCCCTGTTGCTGAGGCTGTCTTTGAACTCGCGATTCTCCTGTCTCAGCCTCCCTAAGTGCTGGGATTACAGGCTTGTGCAACCGCGCCTGGTTTTTCTCTTCTCTTTATGGTGATGCAGTCCCCAAAAGTATAAAGACAGACAAAATAGGTTGTTTTTTTTTTTTTTTGGTACCAGGGATCAAACTCAGGGGTATTCAACCACTGAGCCACATCTGCAGCCCTATTTTTTGTTTTATTTAGAGACAAGGTCTTACTGAGTTGCTTAGTGCCTTGCCATTGCTGAGGCTGCTGAAGCTGCTGAGGCTGGCTTTGAACTCGCAATTCTCCTGTCTCAGCCTCCCAAAGTATGGTGATTACAGATGTACACCACTGTGACTGGTCAAAATGATTTTTTATACAACATGGTGGCATTGCAACAAGTTACAATCTTCAACCTTACACAATTTAGAAACTATAGCACCATAGATAGGAGATCTTCCAATGAGCTTATCCTTGAACACAGTGTTTGGCAGACTACAAAAAAGTAAATCTTATGCACAAGAGAATAAAGAAAGAAGGGACCCTGGACCAGCAGAATGAAGTAAGACAAGATAAAGATTCACAAAAGTGAGTAAGATGGATAAAGAGTGGCATCATACATTGTCTCCAAAATCCCAAACAGAAAATATTTATAGATCACCAAATGTAAGTACACTCATTGGAAAGTCAAACCCAGATGAAGAGCTGAGAACAGAGCCATGTGCAGAGAGCACATTTGATCTGTTTTTTCCTGGAACCCAGGAAATTTTCTCAATCACATGGAGCTTTGGGTTATTCCAACTAATACTCTATTCACCCTTTGGGCATGTTCCTGGTTATCTTCTTAAATTCATGTGCATGGTGCTTATCTGTATACTATGAAGAGTGATTCTACATGTATCAGTTATCTCTCTTACTCAGTTCTAATATATTTTTTTCTGTCATTTTCTATGGATTTATTTATCTGAAGGCCAGTTTTTAATTTTAGATCAATTTACACCTAGTGATCAAAGCTAAAACAGAAAATATGGGATAAAATATTTACAAAGCTCATATATGTAGTAAAAAATTGATACGGTAGAACAAATGAAGTATTATATTTGTAAGGAAAAAGGACATACAAAATCACTAAAGCACAGTCAAAATATTTCTAAATACACTTAACAAAGGAGGAAATATTCAAATGCCACATAAATATACAAATAGGAGTATAAATCAATACCACTAAGACAAGTTAATACTAAAGCCATTACATTACTGCATAACCATCAGGAAGGAAAACATAAAATAAAAAGGTAAAAGGTATAAATTTTTTAAAAGACTAAAATTGCAAACATTTTAAGTGGTTGGAATTGTCAAACACTTTTTGGCCATGCAAAATAAAGAATCACTTTAACAATTGGTTTGGTAGACTATATACATAACTTATGAGTCATCAATTCTACTTTTTGACAGAACATAAATGCACAAAAATATTTATAGAATGCTCCCACAGGTAGCTGCCACTGCTGCTTTCACCACAAAACTAGACTGCAGTTGCCACTATCTTCCACAGCCCAGGCCCACTAATCAGGACCCTGGTAACCAAGATTCCCACAAGCCAATGCCCAGTCTCATGACAATGTCAGATAAAGGCATAAAGTGGCACAGTTGAGAGTCAAGGATCTAAAGGAAAAGACAGTGGAAGAAAAGGCAAAATAGATACAGGAGAAGAAAAAGTGGTAGGAGCTGGGGATGTATCTCAGTTGATAGAGTTCTTGCCTTGCATGTGTAAGGTCCTGGGTTCAATGCCTAACAACTTAAAAAAAAGAAAGAAAAAAGAGTGAAGGAGCAGAAGAATGGATGTGAGAGGAAGAAAAAACTGCTGAGGATGTATCAAGTGCAGAGATGAGAAAAAGGTGGATTCCAAGAGGGAAAAGACAGAAAATATAGTGTTGGCATAACACTTATGCCACTGGCCTCATATCTGCAAATCCCTAAAGCCCTGGGGTTAACGATGCAATCAGAAAAGTATGCCACCCACCTGGCTCCCTGCTCTTAGAGCTCTACCAGAGATGCCACGCTCTTTTCTCTCAAGCCTTGTAATTCTTCCTCTCCAGGCACTTCTCATCCAACTTAAATCTCCTGTTCCTCCACTTTCTGACCTGTTCTATCTCAGCTCTCCCATCTTGTTGCTGCTAACTCATATCGAATCTTTTATTTCTTCAACCCATCCCACCAATCTTTTTCTTCAGGTGACCTCTCATAACTGCACTCTCAATGGCCCAACCCTGACATTCTAAGATCTCTCTCTTTAGTCTGATCCCTGGATCAACCTTACATTTGCTTCACTAAAAAAAATCAAGCAAGATTGGCATCAGGTTTGGTTTTCTGGACATTGAGCTACCTTATTCTACCTTTTATTTGTATAATTAAATAAATAAATCATTCCATTTGATTATTCTTTGTTTTGTTTTCAAAAGGAATAATACTTTTAAAGAACTAGTTTGAACAGAACAGTTGTAGTTGCTTCTAGGGGAACTGGGGGACACAGTGAAAGCAAGAGGTTATGAACATATTTTCTGTAGCATCATTAACATTCTAGGATTTGATAAAACTAGTACTTATATAGTATACTCCCTTTGTAATAATTTATTGGTCTGTAGAGTTTAGATGCTTGTCCAGTATTTGCCTTGCCATTTATGATCAAATTCATTAAATGAAAAGAGGTGGGAAAGAGCTGAGAGACTTTAAAAGGGTACATGAAAATACATTGGGGTAATGGATATATTAATTGATTATTGAGCTGGTGTTATAGATGTGTTCATATCTCAAAAGATAAAAGTATATACCTTAAATGTGTATACTAATTATATCAATAAACCTGAAAACTGTTTTGTGTTTAAGTTCAGGTTTAAAAAATACATTATTAAATAATAAAATTAAAATTCATTAGCTTAATTTTAGCCTCAATATTTTCAGAAGGGCAATTTTAATAAAAACAACAGGATAGGAATACAAAGGAAAGTGGTAAACCTTAAAGATATTAACAGTGAATATAGCATAGAAATTAGAGTAATGCCAGATATTGCATTTAGAACACAAAATTGAAAAGGGTCTAGTAAATTTCACCAATAAAAAGTTCACATTACTGGTGGGGTTACATTTTGGAAAATGTATCATAAGATGATTCTGTTATTTTGCAAATGATACAGGGTTCTGCCTCAATCCTGGATGGTATAGATCACTACATACCTAGGTTATAATTTAGCCATTACTCTACATGAAGTCCATCATTGACAAAAACATTGTGCCACATATGACTATAGGGTTTACCATTATAGTAATCAGAATAGAACTCATAATGAGATAAAAAAGTAGCCCTGTTGAACTAAACACAGAATCCTTAAAAAGACTCCATGTAGACAATTCTAAAAGACAAAAACTGCTCTGTTGTAAAGGATAAAAATTACCTCCTTTTCAAAGAGCTGCCAAGAAAACGAGATATCAGCATGACAAAATATGCTATTGTATTCTGATATGACAATACATCACTCACTGGTAATAAATATTTAGATATAAAAGAGAAACATAAAATATGACAAATTTATTATAAGAAAGGGATTTATACAGCACATATAGTGGTGTATGACTGTAATGCCAGCTACTTAGAAGGTAAAGGCAGAAGAATTGCAGGATTAAGGTCAGCTTGAGCAAGTTAGTGAGATGCTTACTCAAAAGAAAACATAGGAAGGACTATGTGGCTGAGTACTATGGCGCATCTGTCTTCAACCACCTAAAAGAATAATAATAATAATAATAATATAGAAAGATGGTTATTTTTTCAAAATTAAATAATATTGTAACAATACTGGGGAATATTACAATAAAAATTATACTTATGATATGATACCATTAAAGGGTATAAAACAGAAGTGACAGATTAGAAGAAAGTAATTGCCTCACATATAACAAAACACTTTGAAAAAGAAAAGGAAGTTAAGGCAGGTGGTTCCCAAGATTAAAGCTAGCCTCTGAAACTTATACAATCCATAAGCAATTTAATGAGACCCAGTCTCAAAACATAAATATAAAAATGAAAAGAGCAAGGGATGTTGCACAGTGGTTAAGCACTGCTGATTTAATAACTGGGAACCAAAAAGTAAATAAAAATACTGAAAATAAAGTCAAAAACAGGAACCACAAAAAGAGAAGACAAGAGCCAGGCATGGTGGCACATGTCTGTATGTTCAGCAGCTTGGGAAATGGAGAAAAAAAAATTGTGAGTTCGAAGCCAGTCTCAGCAATTTAGTGAGACCCTGGCCTCAAAATAAAATATATAAGAATGCTAGGGGTGTTGCTCAGTGGTCAAGTGACTTTGAGTTTAATCCTTGGTACAAAAAAAAAGAAAGAAAGAAAACAAAGGAAGAGAGGACACTTGAATAGCCACTTCATAAAGAGAACTGTAAGTGTTCAATAATCATAAAACAGTTCAATATTTTTAAGTATTAGAAAAATGGCAAAAGAAACTTACATCTGTGAGACAAAAATAGTTCCAGTAAACATACGGAGCAAATAAATTATCATGAACAGAAGAGGGAGTAAACATTTTTTTTTGAAGAAACTGGCTATTGAGAATATGTAATCATTCCCCAGCAGAAGAATATGCTGATAAAAATCACTGCACATAGAAACTATGACAGCGCGTAAGAAAATGACAGCCTGGGTCCAAACAAGTGAAACCCTGGGGTGAAATAAAAGCAATGTCTATTGAGAAAAGATAAGTAGAAAAGAGTGGGGGAAATGATTTCCAGAATCAATTTTTATTATATTATATTCAATTTAACAAATATTGTGAAACACCACAGGGTTTTGTGCAGATGTCACATATATGTGAATTTGCATGCATACATTTTTAGAAAATATGGAGAATTTTAGAAAATAAAAATATACAAAATCATACACACCATTTGTGTTCATAATAAAACTCATCATTAGCAAGATGTAAAATTTCTCCTAAATATGAAATATAACCTCATTAAAATGTTAGTATATTTTACTTCTAATTAAAAGAACTAGAGCAAATTTCTAAAATTCTCCTGAAATATTATATATATACATATATATATGCATAAAATTAGCCATGAAAATTCTGAATGAAAAGAAAGTTATTTTTTAATAATAAAACACCAAGGAATCATAATTCAAACAATATCCATAGATGTATATTTATGTGTGTAAAGTTTTTAGTATTTTTAAAAGCAATTGAAAGTCCAACATAAATCTAAATACATCAAGAACAACATCATATGTCAATGGATGATATGACCAAATCTAAGGGAAGATTGCTTTGGGGACAGAGTTCATTGGTATATTGTGGGTATCCAATCTGCAAGGCACTAGGGTCAAATTCCAGCACAAGAACAAAAGGCATACCGTAAGTGAGGGTGATGATGGGAATATAAAATTATAGGAGGTTCCTGACTCTCTCTCCATCCAGGGATACATTGAATACACAATGTGTTATATTTCAAGTCCCTCTTAGGCAAAGTAAAAAATGAGTTGAGAAATTTATAGACCTTGTATAACTGGGATTGTATCTGCCACTCAATAATTAACAAAAGCTAGGGTAGACTTAAGCCCTAGTCCAAGTCTTAGACAATGTGCCATATAATTGGAAATGAACCACCAACGACAAGTTTTACCCTGAGAAAATAACGATTTGGGACCATATATATAACATTCTAACTCTAAAAAGTTTTCTGTAATTTAGATCTTAATTTAGCTAGTGCAGAAGAAGGATCTACACATTCATAAATACTAAGGATACAGAAAATTTGATGATTGTTTCTCTTCATGCAATTGTACCTATGGACTTTAATCCCTATAATGAGGAGAAAGAAGTTCAATCTCAAAAGACTTGGTTTATGCCTGAAGAGATTTGCTAGGGCAATCTGCCAACCAATGTTGCTGACAATTCAGCTTCTTTTTAGCTTGTATCAGAGTTAAAAATGAAAGAATTTATTAAACCAATTGCAGCCTTTATGGGTGTTTAGCACTTAAAAAAAACCAATCTCCAGTTTGCTCCTGTAAAAATTTCAAGAGGGCCAATTTTTCCTGGAAGAAAAATTTTTCTCCACTGAGTAACTCATCTCTAACATCTTCCATTGGAAGGAAGAAACGAATTGCCTCACACATAGTAATACATTCAAAAAGAAAGAAAGGAGACTTAGGCAGAAGGATCCCACATATAAAGCAATTCTAAACCATAGAGTTATGGGAGTAGTTTACTGATCTTATGCAAAGATCCACTAGATCACAAACCAGTGATGTTTTATTGGTGTTAAAGCATCTCTATGGACTGCTAAAATCCCAAGCAGTAGTTCAGGGAACAGGTTTAAAAATATGCATGTCTGTTAAATCCCAGAAAATGTTTACAGCATGCTCTGTGGCTACTTGACAGGCTGGACTCTCCAGTCTTCCATCAGGCATTTGATGAACAAGTGAAAGTGGACATTTGTATACTGAGCACAAGTGTTAGAATCATTTTTGTCAATAAGCTAAAACAATAATAACAACAACAAAAATCCAAAGAAATAAAGAAACTATGGATATGGGAAGAAGACAACCTTGTACACTGTTGTTGAAAATGTAAGCTTTGCAAAGGCATTTTTGAAAATAATATAAAGAATCTTTGAATGATTAGAAACAGAACATATAACAGTAAAATTTTATTATTGATATAAATAAGAAGTTAGAATCAACAAGTCAAAAAAATAACTGCATGCCCCTTTTTATTTTAGTAGTATTCTCAGTATTTGAGAAAAGGATAAAAATAAAGTGTCTAAACTGAGTGTGGTGGTGCATGCCTATAATCCCAGCACTTAGGGAGGCTGAGGCAAGAGAATCATGAGTTCAAAGCCAGTCTCAGCAATGGTGAGGTGCTAAGCAACTCAGTGAGACCCTGTCTCTACACAAAACACTAAATAGGGCTAGGGACGTGGCTCAGTGGTTTAGTGTCCCTGAGTTCAATTCCTGGTACCAAAAAAAAACCACCTAATTAAAAAAAATGTGTTTATATGAAAGGTGTATCAGAAAATTCCTTTCAGCTGCAGGGCATCCAACTAGTCCCCTGAGAATCTCCAAACCACATTTTAACCTTCCTCTTCAGCGGGACAGAACAGAGACTCATAGAAGCTAGACATCCCAAAAGTATTGAAACATAAGAGATATTGGTACCAAAGGAACCCCAAAGCCTGAAAAAGATATGAGGGTGGCATGAAAACATATCACCCTATTCAATCCTGTTCAAAGATATTCCAACAAGTGTCTATGTCTATGGAAGACAAAGGGAGGAAAGGAACAAACATTGTTTTACAAAGAGCCGAGTGATTCTTCCTTTTCTCTCACACAAAATTCTCTCAAACAGGATAAAAAAATCTTCCATACACATTGACATCAAGTGTTAGAGAAAAAAGTTATGACCACAGTTTTGTGTTGTTTGTTTGTTTTTATTTTTGGTGGTACTGGGGATTCAATCCATGGCCTTGTGCATGCAAGACAAGCAATCTATCAACTGAGCTAAAAAAAAAATAAAAGGTATGAAACATTGTCTGTTTGAAATGTACCATGAGAAACAATTTATTATATTCTGGTGAAATAAAGCTGGCATTAGAAATGTAGACAAGTACATGAAAATACAGAAATACATTCAAAGACCTCGAAAAATTAAATAAAGAATACTGCATTGTGAATTTGAGGTCTTGCTTCTCAGACATTTAGAAAGCTCAGGAGAAAAAAGCACCTCAGTTCCTTATGTTAGCACTACATATTTTGAATAATATTTGAGTTACTGATGGACATTTATGTATATGCAGTGCTGAGAACTGAACCTAGTGCCTCACACATGCTAGATGAGCACTCTACCATTGAGCTACAACCCCAGCCTACCAGCACTACTTTTATGTAGTGATGCCAATCATCATCATACAATCTGGGGAGATGCCAGGCTGCCAGCACAAAGCTATCTACATAAATTTTGGGTCATAATTGAAGAAACCATGAATGTCCAGAATTCCAGCTGCTTTTCTAATTCTGCACTTGATTGGCCAGAGGAGACGCAAGGATGAACTGCCCCATAGGACTCATTTATGCAGACATTGGAGACGATATTGAGCAGTTCCCTTCTACAAAAATTAGTTCTAGCCATAGGCATAGCTGTTTGGAACTTCTTCCAAACATTATCTCTTTTCAATTCTAAGTTGCAGTCACAAACAGCACATTCACTATATCCTGGATTTCAGGGTGCCTTGCATTCTCCCTATAGATTGCACAACACCTATGTGGCACAGGAACCTGAGTTTCCTGAGTATTGAAGAATCAGCAGCCTAGAATTGTGTCCCCAAAATGTCAGGCTTCAGAGACAAAGACTAGATCAGATAGTGGAAGTCAAATATTTTTCTTTTTTATTTTTTTGGTACCAAGGATGAACTCAGGGGCACTCAACCACTAAGCCATATTCTTAGCCCTATTTTGTGTTTTATTTAGAGTCTCACTGAATTGCTCAGCACCTCGCTTTTGCTGAGGCTGGCTTTGAACTCATGATTCTCCTTCAGTGCAGAATTAGCCTTCCAAAGTGCTGGGATTACAGGCATACACCACCACACCTGACTGGAAGTCAAACCTTTCTTACTTTTCATATTCTGGGTTGGACAGTTCTCACCCAAGAGCACCTGATTGGAAAGACCCTGCTCTCTGAGTTGGAATCCAGTTAGCCTACTGTCCAAATGGCAGTATACGGCATCAACCCCAGGAATAAGTAAAGCCAGAATGAGTCAAGATTGACAGATTTTTGGGTATCTTCATTTTTTTCATTTAAGGTGTTGTAGAATTAAGTACACATAGCAGCTCTTTTAATAGCAAGACTTTCCTGAATAAGAGGGGTCTAGAGTCTAAGAAAAAGGATCAAAA
This sequence comes from Xerus rutilus, assembly GCA_028644305.1. Taxonomy (NCBI): domain Eukaryota; kingdom Metazoa; phylum Chordata; class Mammalia; order Rodentia; family Sciuridae; genus Xerus; species Xerus rutilus. Next base: position 51,762,217 of record CM053413.1, read on the forward strand.
GTTCAAAGTCAGCCTCAGCAATAGTGAGTCATTATCCACTCAGTGTGACCCTTGTCTAAATGAAATACAAAATAGGGCAGGGGATGTGGCTCAGTGGTCAAGTGCCTCTGAGTTTAACCCCCAAGAGCAGAAGGAGCAGAAGCATCAGGAGGAGGAGGAGGAGGAGGAACAGGAGAAGGAGGAGAAGAGGAGGAAGAAGAGAAGGAGGAAGAGGAGAAGGAGAAAGTGGAGGAGAAGTAGGAGGAGAAGGAAGAGGAGGAAAAGGAGAACAAGTAGGAGGAGGAGGAAAAGGAGAAGTAGGAGGAGGAGGAGAAGGAAGAGCAGGAGGAGGAGGAGGAGAAAGAGGAGGGACAGGAGAAGGAGGGAGAAGGAGGAGGAAGAGGAGAGGAGGAGAAGGAGAAGGAAAAAGAGGAGGAGAGAAGTGGGATCTAGCCTGGCAAGTTGGTATTTAAACTTAGCATTGTATATAGAGTGATATAAATTTGTAAACTGTATGCATATATTTTTAATTATTGGATATAATATGTCAATTAAAATTTTTTATTTGATTTTTCTGATATATTCTCCTCTGAGAAGGCAGCTTGAGCTTTAAACTAGGAATGATTTTCCTATTGTACAATACAAATAAAATATGAGGCAAGGGGTAATTTTGACTTTTCTAGTATTTATACAAAAGAAATATGTAAAACATCACAAAATAAAATTTTCAAGACACAAAATACACAATTATAATCAGTGTTGTGTAAATAAACCTCAACATTGCAAATGCAACTATTTTACCTCAATTTAAACTATAATATTTCCTCATGAAAATTTAGTGTGATTTTCTCTTAATAAGTGAAACCAAAACAAAATTCTTTTCTAAAATTTATCTAGGAAGAGAAATATGTAAAATATGCCCCCAAAACTCTAATTTAGAAGACCAAGTGGTTTTTCTTATGTGACACTACTGTATATTATAAAACTCTATTACAATAATACAGACCAATAATTTAAAACATAAACCAAATCTGAATTCCTTTGTATGTAAAATCTTTTGTATTGTTAAGAGAAATAGAAAGGCCTACCTAATCCAACCATATGAAAAATAACATTAGACATGAATGGATACAACTAGCCATCTAAAGTTAGAATTTGGGATTGGTGGCATAATTTACTTATAGAGTGTGTACAATGTGCAAGGTACTGGGTTCCAACCTAAGCTACACAAGACAAATGTTAAGGGAAAATAATGTTGAAAATAAAGCAGAATATTAAAATTGTGGACTCTCCCTCCATTGGAAAATACAGTTAATAAATAACTGCTCATGTCCTGCTCATGAGTGTCTCTTTTAGAAAGTCATAAATGAGTAGAGAGACAATTTAGAAAATATCTACCTTCAATCAGCAGGAAAAGCTGGGGCAGACTGGGCATTAATTGTGTCTTAAGCAAAGTACCATATTTGGGACCAAATACCCAAGAGCCAGCAAAACCCTCAGTAAACAGAAATGTGGGAGGAGTGATACACAAGTTTCTAAGACACAGAAAATGTGGTAATTTTCTGGGGTCCCTGAATGTCTTTCCAAATGTTTTATCAGCTGGGATCAAAGCAGAGAAACGGTCAAATATCAAAGGAGTCAGTTTATCTTAAGAAGACATTTGCCAGCACATTTTCCCAACTGCTGTTGCTGGCAGATGAGTTTCTCTCTACCTTGTATTGTGGGTGTAATGGGGGAAATAGAGTAAAATACTAACAGCCTGAGTGAAATTTTAGCACTTCCTGAGCCCTGCCCCAATCTGCTCACCCCAGTAATAACTCCAGAACTTCCAATTTCTCCTACAAGAAGTTGGTTTGTGCCCTGAGAGTCCCAACTTTAACATATTTTGTTCAAGTTACCATGTCCTGAAGTTCCAAGCTCTGGAAGCAAAGGCAACTGAAAATGTGCAAAATCTCCATACATTACAAACAAATTTACACCATTTTCCCAGCACTTTTATGGACTGTGATACCCCAAAGTAGTTTTAAGAAGGCTTAGAAATCATAGATACCAGGTTATTCCAAACAATCTTTACAGAACCCTCCTACACTGAATACTTCACATACACTTGACTCTGGGATTTAATGCATCAAATAGATTTCTTGCAGTCTGTGCAGTGCTGTTAGAATGTTTACAATTAAAATCTGAGAGCCAGGTGTGGTTGCACATGCCTGTAATCTCAAAGGCTCAGGAGGATGAGGCAGGAGGATTGTGAGTTCAAAGATATTCTCAGCAACATAGCAAGGCTCTCAGAAACATACTGAGCCCTTGTCTCAAAATAAAACATAAAAAGGAGTGGGGATACAGCTCAGAGGTAAGTACTCCTGGGTTTAATTTCCAGTACAAAACCATATCAAACCAAACAAACATCTGAAAGATAATAGGGACTCCAGCATACATAAATATGTAAAAATGTTGGCAAAACTATAAATTTAATAAATATATTTTTGGAAAGTGTTAAGGTTCTTCAAAAGCTCAAAATAAAAATGACATATAATTCATTATTTTGGGGAGCAAGGCAAGGTTGTATATTCCTGTACTTCTAGTGGCTTAGAAGAATGAGAAAGATCTCAAGTTCAAGACCAGCCTCAGCATCTTGGCAAGGCCTTAATAAACTAAGCCCATGTATCAAGGGGGGAGGGGGCTGGTGATGTAGCACAGTGGTAAAGTGCACATGGGTTAATCCCCAGTACCTAAATAAAAATGAATAAATAATAATTCTGGGTAAAAATGTCATACAACCCAGTAATAAAAATTCTGGGTATATAGCTAAATGAATTGGAATCCATTTGTCAAAGATATTACTGCACTTCTATTTTCATTGTAGCTTTATTCACACTATCTAATAAAAGAAAACAAAAGGCACAGCAGAAGATTTCTTCCAGCTGCAAAGCATCCAACTACTTACTCTCTTTAGTGGCTACAAACTTACTTATGCTTCAAACTGTCTCCTACAAGGCAAGACTCAAGAAACTGATATTTTCTAAATTCTCCAAGACTTTGGTGTCTATGGGCACTTTGTGTCAGACTGTTCTAAAACTCAGGTCTAGGTAAATATGGCAGGTTGAGATTAGAACACCAACACAGAGTAAATTCTTCAATGGAGAATCTAAACACAAACACTGTGGTATCTGAAACCAGAGCTTGAGAGAAAACTAGATTCTCTGCTTCACTGATTTCTGGGTTACTGATTCAATCCAAACAGAAAAGTGTTAAAGTTATTGGTTAAAATCTATGTAAAACAGGTATTAACAAGTACCAGGTTACTGATATGGCCTTTGACCTTCTAATTCCCTGTGTACTTATACCTGTTGTGATTGAATGATTAAACATAACCGTAATTCAAATTCACATCCAGTCCCAGTTGTATTTTCCTGCAACACCCAAAAGAGTTTGCTGGAATGTTTAAAATATTTCTACAGGTCATTTTAATATAGCGGTCTTATATATTAAAAAAGCTCAGTTGAGGAGCCATTAGTTTAAAAAAAAAATCCTTAATTGGGATACATTAACTACACTATCTTATTTAAAAGAGTCATTCTTTTCAATGTCACCTAATTTTCCCCTTCCTCCTTCTCATGTGAAAGTCTCTCAAAGATAAAGCAAAAATCTTTTAAAAATTTCCTCTAGCCAGGTGTGGTGGTGCACGCCTGTAATCCCTGTACTTTGGGAAGCTGAGACAGGAGAATAGCGAGTTCAAAGCCAGCCTCAGCAATGGCGAGGTGCTAAGTGACTCAATGAGACCCTGTCTCTATATAAAACACAAAATAGGGCTGGGGATGTGGCTCAGCGGTCGAGTGCCCCTGAGTTCAATTCCCAGTACCAAAAAAAAAAAAAAAAAGGAATCCTAACTGCTGGGTGCACTGGTGCACTCCTGTAATCCCAGCACTTTGGGAGGCTGAGTCAGGAGAATTTCAAGTTCAAAGCCAGCCTCAGCAATGGCGAGGTACTAAGCAACTCAGTGAGACCCTGTCTCTACATAAAACACAAAATAGAGATAGAAATGTGGCTCAGTGGTCAACTGCCCCTGAGTTCTGATACCAAAAAAAAAAAAAAAAACACGCATCCTGACTACTAAGTGGGTTCACTTCCATCCTTTCTCTGACCCATTCTCCTTCTTGTAACTTTTTTTTAAAAATATTTATTTTTTAATTGTAGGTGGACACAATAGCTTTATTTTATTTTTATGTGGTGCTGAGGATCGAACCCAGTGCCTCCCGCGTGCAAGCACGCTACCACTGCGCCATAACCCCAGCCCCCTTCCTGTAACTTTCATCTGGGTTCACCCCTGGGGCAAAGGACTTGGTTGAAGGTGTTTCCAGAAAGTGGCCTCAACGTTTTTTTTACATATGAATTAGGCCTCATTGATATAGCTACCAATTAGACTGCAAGTGTGGTTCAATGAGGCCCATTATCCTGACTGCACAGTCATTTTACTATCTATTCTATTTTATTCTCATTCACTGAGAACAAGAAAGCCTGGCTTTGGACATGTGAAGAGAGAGCTGGAAAATGAGATTTATTCTCAGGCCTATGAAGATCTAAGCTGGAGTTCTGGATTTCAGATTTTTGTTCTGGATACTGCTTCCCTTACTTTAAAAAGCTCAGGAGGCACAAGGATTGTGAGTTCAAAACCAGCCTCAGAAAATTGAGGCCCTAAGAATCTCAGAGAGACCTTGTCTCTAAATAAAAAAATATAAAAAAGGGCTGGGGAGATGGATCAGTGGACAAATACCTCTGGGATGAATTCCCAGTACCAAAACAAAACAAAAAACCTCAAGAAGAACAAGCCCTAAAAACGACAGCTTCTCTCATACAGGAACACCACAAATGGAGTTGGGGTTGGGTTCTCTCCCAGTGATTATCCCAGGCTTCACCACACATTCTGGGAACACGGTGGGCTAGTGGTACATTGCTGCCCACCTAGGGCTTCAGGAAAGAGCTAAAAACACCGTACAATAATGAAGCAGAATGCACATCTCAACTTCTGATCAAAGTTCCACTAGACTAGTGGGAGGCGACTGAACACTGAGTTTCCACAGAGAGGCCCAATGGCCACCAGACTGAAGAGGACCATGAGGAGTCCCTAGCCACCATTTCCAGTTCCCGCCTTTGCCAGTTCTCCACCTTCAAACAGCCTCCCTACCCTAAGATAACAATGCAAACTTACCATTTGCTGCTCTTCAGGACAGTTTGTATTCTGTTTTTTCCAGCACCTGTGCAGCACAAAAATCTGAAGCTCCTGGTCTGGATGGAACAGGAAGCCTAGAAACAGATTCAAAAAATGGTGGCTCCAAATACAAAGGGAACAGTGGATTATGGAAGCCTGCCCCCTCTTCACTGCCTGTGTGAGGATTGGTCAGCTCTCATCTAAAAGCCTGACTGGACAAGGCTTCAGGCACCGCCTCCAAACTGAGCCTAATGGGCTGGCTGTTTGAGTGACAGCACATTGCATCCAACTCAGAAAAAATAACATCAAAATGACCAGTTCTTGGCTGCTCCGTTTTTTGCTGTTAAAAGAGTGAGGATCAGCCTGGAGCGGTAGCGCATGCCTGGAATCACAGCACTTTGGGAGGCTGACACAGAATTACAAATTCAAAGCCAGCCTCAGGGATGGCAAGGTGCTAAACCACTCAATGAGACTCTGTCTTTAAATAAAACACAAAATAGAGCTGAAGATGTGGCTCAGTGGTCAAGTATCCCTGAGTTCAATACCCAGTACCAAAATAAAATATTGCTTAATATATTAGAAGTACTACACTTATCACGTGGTACAGTAGAATACTCGGCATTCTTCTGCCCATTAAAATAAAATTTTGCACACTTTGACTAACTTTACCCTAACATCCCCCCAAATCACATCCCGAGTTTAATTTATTCAGATTTCACATGAGTCAAATGATGCAACAATATCTATTTGTCTTACTTCTTTTTTGGGGGGTGGGATGGATAGGGTAAAATAACTTGGGATTGAACATGGTGGCATTTTACTACTGAGATACATCCCCAGTCCATTCTTTAGTTTTTATCTTTTGAGACAGAGTATCACTAAGATGCTGAACTCATCTTAAACTTGGGAATCCTCCTACCTCAGTCTCCTATTTAGCTGGGATTACAAGCATTTGTCATTTTACCTCATCTATTTTTGTTTATTTAGTAACTTCCAAAAATTTCCAAAAACGACTATAATGATCATCAGCTGGTTTTTAAGTGGAAAATATCAAATATAAAAATAATACAAAAAATAAAAAAGGAAACATGGCTCAATCAACAATATAAAACACTGAGAGTGAACTGTTAAAAATCTGAGAGTTATGAATTACCTAAAAAACACCAAATAAGTTTGAAAGATTTAATGAGTTAATGAATTAAACAATGAAATTCAGAAAAAATTAGCAACAGAAGCAAGCAGAAATTGTTACATTGAAACAATCTTGTGGAAATAATGTCTGAGAAATTAAAAATGTAAGAAAGAAAAGATACCACACTTTAAGAAACTTAATCATCTTCAATTAGGATAAATGCAAAAAGATTCAATAAAAACACATTATAATCAAAGTTTTAAAATTCTTGAAGAGATATTTTTGAGAGTACCAAGAGAAAAGAAGTACGTCACCTATAAATATACTTTTATATGGGTAATAGTTGATTTCTTGGCAGAAACCTTCCAGAAAGAAATTGGGGAGCCCGACGCAGTGGCTCAAGCCTGTAATCCCAGCACTTAGGGAGGCTGAGACAGGAGAATCACGAGTTCAAAGCCAGCCTCAGCAATAGTGAGGCGCTAGGCACCTCAGTGAGACCCTGTCTCTACATAAAACACAAAATAGGTCTGGGGATGTGGTTCAGTGGTTGAGTGCCCGAGTTCAATCCCCAGTACCAAAAAAAAAGAAAGAAAGAAAGAAATTGAGGCACATAGTCAAAGGGATGAAAGGGGAAAAATAAATAAATAAGCCTTGAGTGTTAGGGTCAAGAAAAAACGTTCAAAACTAAAAATAAAATAAAAAGGCTTTCAAAATATGAAAATGCCCCAAAAGCCCCTCACTTGTGGACCTATACAATAAGAAATTCTAAAAGGCTAAAAGGAATTCTTCCAATTGAAATAGAATAAATTTGTACAATAACACAAATCATTTGATATTTTAAAACTTTGTGAGAAGAGCACAAATATTACAAATATGAATTCTATTATATTTTAATGATGGTACATAAAATAATTTTGCTACAGAATCTGAAAGGTAAAATCATAAAATTTATTATAAGCCTATGTTTATTGGTGTACAATATAAAAATAGCTTTGACATCAATATCATAACATTGAGAAAACATACAAAGACACTGATTTTTTTTCATATGAAATTGAAGCTAATTTACTATCCATTTAAAATAAAGTATAAGCTTAGTCCTTTTATAAAATCTCAACATAATGCCAAATAACCATAAAAGATATAAAGTAAATAGAAGAAGAATCAAAGCATGGCACTATAAAAATCTATGACCCACAAATAAAAGCAGTTTTTTATTTTTTATTTATTTTTATTTTTTAATATTTTTTAGCTGTAGATGGACACAATATCTTTATGTGGTGCTGAGGATCAAACCTGGTGCCTCATGCAAACAAGGCAAGCACTCTACCACTGAGCCACAATCCCAGCCCCATAAAAACAGTTTTTTAAAATTAGAAAAAACAATTATAAGAGAAAAAGAAGCCAGGTGCAGTGGTGCAAGCCTGTAATCCCAGTAGCTTGGGAAGCTGAGGCAGAAAGATGGTGAGTTGGAGGCTAGCCTCAGCAACAGTGGGATGCCAAGCAACTCAGTGAGACCCTGTCTCTAAATAAAACACAAAATAGGGCTGGGGATGTGGTTCAGTGGCTGAGTGCTCCTGAGTTCAACCCCTAGTACCCTTCTCAGAAAAAGAAAAATATAATTTAAAAACTTAGAAAATGACAGTAATAAGTACTTCCTTTTCAGTAATTTATTTAAGTACATTTGGGTTAATATCAAACACCAATCAGAACATATAGTGTGACTAACAGAATTACACCTAAAAATATTTAATTTTATATTATCTACAGGAGACATTATTTAGATCTAAGGTCACAAAGAGCCTAAACATGAAAAGATGAAAAGGATTTTTATATGAAAAAGTGTAAAGCTGGCAATAATTATGAAAGCAGAGACAACAATGATTATATAAAGGAAGAAAATTCAAAATAAAAAAGTTTTGTGAGATAAAATATATATTTAATCAAAAACTTTGGCAGGAGAAAAAGTAAAACATTATATAAAGATATAAATGGCCCCTGTGTAGAATACTGCAATAACAATAAACATGTCACTCATATCTTACTTCCCAAATATGAAAAGTAAACCTAAAAGCATTGAGAGAAATAGAAAGCAACACAGTAATAGACACATCAATCCTCAATTAATGTAATAAAAAAATAAAAACAGGCAGAATGGTAATGAGAGAATAGAAAAGTTCTAAAACTACTATAAAACCAATTAGACCTTAGCGACTCAATTTTCTCAACAGCTCGTGGAATCTTATCCTGGGTAGACCAGCTTAAAAGCACAAAACAGGGGCTGGGGCTGTAGCTCAGCGGTAGAGTGCTTGCCTAGCATGCGTGAGGCACTGTGTTTGATCCTCAGCACCACATAAAAATAAAGATATTCTGTCCACCTACAACTAAAAAAATAAAATAAATATTTTTTTAAAAAAAGATTCATCAACAGCTAAAAAAATAATTTTAAAAAAAGCACAAAACAAATGTCCACAAATATTAAAATGTTGAAATTATTTTCTAAATATAGTAAGTTAGTCTATTCTTTTGCTCCTCGACAAAAGAGCAGATTCATCAAAATGAAAGTGAGATCCAAAAATCCAGCATTATATGGCAATTAAGTAGTACACTCTTGGGCTGGGGTTGTGGCTCAGTGACCGAATGCAAGGCACTAGATTTGATCTTCAGCACCACAAAAAATAAATAAATAAAATATAGGTGTTGCATTAATCTATAAATAAATAAACAGTTACACTCTTGAACAGTTTTTTTTCAAGAAATGAAAGATAAAATTAAAAGCTGTCTATACTATCCAAAGTGATCCAGAAACTCCATGTAATATACATGGAAATTCCAACTTTAAAAAAAAAAATTTAGTTGTTGATGGATCTTTATTTTATTCAGTTTTGAATGCAGTGCTAAGAATCAAACCCAGTGCCTCATGCATGCTAGGCAAGTGCTCTATCACTGAGCCACACCCCCAGCCCTAGTGTTATTTTTGCAGAAACAGAGTCATTTTTAAAATAGTATAACATTTCAAGGTTCCATGAATAACTAAAAAATATTCAACTTAAAAACAAATTTGGGGAGCTAGAGTTGCAGCTCAGTGGTAGAGCACTTGCCTAACACATGTGAGGCACTGAGTTCAATCCTCAGCACCACATTAAAAAAAATAAATAAAATAAAAGTATTATGTCCATCTACAACTAAAAAAGATATTTAAAAAACAAATTTGGAAAAATGCTTCCTGGTTCACAAACATAATAAAAGCTATAGACTTAATAGTTAATACTGAGATACATTTTACAATTAGACATAGAATCAGAGATTACAGTAATAAACTCTCACTTATGTGGTCCAATCAAAACATTTACATTGCTATGGTTCTTACAATATCACTCAGTAGATTCAATAGTGGGAAGCAAACCAAATGTCCTTTCACATAAATAGATGAATGTAATTTGGAAAAACTATGAAATGTTTTTAAACTTTGCAAAGGCAAGAAATTAAGCTGGGTATGGTGGTGCATGTCTCTAATTCTAGCACTTTGCGGGACTGAGACAGGAGAATTGTGAGTTCAAAGCCAGCCTTAGCAACGGTGAGGTGCAAAGCAACTCAGTGAGACTCTGTCCTACATAAAACACAAAATAAAGCTGGAGATGTGGCTCAGTGATCGAGTACCCCTGAGTTTAATCCCCAGTACCAAAAAAAAAAAAAAAAAGGCAAGAAACTACAATAATGATTAATCTTGAAGACATTACACTAACTGAAAGAAGTCATTCACAAAAATACTAGTATTGTGTCATTCTACTTATATGACATATCTAAAATAATCAAATCCACTGAACAGAAAGAAAAGTATTTGTTATGGGAAGGGTGAGAGACAAATGAGCACTTGTTTTCATAAAAAATTGAACTTAAGTTTTGTTAGATGTAAACTTTCTATAAATATGTTACTAAACAATTTGAATTAACACTATTGAATTTTATGTATAAAATATTTAAGAATAATTTTATGTGGTTTTGATCACAATTAAATTTGAAAAACAAAAGATAAACAATTATAAACATTTCTAAGTTACTTTTCAAATGCTAAAGTCATTCTCCTAGAGAAAAAAAAAACAACAGGTTCATCAATATGACACAAGTTTTAAAAAAGTGTATACATGACACATATAAAATAAATTAAGGCAAGCATATAAGAATTACTTTAATTGCTAAATTTTTATGAGATAAATTGTGTATATTTCTCAGATGAGAAAGTAAGAGTGAGTTAGAAGATTTTAAGAGCACAGTTCTGTTTCTCCCTTTCTTTCAACATGTTATCACTGCATCTTCCTCCTGGATATGAATTCAAGTTTGTTTATGGTACTGCTGACTCTGTTTATGGTACTGCTGACTCAGTGTTTAAGAAAGCCAATTCTGGCCTCAGATCAGAAGAATGGACCAGTCAGTCCATCCCTGACTATACTAGAAAAAAGGGATCCTGGTATGGGTGAGATAAGGCTAGTGGCTGCCTGACCAAGACTTTTGATTCTTTTTTTTATATTCATTTTAACCAATTTAATCAAAGAAAGACAAACTATTCCTAAAAGAAAATAAAGTTATTAAACACATATAAAATCTGGAATTACACGATAGCCATATTTAACAAAAAGATGTTAAAAGGAAAGAAAAGGAAAGGAGATGAAAGACTACAAAGGAAAAGTGATAGATACCATTTGTTATCAATAAAATGTAATATAATCACATGGAAAAATGATGTGTTCATAAGAAGCAAACATTGACTCATGAATTTCCAGATGGTTTATACCTTTCACTGACATTTACTAGCAAATTTGAATTTGTTTCTAATATACAACCCACTGTTTTTTTTTTCCCAATGTGTAATAACTTAATGAAATTTGGAGACAAATAAAAAAGGATTACACTAAAACAAAAACTTGAAACAATTCAAGTTGTAAGGAGTAAAACTAGTGAATAAATTGAGTATTATAGAGCCCCAGAGAGTATTATGTGTTCAACACATTAAGAATAATGAAAAAGAAAAGAGGCTGGGGATATAGCTCAGTTGGTACAGTGCTTGCCTCACATGCATGAGGTCCTACGTTCAAACCCAAGCACCAAAAAAAAAAAAAAAAAAAAAAAGTAAAGAAAAAAGAAAAACATTGGCATAAATACAAAAAAAGAAAGAGAAAAGTGTTCAACAGGCTGGGGCTGTAGCTCAGTGGTAGAGCACTTGCCTAGCATGTGTGAGGCACTGGGTTCGATCCTCAGCACCACATGTAAATAATAAATGAATAAAATAAAGATCCATCAACAACTACAAAAATATTTAAAAAAAAAAAGAAAAGTGCTCAACATAATGCTAATGAATAAACAATAGTAATAATAAGGTACTAAATACTCAAAATAAGCATGATCAAACAATGTTACTTGAGAAATACATGGTAAGATTATAAGTAGTAACAAGAGTTACAAGACTGTGGTCACCTCTGTGCAGAAGGTATATGAGATCAGTGAGATGCATCAGAACTGCAAACATCCTACATATTTATCTTGAATAGCAGTTCCAAAGGTGTCTCAATTCTTATTATTTAA
>CM053413.1:51783116-51807844 GCA_028644305.1 Xerus rutilus
GCACTTTAATGGATGTCTAGACACTTCTTAGGATAAAGGAAAAAGGACCCCCAAGCAGGAAAAGCTCCATCATTTATACATTCACACAGCCAATCACTCTAGGCTACGTATTGCTCAGCCATAGGGCCCTCATAGGACCTCTTGCCTGGTAACAACGGGCGCATGTGCAAATGGCTTGTTTACAGGAAGCAAGAGCGGCGTCACCAATCCTCTGGGCGCCATCTTGGGGCGGTGGCCGCCGCTCCCAACAATTATTTTTGTGATCCCTATAAGTATTAGAGAAAATATCATTAACTTATAGCAATATGTTAATCTGATACAAACTAAATTTCAGTAACACACAGGAACACTATTTGATTACAGAAACTCCCACGTCTCCTTATGTTATTGTCAAAAGTATTTTCATATATACACAAAAACATGAATCTATATTTTAAAAAACATATTTTGTCACTTTTGTTCATGAACATTATAGTAACACAGGTTATATATTCATCGGTGTATTTACCTTTATTGAATAATGTTTATTTTCTTATTTTTCATATTCATTATGCTACTTTGTAGTTCTTATCCTTTTTAGATTCCACCTGTAAGGTCATACTGAGGACATTATATGAAATAAAATAAGCCAGGCAAAACAAAACAATACAAAACAAAACAAAAACCAGCATGATCTCACACATAGAATCTAAAAAGCCTGACCTCATAGCATTATGACGCGTAATAGTGGCCTATAGATGTTGGGAAGTGTGAGAGATGAAATGGAGAAAGAATGCTGAATGGGCACAGGGATGTGGTTGAGTAGGAGAAATATATTCCTTTATTCTACAGTACAGTATAGTTGAAAACATTTATTGTATATTTAAAATTAGCTTAGAAGAGATTTTGAATGTACTAGCACAAATAATAAATGATTGATGTGATGGATTCACCAAATACTCTATCTGATCATTACACATTGTATACATGTGTTGAAAAATCATACTGCACTGCATATAATTTATAAAGCATAAATTAAATATTAAAATGTTAAAAATTAAGGTGATATTAAGATTTTTTTCAGATAAACAAAAGGTGAGGGAGTCCATTACTACTAGAACTACTCTATAAGAAATGTTCAATGGAAGCCAGGTGCGGTGGTGCACACCTGTAATCCCAGGACTTTGGGAGGTTGAGACAGGAGAATCATGAGTTCAAAGCCAGCCTCAGCAACAGTGAGGCACTAAGCAACTCAGTGAGACCCCCTGTCTAAATAAAATACAAAACAGGGCTGAGGATATAACTCAGTGGTCCAGTACCCTTGAGTTCAATTGTTAGTACCAAAAAAAAAAAAAAAGAAAAAAGAAATGTTCAATAGAGTCCTTTATTTTGAAAGATATTGATGTATGACAGCAATGTAAAGTAATATGAAAATTAAAGTTCTCCTATAATGGCAAGTATAGATTAAAAAACCTTTTTTATTATAATATCAATGAACTGACAAATTTTTTTTTTTAACCCAGGGCCTTGTGCATACAAGACAAACACTCTACCAACTGAGCTATATCCCAGGCCTGACAAAAAGTTTTGTAAAAAATATGAAGACCTTTTTTGACATTAATAATACAGGGTGATATGAATGGTTCTATAAAGGAAGAGTTCCTATAAAGGAATTAAATTAAATTCCTACAAAGGATTGTTTCTGAAATGAAGTTTATATCAGATTAACAATTTTGGGTTGGCTCAGGAAAAGGCACATAAAAAAGCTGCAAGAGGTAAGGACAAGGCCACATGTCCTGGAGTGGGGAGTTCTAAACTGAGGCCCCTGCCCAGCCTGCCTCCCTAATCCCTAGCCACTTACCTCTAAGTGCAACTCCAACACAAATAATTCAAATTTAACAGGGTCTTTTACACTGCATTTTATGCCCTAAGCACTAAAACATCATCAAAATGAAAACCCCAACATCTTTCCTTAACACAATCATAGCCTCCAAATGAATGTTCTAATCCTAACCCAACCAAGCAAAAGCCTATCATAAATCCATTATCACCCTAACCACCACACCCACCTTCACCCTATTCCCTGGCAAGCACAGTCTGATCCTCTGATCATCAGAGGAAGGGCCAGCAGCCAGCGAGCCTCTAGTCTCCTGGTGGACCAGGATTTCTGCACCCTGAGGGTGGGTGACCCCAGCCCATATCCCCACAAGGCAGAGGACCTAGCCCAGGGCCTTACAGCTTATGCTATGGAAGACAGGATGAGTATTGCCAGCCCTGGTCTCACAAAGCCTCATCTGCTTCCCATGATTGTGGCTCTGTGGCCTCCTTAGGGACCCCCCACTGAATACTCAATTCAGGCCTCCTGGTGGTAGTTTCACTGCACATTGTCTTTTCACCCTGATCCAGGGCAGGCAGCCAAAGTTCTCACAGGCCAACCTCCATCGCATGGCTCCGCCCCAACGCCCCTCCGCACAGCTCCGCCCTCGACGCATAGACTTACGCCTAGTGGCTGAGGGCCAACCGGTTTCTTTGCTGGTTTCTGGGCGGCCGCCAGATGATGGAGAAAGAAGTCAGTTTGTGTTTCCCAAGGTCATTCCTACTGTCTGGTGCCTAAGCTGTTGTCAGTTCTGTCCCAGTGCCTTTGCTGCCCTCCCGGAGGCCGTAGCCGCCATTCAGTCCACCTCTCCACTGTGCCCACTGAGGACGCTTGACCCTCCCACAGTGGCCACCTCATGGCCCTCATGGATTGCTTACTCTGAATCCCATCTTGGAGCAGCAAAGAGAGCCGCAGGTAGGGTACGCTCCAGTGTGCAGGAGTGCTGGATGTGAGGGAGGGTAGGCGCTGGCTGGAGAGGTGTTGGGGGACAAGGAGGTGGCTAGCTGAGGTAGTGCATGGGGAAGGGAGGAGGTACACTGTGGGAGGCAAGGCATGGAGGGGGAGGGTGCATGCTGAGGCTGTGTGTGTTGCAGGAAGTGGGGCAGAAGAGTGAGGGTGCCATTCCTCCTGGCAGCTTTGCGGGTGTGGCGGGTGTGTATTGCAAGTTGTAGGGCCCATAACTGGGTGCCTTAGTGGGTCAGCGTGCCTTAATTTTTTCAAGACTATTAAACCTCAGCTTCTCTATTAAAAATGCAGAACAAAAAATGGGTTATTTGAAGTTTATCTCATTTAGATAATACATTTAGTTTTGGGCCTGGCAGATAGGTAAGGACTCAATAGATGTCTCCTGTTAGCAGCAACAGTTTCCTAGTCTCACAGTGTTGGGAATTTTGTTTTGAATTTGAGAAAGATGTGGAAAAAAAAATTCCCAAAAGTGTGTTGAATTTATATAGTCTTGGGCAAGTTGGTTTTTCAAAGGCACATCCATAAGATTTGCTAGAGGTAAAGATCAATTATAAAAAGATAGCAAAGATAGCAGCATGGTAGATATTTACATAGTGGAGGTCTCTAATTTCTTTGGCCCGCGCATGTAGTGTGGCAGGAAGCAAGAAGTGGAGAGAGAGAGTGTGATATTTTTATGCGGTCTTTTCCTGTCTCTTCTTGCTAAGGTTGATAGGAATAGGGTTTGGGAATTATGCATCCTTTTGCCCTTAAACCTGTTATGCAGTGTGTACTCAAAAGATTTGTTGCGTAAACTGTGAGGAAGATCGTGGAGATGGCAAGCTGGATTTTTCTGTCACTATTTCCACTGCACTTCCCTACCTCTTACCTTCTTCTGTGTGTTTGACTTGTTTTCTACAATGGAAAGATTATTGAAAAGTTGTGTATAAATTGAGACATATACCGAATATATGTGTGTAACTGGTATTTAAATTAACATGAATGCTTGTATAAATGAGAACTGTTTTCCCAAAATTAATTGTTTGGATTTGGATATTGTACTTCCCATCACTCATATTAGAACTACAACTTTTTAGGTCTCATTATTCCACAGCCATGTGTGCTGTGCTGTTCAGTAAGGTAGCTACTAACCAATGTGGCTATTGAAGGTTAAGATAAAGTTTCATGAAATAAGGTCAGTCTTCCAGTTACACTAGCTACATTTTATTACAGGTGATGAAATGTTGTACATTAGAGGTAAAAAAAAAAATCCCTATTATTGTACAAGATTTGAATGGGCAGAGCCATTCTAGAAGCTATGATTAAGCATTTGAAGTTTAACATTTAAATAAGCTATTGGAAGAATCAAAAAAAGCTCCTTTTAAAAAAGATTCGTTTTTACTGGAAACTACCCTAACACATTTTACGGTGACTTAGATTGCAAAGGTTTTTCACATGTATTTTTGAATTGACCTACTTGACATAGTCATATGAGGTAGGGAGGGTAAATATTAATAAAATTTACATATTAAATATCTGGCAAAACAAGAACTAAAACACAATAGTTTTTGTTGTTGTTGTTGTTTTTGATAATGTGTGTGAAGAATGAGAACTGAATTTGGAGCCTCATGCATGATGGACAAGTCTACCACTGAGCAAAAATCCCAGCCAATAATTCTTTTTTTTTTTTGTACGGGGTATTGAACTCAGGGGAACTCAACCACTGAGCCACATCCCCAGCCCTATTTTGTGTTTTGTGTAGAGACAGGGTTTCACTGAGTTGCTTAGCGCCTCGCAGTTGCTGAAGCTGGCTTTGAACTCGTGATTCTCCTGTCTCAGCCTCCCAAAGTGCTGGGATTACAGGAGTTCGCCACCTCACCCAGCTCAATAAGTCTTTAATCCACAGTATAGGAGAGTTAAGATGGAGTAGGTAGGAAGCCCTACACTCGGCCCTTTTCCTGAACTAGTGCCCCAGATTATATAGCAACAGGATGGGCATCAACAGCTACAACTTCCTCCCCTATTAGATGATTGCTGAGAATGTTAGCACAGCAAATACTGGTAACTATGTTAAAATGTCTGCAAAAAATGGCAAAAATAAGTGGTAAATTCAGGTGATATCAAATATATATGTCTACAACCCAGTCCCTGGGAGGAGGAACTAGTACAACCTGCTCCTAGTTGGTTCTACTGTACTACCTTTGGCTGAGTTTGAATCCTCTGTGCTGTCAAGAAGGAAAGATAAACCCCTTCACTCACACATTTCCTAAGAATAAACATGGAATTTAAAAACAGGCTCCAAATAAGATGCAATGTTCACTTTAGAAAAGTTCAAAAATCTGGAGGAAAGCAAAGTTCCTTTGAACTTCCCATGTCTACCAGTCTTCCCATTACCACTCTGTGAGAACATATACAAGAATAGGGAACATCATTGTAGCCCTTAAGAAAACTGGTCTTTTTTGCTCTGAAAAAGTGAAAGCAGCTATAATCCAGGAAATACATTTTTATAATTTTTCTCTGCAGATTCAATCTTACTTTTTAACATTTTTTAATTTTAATTGTAGATGGACACAATACCTTTATTTCATTTATTTATTTTTATGTGGTACTGAGGATCGAACCTAGTGCCTCACATTTGCTAGGCAAGTGCTCTATACTCAGCCCCAGCCGCAGCCCCAGCCCTACAGATTGAATTTTACTTTTAGGAAAATATATGTCCAGGAAATTGAATATAGAGATACTTTAACAGCAAAATATTTGAAGCAAAGAGGTATTCAACAATAGAAAACTCGTATACAGTGATACTGTGGTATATATATTATGCACAAAACAAAAAGTTTCTAAGCATTTGAAAAACATGTTAGCTGGGCACAGTGCCATGTGCCTGTAATCCCAGCACTTTGGGAGTCTGAGACAGGAGAATCATGAGTTCAAAGCCAGCCTCAGCATCGGTGAGGCACTAAGCAATTCAGTGAGACCCTATCTCTAACACAAAATAGGACTGAGGATGTAGCTCAGTGGCCAAGTACCCCTGAATTCAATCCCCAGTACCAAAAAAAAAAAGTTAGTGTTTACCTATTTCTTCCAGACACGGTCCACATGCATAGTTACCACCCAATGCACAGTAGCCCTTTCAAATTATTAAAATAGCAAGTGCATTAATCTACTGATAGGTTACATCTCTCATAACCTTATTATTTCACTTCTGAACATTAACATAGATAGGAATTTGGGGAGACAACTTATATCTAAATCATAACACTGACCATTACTGTACTTAATATAATTTCTACCTGAATGAAGTCAGTGCAAGAATCCATTTTGTGACCTTATATCATTTCTTGATAATGATTAACTTTAAAAATCTTATTTTAGTACATTATATACATAACAGTTCATTTTGACATATTTATAAATGTATATGACATAGTTTTATCTATTTCAATGGACAGTACTATCCCCTTCCTTCCCTTTCTTCCCCTGATCTCCTTCCTTTTTAACTAAATTGGAGTTCCTTTTATTTATTTAATTTTTAATTTGTACATCATAAAACTGAAATGTATTGTGATATACTCATACATGCACATAGCTAATTTGATCAACTTTATTCTCCACTTCTCTATTTTCTCTCCTCTTCTCCCTTTCCATTGGTCTCATGCTTCTGTACTAAACTCCCTTCTATTTTCATGAGATTCCATTTTTGTTCTTTATTTTTTCTCTCTAGCTTTTGCATATGAGAGAAAATATTCAACCCTTTGCATTCTGTGTCTGGATTATTTCACTTATCATATTTCTAGTTCCATCCATAATTTAGCTGGATATAGCAATCTTGGTTGGCAGTTGTTTTCTTCCAAAGCTTGGAATATTTCATTCCACTGCCCCACCTTGATTTTACAGTCTGAGTTGAGAAGTTTGAAGTGAGCCTTATAATAATTGTAGATAAATTTATATAAATGTAAATATAAATTTACATGAATAAATGTGACAATATTTTTCTTATGTATTTTTTTGGGGGGGAGTGAGGGATTGAACTCAGGGGCATTCAACCGCTGAGTCACATTCCCAGCCCTATTTTGTATTTTTCATTTAGAGACAGGGTCTCACTGAGTTGCTTAGCACCTCACCGTTGCTGAGGCTGGCTTTGAACCTGCTATCCTCCTGTCTCAACCCCCCCTAACTGCTGGAATTACAGGTATGTGCCATCACTCCCGGCTTTCTTATGTATCTTTTACTATTTTTTCTTATTTTCTATATTAGGCATTTTGATTATAATGTGTCTTGCAGAGCTTCTTTTTTTCTTAATCTTTCCTATTTGAGACTCTAGATCGTGTATCTGTATGTCCATTTCATTTCTAATGTTTGAAATTTTTTCTAGTGTTATTTCATTGAAAGGGTTAATCCTATTAGCCTGAATCTCTATGTTCTCCACATTCTGCCATGATTTTCCATTTGACCTTGGGCCAAAAGCAGTGGGCTGAAAGCTTTGAAAATGTGAGCAAAAATAAACTTTCCTCCTTTAAATTGCTCTCTGATATTTTAATCACGATAAGAGATAACTGATTAACAGGGAAGGAGAAAATTTTTGTCAAAATTTGAGCTTTTATTTTTTAGTTTTTTTAAGCTACTTTGAAGTGAAGCTTAATGTATTTCAATTTTATATATTAAGGTTTCCTTTAAATCTTCACTATACCACTTTTGCTTCAATGTAATTTTAACTCTTGAAACTAAAATTGGAAAAAAAATTGCTTGAGACTATAAATTTGATCCATCAGACCTTCCAGGAATATTCTTATTTAATATGCATACTCTCATCACAAATGATTTGGAAAGTTATTCAGGTCTGGGTGCTTGATTTGAAGGGAAGGAAAATTTAAATTAAAACCTGCAAGTTATAAGTACATTTAAGAACCAACTCATATCCTCCTCAGCTGTGGTGGTTATACGTTGTAACTTGTTAACCACCTGTGGGGAATTTCACTGAGATATTTCAATTATCTTTCAAATATAGGTTTAATATTTAGTTATATTTTTCTCAGGACAAATCATAAGTGTGTTTTCCACTCATATTTTGAGAGGTATAGTCACTACACAATTTTTAAATAACAGATTTTGCCACCTCTAAATCTACTTTTTGACAGGGTGCAGTAATTAAAAGTGGTGTGGAATTGTATGGAAAACTAAATAGTTGTACTCATAGAAAATGTAAACATTAGATGATATATCTGAATCACAAATATCAAGATCCATTTCTGTTGCAGATATAATAAAATAAGGGAACATTTTCAGTCAGTTCTTCATACTTATAAACCATTCTTTTAAAAATTATTGTAGTAGAATGACAAGATTTTAAAAGACATTCTTGAAATTATATGAGCATCTCAGTTATAGTTGACTGGCATTCCCTTGTCCCCCATTAATACTTTGTTATAGCCTACCTTAGGTTATGGCTCAGTTCATTAAATACCCTATAAACTATAGGATATCAATCAATAAGATAAGGTAGGATTATAAAATAAGTAGTATTAAGCTATCCTGGCTATTAAAGAACTTAGCTTACGACTCCATCTTAAAAGAAACCATCATGATTAGAGTGAGCAATTTGCTCAATTAAACTTTAATTGTGGCAACACCTGTCCAAACAAATGTCAACCCCACCCCTAACAAGTCCCTGGTGCTTGCTACAGACACTTGCAACACTGTAGCTTGCTTTGTGCAATTACAGATCCCTACCCCAGGGGAAAATGGTTTTTATGTGGTTATACATTGGCTGGCTGGCTGCTAACTTTAGCTTCTGTGCCCTGCTTGCTTGCCTGCACCTGCATTTTCCAGGATGTGATTCTTACTTTTATAAACCCCATGGAACCCAAAACCTGTGCTATTTCTGGCAGAGACAGTTCTGTGTCCTGCAGGAAGCAGTCTCTGGCCAACTAAGACAGACTGCCCAATTTGAGCCAGGCACAGTGGTGCACACCTGTAATCCCAGCACTTTGGGAGGCTGAGATAGGAGAATCTTGAGTTCAAAGCCAGCCTCAGCATCAGTGAGGCACTAAGCAACTCAGTGAGACCCTATTTCTAAATAAAGCACAAAAATAGGGCTGAGGATGTGGCTCAGTGGTTGAGTGCCCCTGAATTCAATACAGGGTACAAAAAAAAAAAAAAAGACTGTCCAATTTGGACATCACTGGGACTTGGTGTGTTTTCTGAGCCGTCTGCTCAATAACAGCTTGACCATGTGACACACAGTGAAAGTTCAGTAATAAACTCTTCTATGGCTGTCACTATGATTGATATTGGTGTGCACAGGGAGGATCTGTCCCTGCAACACAAATGCTCTTCAGCAGGAAGTAAATGCTCACATTATTAGGTATCTATAACTATAAGCTGTGATAACATGTATATTACGATATATAAATAAGTTTTATGTTGCTTTTATAAGGCATATGGTTAAGGTTAATTATTAGGTTTTCTTTTTTTATTCTTTCATTTATTCATCTGTTATTTAGGAAGTATTTATCAGCAAATTTGTATTTAGCACTATTTTAGATGCTGGAAAATACATAATAGCATTTTGACTTTGGTATTTTGTTTTCTTTACTTTCAAGATTGGAAAGGTTGTCTGTCCCTTTCTCTTTTAGGATGTGAATGTATCTGTGGGTATTTAAAAATGGGGTTAAGCTGGGTGCAGTGGTGCATGCCTGTAATCCCAGCACTTAGGGAGGCTGAGACAGGAGAATCATGAGTTCAAAGCCAGCCTCAGCAATGGCGAGGCACTAAGCAACTCAGTGAGACCCTGTCTCTACATAAAACACAAAATAGGGCTGGGTATGTGGCTCAGTGGTCGAGTTCCCCTGAGTTCAATCTCCAGTACCAAAAAAAAAAAAAAGGTGTTAAAATAAATAAAGGACCAAATCATAAGAACACTTAAAACTAGAAAACCAGAAGCCATTATGTAAAGGGCACGAATCATACTGTCTTTAATAAAGTGGGTTAAGTTTACAGGGCTAGGGGCTCATCCTGTTTAAAAATAGGTTGAGTTCTTTTGTGACTCTTAATTGTATTTTACAATATATGCATGTCTATAACATATGCATATATTTGGCATAGTAATATACATGTATGCAGAAATACACATACCTACATGTATATGTGTGGAATATGGCGTCCAAGGGACAGAGGAACATAAAATGATTATAGATATTTGTAGATTGTAGATTTTTGAGCTGAAACACAATCAGTGCCAATTGTTTTTAATCATTCTGCATTTTTTATTTATACATTATTAATTGTACATAATGATATTTATTTTTACATATTCATACATACACACAATATAACAATATATTTGGCTAATATTTGCTCCCCAGCACTTCTCCCCTCCCTGCCTGCCTCCCACCACTTGGTCCCTTTCCTTTACTAATTTTCCTGAGATCACCCCCCCACACACCCCTTTCTTTTCCTTTTTCCTCTCTAGCTTCCACATATGAGAGAAAACATAGGACCCTTGCTTGACCTTCTGAGTTTGACTTATTTTGCTTAACATAATTGTCTACATTTGTTTTCCTGCAAATGACATAATTTCATTTTTCTTATGGCTGAATAAACCTCCACCTTACCTCGCTTCTCTTCAGAGTCACTAGGAAAGCTAGTGTTAGTCCATAGTATTGATTATAGTAACAGCACAACCCTCCTTCCTCCTCCTCCAATTTTGGTGTTCATACTGTGTCCCTGCTGTGATGCTTTAAATGAGTGATCTTCCATCCTTGTGGTGGAATTTATGACTTACTGTAAGGAAGAAGGATAGTAAGCCAGAAAAGTAAACGATGTCTGTGGGAAAAACCCCATTAGTTTGATTCCATGTCCACTGTCCCATATTACCTTTTTCCTTGAAGAGTGGGTGCCACTTTTAAGCCAGAAAATGTCTTCAATATGAGAATTGCTTTCATTTTATAAAATTTCCTTCTCATTGTCTGTATCACAGTAATATTGAGATGGGAACTAAAATTCTATGTGAAGTAAAATTTTGATAAATTATTTGACTTTCTCCATTTCTTCTGGTTGGGAATATGTTAGTATTGTAATAAGCTTCTTCATTTGTAAAATTGTGGATTGGATCAGATGATTTCTAATGCCCCTTTCATATTTGATACTCCTTTTAATCTTTTCTAGTTTTCTGATACATGTTCCTTTTTCCCTCTGAGCACCTAGAAGCATATTTTAAAATTTGTTCTAATTAGTTATACGTAACATTAGAGTGCATTTTGACACATCATACATAAATGCAGTGTAACTTTTCATTCTCCTGGTTGTACATGATGTAGAATTACTAGTCGTGCAGTCATATATGCAAATAGGGTAATAATGTACAATTCATCCTGCTATCCTTCCTACCTCTTTGCTCCCTCCCCTCCCTTCACTCCCCTCTGTTTAATCCAAACTACCTCTGTTCTTCTCTACTATACTTCCCATTGTGAATTAGCATCTTCATGTCAGAGAAAACATTTGGCCTTTAGTTTGTTGGGATTGGCTTATTTTGCTTAGCGTGATATTCTCTAATTCCATCCATGTACTGGCAAATGCCATAGTTTCATTCTTTTTTAAGGCTGAGTATTATTCCATTGTGTATATATACCACATTTTCTTTATCCATTCATCTGTTGAAGGGCATCTAGTTTGGCTCCATAGTTTAGCTATTGGGAGTTGAGCTGCAGTAAACATTGAAGTGGTTGTGTCACTGTAGTATGCAGATTTTCAGTCTTTTGAGTATAAACCGAGGAGTGGGATAGCTGGATCAAATGATGGTTCCATTTCAAGTTTTCTGAGGAATCTCCATACTGCTTTCCATAGTGGCTGAACCAATTTGCAGTCTCACCAGCAATGTATGAGTGTACCTTTTCTCCCACATCCTCGCCAACACTTACTATTGCTTAAATTCTTGATAATTGCCATTCTGACTGGAGTAAAATGAAATCTTAGTTTTTATTTGCATTGCTCTAATTGCTAGAGATGATGAATAATTTTTCATATATTTGTTGATCGATTGTATTTCTTCTGTGAAATGTCTGTTCAGTTCCCTTGCCCGTTTATTGATTGGGTTATTTGTTCTTTTGGTGTTAAGTTTTTTGACTTCTTTATATACCCTGGAGATTAATGTTCTATCTGAGGTGCATGTGGTAAAGATTTTCTCCCATTCTGTATGTTCTCTCTTCACATCATTGATTGTTTCCTTTCCTGTGAAGAAGATTTGTAAGTTGAATCCATCCCATTTATTAATTCCTTTTTTGCTGGAGGAGGTACCACGGATTGAACACAGGGGTAGATGACCACTGAGACACATCCCCAGCCCTATTTTATGTTTTATTTAGAGACAGGGTCTCACTGAGTTGTTTAGTGCCTCGTCGTTGCTGAGTTTCTCTGGTCTCAGCCTCCCAAAGTGCTGGGATTACAGGCGTGCGCCACCACTCCGGGCTCCCATTTGTTGATTCTTGATTTTACTTCTTGCACTTTAGGAGTCTTGTTAAGGAAGTCAGTTCCTAAGCTGATATGATGAAGATTTGGGCCTACTTTTTCTTCTGTTCAACACAGGGTCTCTGTTCTTGTGCTTAAGTCTTTGATCCACTTTGAGTTCATTTTTGTGCAGGGTGAGAGATATGGGTTTAATTTCATTGCTACATATGGATTTCCAGTTTTCCCAGCACTATTTGTTGAAGAGGCTATGTTTTCTCGAATGTATGTTTTTGGCATCTTTGTCTAGTATGAGATAACTATATTTATGTAGGTTTGTTTCTGTGTCTTCTGTTCTACCATCGTTCTACATACCTGTTTTGGTGCCAGTACCTTGCTATTTCTGTTGCTATGGCTCTCTTACAAGACATTTTGAACTACATATATTTGGCCATGATGAGAGCACTGGCTCTGATATTCTGAAATGAATAAAGTAAACTTGGTGCTGCAGGGGACAATTCCTAACACCCCCATCTGTAAAATTTAGTAAGAATCTGCCTTTGGAACCACCCTGCCTCTTGTGATTCACTGATTTTCATACAAGCTGTTTTCAGACTGCACATATTCAGTCAAAATCTGTGGTAAACCTACTAAGCCAACATGAAGAATACAACCAGTTGCTATAGAGGTCAGGGGGAAACCCAGGGACCTGTGAATGAAGAGAGTACTTGCCTTTGGATCCTTTACTGCTTCTTTTACAAGCTGTTTTAAACTGAACATATTTTGCCCTGAGGAGCAGTCAACCTTATAAGTGGATACGAAGAATGTGAAACAAGTGCAACAGGGGAACAAATCCATTGAATTTTCTGTGATTAAAGTGAGAACCTGTTTTGGGAATGTCCCAGCTGATGTCCTTTCACTGCTGCTCACACAAGCAGTCCTAAATAGCACTGTCTTCTTGGGCCTAAATGAAGAATGTGAACAAAGTGTTGCAATAGGGTCAATTCCTAATTCCTTTTTCATGAAATAAATGAGAACATGCTTTTGGAAATTCACTGCAACTTGTGTTTGCTGATTCTACAAGTCATTTTTAAACTGCCTTAGGCCATTAGGAGAACAGGCTGTAGTGAGAAGTAGCAAGAACATGAAACTGGTGGTACAACAATTCATAATGCCCTGTCTGTGCATTAAGTGAGAACATGCCTTTGAAGCTCCTAGCCTCTTGGCATTTAACTACTGCTCCAGCAAGCCACTTTCAAACTGTACATGTTCATTCAAAATGAGTATTTGACCTGGTGGGCCCATATGAAGAATATGAACCTGATGCTGTGAACAAGGACAATGACCAATACACTCTATGAGAATTGCATGAAAACCTTCCTTTGGAATCTCCCTGCCACTTATGTTCCACTACTACTCTTATAAACCACTTTTAAACTGTACACAGTCAGATATAATGAGCACTTGATCTAATGGGATCAAATGAAGAATGTGAACCTGTTTCTGCAAGGGGGACAATTTCTAATTCCCTCTCCAAAATAATTGAGTACCGGCCTTTGGATTCTTCTTGCAATTTGAATTTCATAGCTGTTTCTATGAGGCATTTTCTTTTTATGTTTATTTTAAAATTTTATTTATTTATATTGATTTGGTATTGAGAGAAAGGATTTCAAAATTAGATCATGTTGTACCAACAAGTAATTGGCAAATCAGAAATAGTATTTAGGTTTTCTCAATTATTTGGATTTTAAAATTATAAATAAGTTATCGGTGACCTGTGAATGTTTACAGTTTATTTCTTTACTTTGTCTCTGGCACCTCAAAAACCATTGGAACATGAACTAGCTGAGCAGGATTTTTGTTTTAGACACAACTATAACTTGAGTTCAGAACCGTCCCTATGGGACTAGGTGCTGACACATAATTAATGCAAGTGTCTGTTTTGCAGAGCTTTCCATACACTAATACTCCATAAATATAGAGGGAGGAAAAGAGATCTTAGAGTGCTAAAGTCACTTGGACAGTTCAGGACTTAAACTCAATTCTCTATTCCTCAGATGGGTCTATTACTAATTCACCCATTTATTTCATTTATTCAAGAAATATGTATTAACATCTGCATTTAACACATATGTGTTCCTCCTGGGTTCCCAGCCAGAGTACAAGAAAAGGGATAAAGCCAAGACTTCACTTTATGCCCTGAAGATATGGTCTTCCAGATGAACGTGAGTTGCCACTGGCTCCATTCTTCACATGAAACCTTCCCCTGGGCCAGGTAGTACTGTGTGTACTCGAACTTCCCTGTGAGCTGAATATGCCTGTGCAGGTGCTGGTGATTTCCTGACTGCCCCTAGACTGTTTCTTCTTCTTTGTTTTAAGATTTATTTTTTAAAATCTTTATTTGATTGAT
Source organism: Xerus rutilus (assembly GCA_028644305.1). Classification (NCBI taxonomy): domain Eukaryota; kingdom Metazoa; phylum Chordata; class Mammalia; order Rodentia; family Sciuridae; genus Xerus; species Xerus rutilus. Next base: position 51,797,765 of record CM053413.1, read on the forward strand.
TGATTGACTGAGCTGAGAATCAAACCTAGTGCATAACACGTGCTAAGCAAGCACTCTACCACTGAGCCACAATCCCAGCCCTAGATTGTTCCTTCTTGGCAGCTCCCCTTTGCAGAATATTTCTGAGCTGTGATTCTCAGGCCAGGAGAGGAGTTATTCCTTCATATCCCTCTTCTGTTGTTGCTTTAATTAAAGGTGGGGGAGGGCCATGTGGCTTCTGGACAAGTTGGAGTCCAAGAGAGACGGAGAAAGAAGAGGTCCCCGGATTAGACGATATGGAGTCTCTCTGGACGGTGGCAATCTGTGGAGCCAATCTCCCCAGGCCCCGGGGTGTAGGTAAAAATCTGTTTCGCCCCAGCGAGACGCAGAGATACCCCAGACAAGAAGGGACACGAACGAAGAGCAGAAGAATACCGTTTATTCTAGAAACTACAGAAGTTTAAATACACTCTTGGGCCAATCAGATCCAAAGGTCACAAACAAAGGGGTGCACTCTGGCAAGAACACAGTCCAATAGTATAGAATGGGGAAAGATGGAAGGGAGGGGTGGGAAGGTATGGAGAGTGCTCCTACATTCCATTTCTTTCTCTTTGTAAATCAACCTGTTTGTATTGTGTACGTACAAAAGAGAAGCTAATGCAGATATAGGAAAGTACTTCTCTCCACCAATCAGAAATTACATTCTAATTCTTATATTCAGGACCCATTCTTAGTAATACCAATAGTTTCCTCAGTTTTCTTCCATGGCAAATTTTGTTTCCTTTCAAATTCAAAACTCATTTGGGTTCAGCAGCACATGCCTTTATTTCCAGCAACTCATGAGACTGAAACAGGAGGATCCCAAATTTGTGGTAAGTCTCAGTAACTTAGTGAGAATCTCTCAAAACCAAAAATGAACAAGGACCAGAGATTTAACTATATTGTAGAATGGTAACTGGGATCCATCCCCAGAACTATAAAATAAATAATTAAATAAATAACATAAAATTAAAAGTAAAAGTGGAAAATTCTGAAAATATAGGATAAGGTTAAATCTTCCTTTAGCTGAAACAACAAAACACTGGAGCTACTGAGTAATGATTCTGTTTCTACTGTATCCCAAAGTACTCCACCAGGCCTATGAAGATAAACAAGCCTGTGGAGACCTACTTTCTAACTACATATATCTGGCCATAACAAGCACTGGCTCTAAGGATTCCAAATGAATGTGAACCTGGTGCTGCTTGCATCCAAAATGTGAATCAGGTGAGGATTTGCCTTTGGAATGTCCCTGCCACTTGAGTTTTACTAATGATCCTAACAAGCTTTTTCAATTTTCACATATTTGGCCATAATGAGAAGTAAACCTAATGACCCTGAAAGAAGAATGTGACCTGGTGCTACCTTGGGGGAAACTCTCTGAAATAAGTGACAACTTGCCTTTGGAATTTGTCTGCCACTCACATTTCACTGCTGCTCTTTTTTTTTTTTTTTTTTTGGTGCTAGGGATTGAACCCAGTGCCTTGTGCATGTGAGGCAAGCACTCTGCCAACTGAGCTATATCCCCCACCATCACTGCTGCTCTGACAACCTACTGCAAAATGCAAATAATTGGACATAATGAGAACTCTAATTAATGGGTCCAGATGAAGACTGTTCTCTTGATTCTGCAAGAAAAGACAGTTACAAATGCCCTTGATGTGAATTAATGAGAACTTGACTTTGGATCCTCCCTGCAAGTTCAATTTCATTGGTGCTCTTAAGAGTCACTTTATATTTTGTTATTTTAAAATTTTATTTATTTATTTTTATTTGGTGTTGAAAGGATTTCAAAGCCAGATCAGGTTGGGCTACCATGTAAGCTACACAGCAAAAAAAAGTATTTTTCCCCCCAACTTTTTGGATACTAGAGTTGTAAATAAGTTAATGTGGACCTATAAATATTTAAAGTTTCTTCATTTTGTGTCTGGCACCCCAGATACCATTAGTAAGTTAACTAGTGAGGAATATTTTGTTTTAGACACAACTATAACTCAAACTTAGAATGGTCCTTTCTGGGGGCAGTGTTTCACATGTAGAATTAATTCAAGTGTCTCTTGTACAGAGGTTTCCACAGACTAACCACACCATGAATAAGAAGGGAAGAAAAATGGTCTCAGAGTGCTGAAGTCACTTGTTCCAGGTTCACATTAACAGCTTAGGACTTAAATCCAATTTCACAGTCCTCAGGCAGGTATATTATTCTTTCACCCATTTATTTAACTTGTTCAAGAAATATGTATTATCTCTTTGCAATATATATTGTGTTACTCCTGAGTTTCAGGACACATCACATCAGAAGGGATAAATCCTAGATTCTAACCAAAGTGCTGTAGGGATTCTCTGAGCTGACAGTAACTCTGCATTGGTCTCATTCTCCACAGAGGACATGTATTGATCCAGCTATCAAAGCAAGGCATCTGTCAGCATCCTCAGCTCTGCTGATTTCTGCCTTATCCAAGACAACAATAAATAGCAGAAAGTGTCTAGGAATGTACGGAGGCTGAGTAGTTCCTGAAAACTGCAGCATCTCTCCTGCAGACACCCTCCTGACAGGGCTCCTCCTCCCAGGAAGAGTTGGGATAATGTCACAGGTTCCATAGCTCAGCTAGACATAGGAGCCTCCCCCCCGCCCCCCGAATTCCTGCTGGTTTGCTGTATCCTCACTCCTGTACTTCTGTAGCCAGGTAGGCTTCTGTGTTTCTGTGACAAGACCTTGGATCCCCCACAGGCACTGGAACACACCACCTCAGGTTCTTAGTGAATACTTCCACTAGGCCATAAGTTGCTGTGTATGCTTAAGTGACCCTGAGGCCTGAATATGCCTTTGCAGGTCCTAATAAATTCTGGACTTCCCCCTAGGCTATACCTTCAAGGAATCTCCTTTTATAGGACGGCATCTTAGTAGGTCAGCCCTATATCTTGTGCCAAATGAGTTTATTCTCATATCTATCTCCTCCTCTACTTTCTTTTTAAATTTACTTGGTTGAATTTTGCATGTTCAAAAGTGAATCTAATGCAGATAAATTACAGCACAACTCTCTACCAATCAGAAATTACATTCTTACTCCTGTACTCTAGGCTCATTCTCAGTAATTATGACAGCATCCTCAATGTGTTTCCATTGAAAAATGTGGTTTTAGAGGAAGAGAGGTAAAATGAAAGAGGCAAGGTAGTTCCAGAGGTAGGTTCTCACTTCATTCACAGAAAGGGTATTGAGAAATGACCCCCAGGGAGAATCAGGTGACTTTGTTCATATCAGTGCATTAGGGCCAGTGCTCACTATGGCCCAGCATGCACAATTTGAAAACAATTTATAGCAGCAGCCGTGAAATGCAAATGGCAGAGAGGTTAGAGGAAAGCCCATTTGTTCCTCTGCCTTATGATTGAATATGTGCAATTTGAAAATGGCTTATAGGAGCAACAGTGAACTGCAAGTGGCAGGGATGATCCAGTGGAAGTTTCAAACTTAATTCTTGAAGAGGGTTTAAAGAATTGTCTTCTGTTGCTGTACCAGGTTCACATCCTTCATATTGGTCCTTGAAGGCCTGTTTTCATTATGGCTAAATACATTCAATATGGAAACAGCTTGCAGAAGCAGACAAATGGTACTGATAGAAAGGTTCCAGAGGCAGGTTAAAACACAATTACAAAGGGTATTTAGGAAACTGTCTCCTGTTGCAGAACAAAGTTTACATTCTTTATATCAGCCGAACATATACCATTTGAAATCAGCTTAGAGGAGCTGCAGGAAAACTCAAGTGGCAAGGTAGTTCAGAGGAATGTTCAAACTTCATTCAAAAAGTAGGCTGGAAAAAAAAACAGTGGGCTGAACTTTTGGTGGCTTTCACCTACGAGTTGTCACAGCAGAGTGGAGTAGAGATGGTGGCTAGACCCATGGCAGCTGGAGCCAGGTGAAGCAGGTGGCCTCCAGCTGTGAGGCTCCAGTGCCAGGCCAGGTCAAGGAAGAAGGGGAGATGGATGAGAATCAATATGGGGATACCACAGCAAAGGGAACAAGAGCCTGGTGGTGGCCCACGTATAGCATCGTATAGTGCTGCATTTTTTGAAGTTTCCTCCAAATAGGAAGTAAACCTCAGAAGAAATATTTCAGCACCTACAGAACATAGTAGACTTTGGCAAAAATGTCATGAAAGAATTCTGGGGGGAGAAATATGTTCACTGTGGGGAAGTTGTTCAGCTGCCCTTAGAGTTTGTGAAACAGCCCTGTTTAAAGATATGGTCTGAAAGACCAGAGTTTCACTTCGACAAGGGCCTGGAAACTCAGTGGTTATAAAATGTGCCTTCCCAAATTAACCAGACTTCAGACCTACTGCTTTGCAGAGCACCAACCAATTTTGTAGAGATTAAGCCAAAATGTTTGTTTATCCTTTCTCCAGTGGTGTTTCGCATGAGATGAAGCATAAGGTGTGTTGCTACTGCATGTACCAGCACCTCAAGGTAGCAACTTGGAATTGAAGCAGATAAGTGAATACTGTCCCCTTGTTCTCTATTCAGGAGACAAGCAGAGAATGCACTTTGCCTTCAAGAGCTTGCTGCAGGAAGCACAGGACAATCTGAAGATATTTAAGAACAGTGAACTGATTTATGGCTGTGGTAATACCTGGAGCCTCGTGGCTGATTGGAAGGCGCTTGCATACCACCTGAAGCCTTTCTTCTTCTCTTCCAATAGCCCGGCCAGTGGGTCCAACTGTACATGAGCTATAATCCAGGAGCTGGTACTTGTCATCACTTGGGTGCTGCTGAGAAGCTCAGGCAAGGGGTAGGGCAGTGCACTGAGGCCTGGGCTCTGGGGCTTACGTGTCTGTGAGGCCAGCCCTTTCAGCAGGAGTCTGCACTGCCAAGGAAAAAACACCCCAGAGCTCTTGGGTTTACTATAGGGCTGTCTTCTGTACAAAACCCTCCAGGTGCAGATGTTGGACCTTCTGGACATGGAGGGCCTCTGTCTTCTGTACCACTGAGCAATGTCTGGAGTTTTCTGAGCACTGAAAAACATTACAAATAGATAGGCCTTCTTATGAAGGCTTTTAGCAGAAGCTGCTTAATCTGTCCACTGAGGATAATAGGATAGTGGCCTTTGTGTTAAGGAAGGTGCAGCAGAACCAAGTCACCATGACTGCCAAGGACTGCTCCATCATGATCACACTCTCCCCATGTCTGTGGGACACAAGTTCTGATTAGAGGCCTGTTGTCCTCTCATGGAGGTCCTGGCTCACCTTCTCCATATCTGTGCTGGACCTTGACCTCAAGCCCTGTGAGAGCATTCCTCATCAGTATAAACTGGGCAGCAAGACATTCAACTGTTACTGAAAGACTGTGCATACCAAAGATGACACCATGGTGCTAACTTGGTTGAAGGAAAGTGAAGACTAGATGTTAGTTCTCCATAAGGTCTAACTTTTTCCCTGTAGTGTCTTTGAAACTTGAATGTGAAAGTTGAATGATAAAGCTATTTTCTATTGTAATGGATAGTGAATGTTTTTGCTTTTAACCCTGTTGAGGTGAGATTGCCTCTTGAAGACACAGAATTAAGGAGCAATAGAAACATCTTCCAGGACAAGGAATGCAGGATGTGAGCAGGGTGTCCCAGGAAGCTGCTCATGTTCTTAAAACAGAAATGTCCATTATCTCTGAGAAGATGCCATGCATATTCTTCCTCCAACTAGGGCTCACATCTAATCCTCTGTGCAAAAAAGCCTTTTAAGGCAAAGGTTTGGATCTCCTACCACTACACTCCTGATGTAGAAAACTGAAACTGTCATAAGCATTTTGTGGTTTGAACTTTTGGAAAACATGCATACTACTGGAACTTTCCCAGTTGTTACTGGTCACTTTTTCAATTTGAGCCACACATCAACATAGGCTTTGGGTGGTTCCCTGCTGCAGAGAGTGATCATGAGTTAGTCTGGATGTTGATTCTGAGTGGTTTAGACTTGGTCCCTGTGGAGGTGCCAAAGCCCACAGCTCTGTGAAGGGTCAGCAGGGAGTGTAAGACTCAGGTAATGATGGACACATTCACAAAAGCATTGACTTTTTGTTTTTGCTTTATGATTTTAACTATAGGGGGTGATAAAGGGTTCTTTACTACATGAAATTTCTGTTGTGGAAGCTGGGAGCACAGCTGTAACTGACTAAGCTGTGGCGAGCTGCGGTGGGCATGCCTGACAGCCCAGCATTCTGGCGGTACTCAGGTGTCTCAGGTAGTTGAGGAACTTTCCAGGCTGCACTCCTCCCCTGAGTTTGCCTAGAGGCTTGTTGGAGGTATGGGCCCAGGACCTTGCCATTCCTGTTGGGGCTGCCAAGGGCCCTGCTTCTGAAAGATACATAGCTTCTAGCTGGTGCTGTTCTTATTAGGTTCACCAAAAGTGGGCCTGGCTGCTATGAAATTATTGGGAGTCTTGGCTTTTAAAAAAATAAAAAATTATGGCACATTGTATAGACTGATTATTTATATCATCATTTTGAGGGATTGATGAAGGCTTATTGTAACATATATTAGTGAAAGCATGGAATTATATGAAAATTTTATATGAAAAATGAAAATATTTTGCTGGTTGTAAATTTTTGTGGGAAATTTTGTTATAACTTGAGAATTACACTTGTTTGAATTTTAAAAAAAGTGGACTGAGAACAATCTTCTTTTGCAAGACTGGTTTCACATTCTTCTTATTGGCCCATTAGGACCATTACTAATTTGGCCAAGTATGTGCAATGTGAAAATGACTTAGAGCAGCAATAGCAAAATAAAACTTTCAGGGAGGTTCCACATGAAGTTTATCCCTTCATTCATAGACAGAGCACTGGGTAATGTGCCCCTATAGAGCACCATGTTCACAGTCTTTATATCAGCCCAATAGGGCTAGTGATAATTACAGATGAATATCTGCAATTTGCAAACAACTTGAAGGAGCAAGAAGGAAAAGGTAGTGGCAAGCAGGTTCCCGAGGAATTTTCAAATATAATTTATGATGAGATCATTAATTCTTTCTGGTTGCTGTTTTCAATGCAAGTGTTTTTTTGGTGAAGTATGTGTAATTTGAAAATGGCTTATAGGAGCAGCAGGAAAGTGCAAGTGACAGGTTCCAGAGGAAGTTTTAATCTTAATTCACAAAAGAGGCTTAGGTAATTAATTTCAGTTACATCAACAGGTTCACATGCTTCATATCAGTGCTTTAGGGCCAGTGCTCATTCTAACTCTGATTAGAAAATATCAGAAAAACACAAACAAAGGCAAGGGGCAGGGTGTTTCCACAGCAGATTCTCACTTAATTCATATCGAGTATTAGGAATTGTCCTGGTACAGAACCACATTCAAATTGGTCACATTGATTCATTAGTGCCCACATTCCTCAAAATTTGCACTTTGAAAATGGCTTAGAGGAGCAGCATTAAAATAGTTTCAGAGGCATATTCTCAGTTTATTCAAAGAAATGGCATTGAAAAATATGCGCCAGCAGAGCAACAGTTTCACATTCTTTGTGTTTGCCATTAGGGCCAGTGCTTGTTATAGCCAAATATGTGCAGCAGTGGAATGGAAGGCACAAGGAGGTTTCAGAGGAAGCTGCAAACTGAATTCAAAAAGGAAGCACAGAGAATTCTTTGTCCCTGCAGCACAGAGTTAACACTCTCCATATCAGATGATTAGGGCCAGTGCTCAGTGTGGAGGATTATGTTCAATTTGAAAATGGCTCATTAGAACAGCAGTGAAATGTATGTGATAGGAAAGGTACCAGAAGAAATTTAAAATTTAATTCACAAAGGGGTCTTAAGAGAATTGCTTCCTGTTGCAGAACCATGTTCATTGTGTTTATGTTCTTCATATTGGTCAATTAGGGCCTGCCTTAGGTGGCTTCCTTTTTTTTTTTCACTGTGACCAAAAGACCTGACAATACAATGTTAGAGAAGGAAAACTTTATTTGGCCCTCATGGTTTCAGAGGTCTCAGATCATAAAGGGCCAAGATGCTGTGGGCCCAAAGTGAGGCAGAACACCAAGACAGAAGGGTACAGAGGAGGAAAACAGCTCAGGGCATGGCAACCAGGAAGCAGCAAGAGAGTGCTGCTCTCATTAGGGCCAAAACAGAAACCCCAGAGTCATGTCCCCAGTAACCTACATCCTACTTGCCAAACTCAAACTTGCATACAGTTACTACCGTGTTGATCCCTCTGAAGGGATTACTTCACTCATTGGATTAAGACGCTCAGAACACAATCGTTTCACCCCTAAACCTTATGTTGTTTCATTCATGAGCCTTTGGGTGGTCCTTCATATCTAAACCATAATATTCTTCCCCTGGGTTCCAGAAGCTCATGCCCACCTCACAATGGAAAATACAATTAGTCTATTTTCAAGAGTTCCCATAGTTTTAACAGTTTCAGCATTACCCAAAATCCAAGTCCAAAGACTCTTAGATTCAAGGCAAACTCTCAGTGTGAGCCCCTGAAAAATTCAAAACAAGTTATATACATCCAATATATACTGTCATAGAGTAAACATTTCTGTTCCATAAAGGAAAAATAAGGGCACAGAAAGAAGGGATGGAAACAAACAAGATCATAATCCAGCAGGGCAGTCAAGACCTGTAATTTTGTGTCCAGCATCTGAGGCACATTACAATGTTTTCTTCAAAGGGCTTGTGTAGCTTTACCCCTATGGCTTTGTTGGCCCATGTGGCCTCTCTCTTGTGTCTGATTCCTACAGGTTTCCTCAGCAGATATCTCGTGTTACTGGCATCTCTCTTTTTTTTTTTTTTAGTTTTTTTTAGTTGATGGATCTTTATTTTATTCATTTATTATTTTTGTATGTGGTGCTGAGGATCGAACCCAGGGCCTTACGCATGCAAGGCAAGCGCTCTACCACTGAACCACAGCCCCAGCCCTTACTGGCATCTCTTAAGCTTAGGGGCTTGCTCCTCTGTTCTTTACCTTCTCAGGGGCTGATCATAGGGACTCTGGTCACTGGACCATAGGGACTCTGGACCCTGCTGCACTTTGCTTGGCTTTCAAATCCTTCTCTGGAAATCTTAGTGGAACCCTCCATGACCTCCTGACTCCAGAATCTTGTCATTCTGCAGATCCAGCACCACATGGTTGACACCATGGTCTGCTGCAATCTTGATTAGCAGCAAAGCTTTCTGGAACCCTGGCTGTAGGAACTTCTGAGTTTCTGGGTGGTTGACCATAGTGAAACAACTTCCTATACTCTTTGTGCAAGAAAGTTGTCTCATGATCTCTATTCAAATGAATTTTTATTCTTAACTGTTGAAACTGAGATGGATGTGGTCTTGCCACATCCTGAGGTGTCTTCAAGTCATTTTTCCTATTGTTTCTGTGTAAAATAGTAGTTTCCTTAGTATCTATAATATTTTTAATAATCACAACTTCTTTAGTCTCAGTTTTACTCTCATTTATCTGGCCAAACTGCAAGTTTTACAAATATTTTTTGCTTTCTGTTGCTGATTATCACAGTCAATTTGACTAAAAGCAACCAGCTACATCCATGTCACTGCCTGAATGGTGTGCTGCCTTGAAATTTCCTCTGCCATATTATTTAACTCATCACCTTTAAATTCAGCCTCGTAGAAAGCTTCAGGACATGAGGAAAATGTAGTCAGTTTTGCTAGAATGCAACATGAATGGCTTCTAGTCCACTTCTGGTAGAAATCTCTTCCTTTGAAACTTCATGAATTTAGTCTTTGGAGTCTCTATTCCTGTCATCATTCTGGTCTCCCAAATTCCCACCAGAATTTCCCATTAAATAGTCCTTACAACATTCTAAAGCTTTTTCTTCTTGCATCTCTAAACTTTTCTATCGTCGCCCGCCGGCAGGAGACAATAATCACGCCGTTGTTCTCAGAAAGCAATCTTTATTCTTGTTGAGCGCTCTTATTGCCTTTCTGGTTCTCTTTTGTTCTCCTCTCTCTTCCCCCCAGCCTCCCTCTATATACTTTTTCATACAGCAGGAAGTATTACTGAGCAGAGTTACAACCAATTAGCAGGAATAGCATTATCAAGCACGAGGGGAATGCATGAGCAGAATACAG
>CM053413.1:51808344-51851743 GCA_028644305.1 Xerus rutilus
AATTAGTTTTAATTGCTGCACAAGGATCACATTCTTCATATTAGACTCTTGGGGCTAGTGCTTATTGTAGTATATTATGTTCAATTTTAAAATGGGTTATAGGAACAGCAATAAAAGGCCAAATGATAAAAAAAAAAAAAAGTTCCGGAAGTTTAAAACTTAATTCACGAAGGGAATTTAGAGAATTGTTTCCCATTCCAGAACCAGAATCATTAGGGCCAGTCCTCATTTGGAGGAATTTGTGTAATTTGAAAATGGTTTATAAGAGCAGCAGCAAAATACAAGGGGCAAATGCCATTCCAGAGGCTGATTCTAACTTAACTCAGAGAAAGGACATTGGGAACAGCACCAGGTTCAAATTATTTATAATGGGTCATTATGGCTCACTATGTGCAATTTTAAAATGTGTTAGGAGCCAGGTGCAGTGGAGCATGCTTGTAATCACAGTGACTTGGGAGGCTGACATAGGAGGATTGAAAGTGCAAGGCTAGCCTCAGTAACTTACTGAGATTATCAGCAATTTAGTGAGACCCTGTCTCAAAATAAAAAATAAAAAAAAGGGGCCAAGGATGTAGCTCAGTGATAAAGTGCCCCTGGGATAGATCTCCAGTATGCATGTACATATGTATGTATGTATGTGTGTATGTATAAATAAATGAATAAAATATTGGAGAAGCAGAATCAAACCTCAGGTTTTATGGTGGTTTCAATTGCCGTTTCTCACTTAATTCACATAAGGGCTTTGGTAAATGTGATCCAGTAGAGTACCATGTTCACATTCTTCCTGTTGACACAGAATGCATCATGCTTCTTTTGGCCATATTTACGTTATTTGAAAATGATATACAGGAGCAGCATCAGCATAATGCAAGTGGCAGGGAGATTATAGAAGTTTCAAACCAAATTCGCACATGGACTTAGAGAATTGTCTCCCTTTGAAGCACCAAGTTCTCATATTTTGAATAGGTTCATTAGGACTACTGCTTATTATGTCCAAATATGTACAATGAGAGAATAGCTTAGAGGAACAGCAGCAGAATACAAGTAGCAGTGCTGCTCCAGAGGAAGGTTTATACTTTATTCACAGAAAGAACATAGCAGTTGTCTCCCATTGCAGAACCACCCTCAAATTCTTTATGTTAACCCATTAGGGCCAGTGCAAATTTTGGCCATATATGTGAAAATAGCTTAAAATAACAGCAGGGAAACAGTAGTTGCAGGGAGATTCCAGAAGAAATTTCACATGTAATTTACACAGGGGACATAGACATTTACTCTGTTGCAGCATATGTTCACATTGTTCACATCAATACATTAGGGCCAGTGCTTATGACTGAATATGAGCAATATCAAAAGTTGTTTATGGGAGGAGCAGCAGTGAAACACCTGTGGTAGAGCTGTAACAGAGGCAGGTTACCAATTCACAGAAAGGCAATTAGGAAATGTCTCCTTTTGTAGCACCAGGTTCACATTCTTCTTTTTGGCAGGGAGGGGGGTATTGGGGACTGAATTCAGGGGCACACAACCACTGAGCCACATCCCCAGCCCTATTTTGTGTTTTATGTAAAGACAGGGTCTCACTGAGTTTCTTAGCACCTCGCCATTGCTGAGGCTGGCTTTGAACTTGGGATTCTCCTGTTTCAGCCTCCCTAAGTGCTGGGATTACAGGCATGCACCACCGTACCCGGCTGAGGTTCACATTCTTGATATAAGTCCACTGGGACCACTGATCATTATGGCTGAATATGTGCAATTTGAAAATTGCTTGTAGGAGCACCAGAGAAATTCAAGGACAAAAAGGTACCAGAGCATATTTCAAACAATTCACCAAAAAAAAAATGGCTTATGGAAATGTTTCCTGTTGCAGTACCAGGTTCAAAGTCTTCATGTTGGTTCATTATGGCCAGTGCTCATTATCTCCAAATATGTACAATTAGAAAACTGCTTAGAAGAACTTTCCCAAGTGGCAGAACAGTTCCAGAGACAGATTCTCTCTTTAGTCAAAGAAAGGACATTGGGAATTATAAATATGAATCATGCCAGGTCCACATTCATTGTATTGTCCCATTAGGTCAGTGATCATTATGGTCAAATATATGCAGTTTGAAAATGGCTTAGAAGAGCAACAGCAAAAGACAAGTGGCAGGTAAGTTCCAGAAGAAGAATCAAACTTAATTATTAGATGACCTAATAATTATCTCCAGTTGCAGCACCAGGTTTACATACTTTACAATAGCCCTTTAAACACAGTGTTGATTATGGTGGATTATGTCCGGTTTGAAAATGCCTTATGAGAACAGCAGCAAACTACAAGTGACAAGGATGCTCCAGAAGAAGTTTCTAATTTAATTCACAAAGTGGGCTTAGAGAATTGTTGGTCATTGCAGCACCAGGTTCACATTCTTCATATTGGCCAATTAGAGTCAGTGCTCATTTTGGCCCAATAAGTTCAATTAAAAATGGCTTAAAGAGCAGCATTGAAATGCAAATGGCATACAGATATCAGAGGAAGCTTCAAACTTAATTCACAAAGGCCTTTATAATTGTCTCTGTGGGCAGCACCAGGTTCACATTCTTTATATCTGCCCTTTAGGGTCAGTACTTCTTATGGTAGATTACATTCAGTTGGAAAATGGCTTATAGGAATAGCAGTGAAATGCAAGTGATAGGAAAGTTCCAGAAGTTTGAAGCATAATTTATGAAGGGAATGTTAAGAATTGTGGTGCACGCCTGCAATCCCAGTGGAGGTGGAAACTGGAGAATCTCGAGTTCAAAGCCAGCCTCAGCTATGGCAAGGTGCTAAGCAACTCAGTGAGACCCTGTCTCTACATAAAACACAAAATAGGGCTTGGGATGTGGCTCAGTGGTTGAGTATCCCTGAGTTCCATCCTCATTACCAAAGGGGGAAAAAAAGGTTTCCTGGTGAAACACCAATTTCACATTCTTACATTCTTTCATATTGACCCATTAGGGCCAGTGCTCATTATGGACTAATTTGTGTAATTTGAAAATTGCTAATGAAAGCAGCACAGAAGTGGAAGTGGCAGAGCTGTTACAGAGGCTAGATGTCACTTATTTCACAAAAAGGGCATTGGGACTAATCTCCAGGAGAAAACCAGGTTGAAATTCTTCATATTGGGCAATTTGGGCCAGTATTCTTTGAAAAAAGCTTGAAGAAATAAAAGGTAATGAAAGTTGCAGGTCAGTTCCTTAGGTGGGTTGTCATTGAATTCATAGAAATAGAATACGAAATAGTGTTCAGGAACAGTAGCAGGTTCCAATTCGTATCAGCTCATTATGGCCAGTGCTCATTATTACCCAATATGTGCAGTTAGAAAACAGCTTAGAGGAACAGCAAGTGACAGGTTCCAGAGACAGCTTCTCACTTAATTTACAGAAAGGACATTGGAAATTGCCCCTTGTAAAGAACCAGGCTCAAATTCTTCCTTCCAATTGACTCATTAAGGCCAGAGCTCATTATATCCTATGTGCAATTTGTAAAAAAGATTTTAAGAGCAGCAGGGAAATGATAGTGGTAGCAAGGTTTCAGAAATGTTTCAAGTGTATTTCACAAAGAGGGCTCGGAAAATTTTTTCCCATTGCAGCATCGGGTCCACAGTCCTCATATTGGCCCATTAGGGCCAGTGCTCCTTATGGAGAAAAAACTGCAATATGAAAACAGTTTGAAGGGAAATGAAAGTGGAAGGGCAATTCTCAAGATTGTTTTTTACTTGGGAAAAGTAAAGCAAAGGGAATAGTTTTTATTATACCCTGGAATAGAACCAAGTTCAAATTCTTCATATTGACCTGTTGCGGCCAGTGCCAATTTGAAAATGGCTTACAGGAACAGCAGGAAAATTCAAGTAGCATGCCATTCTAGAGGAAGATCCTCACTCAGTTCACAGAAAGGGCGTTGGGAATTGTCCCTTAGTACGGTACTAGGTTAAAATTTTCCTGTCAGCCAGTGGAGCAAGTGCTCATTATGGCCAATTATGTACAATTTAAAAGTGACATAGGAGAAGAAATGAAATGCTAATGGCAGAGCGGTTCTAGAGGAAGTTCAGACTTAACAGACAAAGGAGACATAGAGAATTGTCTCCTGTTTTAGTACCAGTTTCACATTCTTCATATAAGTCCAGTAAGTCTATTGTCAATTTTGACTTCATGTATGATTTGATAAGAGCTTATAGGAGTAACAGCTGAACACAAGTGTGAGGGCAGTTCCAAAGGCAGGTTCAAATATTTCATAGAAGAACGCTGTGAACTGTGCCCAGTAGAGCACCAGGTTGATATAGTTCATACTGGACCTTTAGGGCTAGTGCTTATTATGGCAGAATATGTTCAATTTGAAAATGCATATAGGATCAACAGCAATTGGCAATTTGCAGGGCAGTTTCAGAGGCAGGTTCTCACTTAAATCATAAAAAGGAAAATCAGAAATTCAGTAACAATAGTAGCAATAAAATACAAGTGACAGGAACTTCCAGAAGATTCAACTGTAATTAACAAAGGAAGCTTAAAAAATTGTATCCATTTGCAACATCAGGTTCACATTCTTCAAATGGGACTCTTAGGGCCAGTGGTTATTATTGCCAAATATGTGCAATATGAACACAGCTTGTAGGAGCAGGAGTGAAATGGTACTAGCAGGTAAACTGCATAGCCAGGTTAAAATGTATTAATCTGACTCTTCAAATTATCCCTTTTTTTCAGTATCATATTTAACATATTCATATCAGCCCATTAGGGCCTATGCTCATTGTAATAGAATATGTACAATTTGAAAGCTGCTAGAAGCAGTTAAATATAAGGGAAAAGAAAGTTCCAAAAGCAATTTTTTTACTTAATTCACAGAAAGTGGTTGGGGTGTTGTGGCATGGTAAAGCATCAGCTTTATATTCTTCATATTATCCCAGTTGGGCCAATGCTCAGGGTCAATATATGAAATTTGAAAATGACTTATAGGAGCTCCAGCTAAATGCAAGTCACATGGAGGTTCTAGAGGAAGTTCCAAACAATTCATAAAGAGGGCTTAGAAAATCATCTTCTGTTGCAGCACCAAGTGTATATTGTTTATATTGGCCCATTAGGGACAGTATTCATTATTGCCAAATATGGGCAATATCATAACAACATGTAGGAACAAGACTGAAATGGTACTGGCAGACAGATTCCACAGCCAAGTGCAAACTTATCCCTCCAAGAGGCTTTTGGGAACTGTACTCTTTTGCAGTTTGTATTCACATTCTTTTCAAACCATAAGGTCTATTGCTTAGGAAAGTTGAATAAGCTATTTGAAAACAGCTTGAATGAGCAGCAGGAAAATGGTAGTGCAGGAAGGTTTCAGAAAAATAATCTCCTTATTTCATAGAAAGGGTACTGGGAAATGTCTCCCAGTGCAGCACCTGGTTCACATTCTTGATTTTGGCTCATTAGGACTCACACTCACTATGGCCAAATATGTGCAATTTGAAAGCCAAAAAGGAGTAGCAATGAAATTAAGTAAGAGGCAGGTCTTCACTAAATTCACAGAAAGTGCATTGGGGAATATTGTCTAGTACAACAGCAGGTTCACATTCTTTGTATATCCTATCGGGTCCTGTAAAAGATTTGATACAAGCAATAGGAAATATCCTATAAGATCATCAGAAAAATGCAAGTGATGAGGAGGTTAAAGGAGAAGTTTCAAACTTAATTAACAAAAGAGACTTAGAGAATTGTCTCCCATTGCAGAACCAAGTTCAGATTCTTTATATTGGCCCATTAAGGCTCATTATGGATAAATTTGTGCTTGAAAATCACTTATAAAGGCAGCAGGAAAATGCAAAGTGGCAGAAGCTGGTTCTCACTTAATTCATAAAAAGGGCATTTGGAATAATCCCTCACAACAGCACCAGTTTCAAATTCTTCATTTTGGCTTATTAGGTCTAGTGCTCATTATGGCCAAATACGTCTAATTTGCAAATGTTTTACACTCCTGTAGCTAAACATAAGTTATAAGAAAATTCTAGAGGATGTTTCCATCTTAATTGACAAAGTGAGCTAAGAGAATTATCTCCCGTTACAGGACCAGTTTTATATTCTTCATACCACACCATTAGGGTCAGTGTGTGCTCATTATGTTTCTCACACATTGAGCCTGTTTCTGTACTGAAAACCCCAATTTCTGACTTCTTTCAGTGAGCTCAGGATTATGCAAGATTCTAGGTCTCTGTGGGATTTGCTCCCACTCTAAGCATAATAGAGGTGGACTGCATGTAAGATCTGTGCTTGTTTGGGGGAGATGCAGGAAACAAGCTTTTCACAAGCCTTTTCCAAAAACTCCAAGAATGTTCTGCCTCACAAAATCACAATTCATCTTCCTTCCTGTTACTAATCTCAAAACACCAGTTTTAAGGGGCAGGGGGTGTCCCCACTGCCCTTCATTTTACAAGGTAACCAACTAGTGCATCATACTTCCTGCTGACCAGAGGTTTCAACACATCCCTGTTAATCTGGATAAAAGGGGCGGGCACTCACAATTCCAGTAAAGAGGGGAAGCCACTGCCTCTTGGAGATATAAAACATACAGGAGATTATGCTTTCTCAAAGACAGAGTCCCAGCAAGGGAACCTTTCTAAAGGAGGAATCCTCTTGGTGAATCACCAGTGAAGTGACTGTAATTGCTTCAGTTGAAGAAGTGGGGGTTATTCCTTCAAATGCCTCTGAGCATAGTGATATGACCAGACCTGGAAGTTCAGCTCACCTCTATGGAGAGTCTAGCAGCAAATTTTCTACCAGAACAAATCCTGACACTCACTATCATATAGTCCCTACAGGCACATGTAAATGAAACTCACCTCAGTTTCTATTCCTTGGATGGACCCTGTAACCGTGACTAGAGCTTTCCAGAGCTCCCTGCACATCTGGCTTGTCTTGTGGTGCCTCCTGACCTACTGAATCCATGTCATTGTTGGGTCTTGGAAACATAAGATAATAAAGGCCACGGTTTCTGATTGCCCATGAAGAAAGTCTAGGAAAAGGACACCAAGTGAAGTAGTCTCCTGGATGGGCACTCACGATTCTGCTGAGAAGAATCTGCAGTGCACCTATATCCTCCCTTGACATCTCAGGCAGAATCCAACTTGTTCCTTTTCTGAAAGTCTTTATTGAAATTTAAAATATGCTTTTCTTAAGACTACAAAGAGTCTGAGCCTACCAGAGAGGAGCTTCCACCTAGCCGGTTTTCCCGACACTACTGCAGTTAAATTCTTTTATGAATGCTTTTATTACTCTAAAAAACATACTTCTGGGTTTTATCGATTCATTGACTCTCTATAATTGCACTCCAGTGTTTTCCCCTTACCACATTGTGCAGACACACACCAGTAGATTTGACTCAAATTTGGGTTGCAGTCAGTAATCACTGTATGCATCTGCATATATGCTTTTTATCATTTTTGTAAATTTTTTTGAGTGGAAACTGATGCATACTCTACCCTCATATAAAGAAAACTTTTTAAAAATAAATTTATCATTTTATTAAATTAGTTGTCCTATCAGTAAAAGTTTTACCAAAACTTTTAGATTTCTGTAAGCCCTTGCTTACCTGAAGGAAACAGTGGGAGCATGGCTTCTTTTCTACTTGATATGACACAATTCAGTCTCTATAACAAAATATCTTAGTTCAACACTGAAAGCTTGTAAATAGAATGTATTAAATGTTTCATGATGTGTAGCAAGTATATATATATATGTATATATATATACACAAGTTACACATATTATACATATTATATCATATCTATTATATATGTTAGAAGGTCCTCTTATTTTTAGTGGTAAGTGATGAGTATGGTTAGGTATAATGAAGTTACTTCCTTGTGGGAATATACACAAGGAAGTGTACTGTTGGTAGTTTTCTATTGTCCTTCTATCCTGGTTTCACGGAGTTAGTAGCCAAATGAAGATAATGGCTAATTTGTGGAGGATATATGACACTTTGATATACAATGTTTCAATTCAAAGTGTACTTCTCTAGTATATAAGTCTAATTTATTTCAAATCTGGAAAATTAGGTGTCTCCTTAGAATAGTGATTAGGAAATCTTCATGCAGCTCATTAGTTATATTAGTTTTACCAGAGTATCTCTCAGATTCTTCCTCAGAATGGTGTTGGTCATTTATCTGATGATGCACATCAAAGAGCAAAACATGATGTAAATGGACATATAGAAGTAAGAACCACTCATTATAAAGTCATTGGATATAAAGCTTGTTTAAAACATGAGCACTAGTGTGTTTTAATAGAAGAAAATAACAAATAATAAAGAGAGATTGAAATGGTATATCTTAATTAGTTTCGGCAACAGGTGAAATTGGGAGTGTCACTAGAGGAGCTGAATTACTAGTTCCATTCCCAGACCTGCTTAGATTAGAGGAAAGTTGGGAAATAAGGAAGGGAGGGGAGGAGTGGGAATGAAGAATGAGAAAAGACTACAGACAACAAAAAAGAGGAAAAACAAGCAGGTGCACATTGTTAAGGGAGATGACTACAAGTCAAATATTAGAAAGTGGAAGAGCACAATATTAGAAAAATTGAAAGAATTTGTGTGTTTGTAGTAACAAAACTGGTCTGAGAGGTAAAGTAAAATTTTCCAACAGTTTTTATCTTTGTCAATATTGGAAAACAGTTAAGGAATGAGTGTCAGATCATAGAGACTTATATTTGGTTTAGCATAAGTAAACAAACATAAGATTTACCATGAATGTTGAAAATTATAGGACATGTGAAACGTTGCTACTTCCTAGGACAGTAAATATAGTACAAAATAATATAATCTGGAAATTAAAAAGTGTAGCATGGTTTATGGAATGATTAGCAAAGTCATGGCCTGATAAAATGTTCCCTGGAAAGATTATGACTTCTAATGTACCTACAATTTGGGGGATAAGATAGGGAGAATTTCAAATAGGTAAATTAAGTGGCCAGGTATGGTGGTACATACCTATATTCCCAGTGTCTCTGGAGGCTGAGGCCAGAGGATTTTGAGTTCAAAGCCAGCCTAGTAACTTAATGAGGCCCTCAGAAATTCAGTAAGACCCTGTGTCTAAATAAAATATGAAAAGGGCTGGGGATGTGGCTCAGTAGTTAGGCACCCCTGGGTTCAATCCCCAGTACCAACAATAACAAAATAACAAAGCAAAAAGGCAGGTTAAGTTAAAGGAATTGGTAGAAGATTAAGCATACACAAGAACTCTCAGACTTTAGTGAATCATATGTTGGGGACCATGTACAAAATGTTATGTTCTGACTCAGTGGGTCGTTGGTTCTACATCCCTAATACATTCAAAGATGCTTCCAGTGCTCCTGATCCACAGACCATATTCTGAGTTACAAGGGAATGAACTGCCCTTTAGAAAATCTAAATTGAGAGCCATTGCATCTTAGTTCAGGGCATAATCAGATCAAGTGAAAGCATTAATCTTGCTTTCATTCTGAGTATGCCTCTTGGCAAAGGGGAAGAACAAAACAATGAAGACATTGAAATTGTATTTTTAAGATACAGTTGCTAAATTGGGAAGAAAAAGTAGTGAGAATAATCCAAAGAATGTAAAAAAGAATCAAGACCACAGATCTAGAGGTTGCTTTTGAAAAGCAAAGGGTAGGGGCAATGAGGAGGGAACAAAATAAATTAGGTAGGTAATTTTGAAGGTAATGAGAAAGAGACTGAGAGAATCCATTTCAGCTGGTTTCAGTATATTTGCATTCAAACCAAAGGTGAGACTGTTACTGGTCCAGAGATAATTTTAAGCAGAGTAAACAGGTAGAATTGGGGCAACCTGCCACTATTCATTTCTTTTCTCCATAACTCCTAAGCATTGGGAAGTACGTGGCATCGATGTCAGTAGTTGAGATGAGAAACAGCATTTCAGAAGCATTGGACATTTTAAAATATAGTTAATTTTTCCTTTACCTTTACTGAAACCATGGCTTTGGGCATGCTAGCAATCCACTCTATTACTGAGCTATATCCTTATCTCTAGGTAGCTAATTTTCTGATAGGACAGGTATTTCATGAAAATCCTTGAAAATCTAACACGATATACCAAACCAGGCTCATTTTGTCAACAGCAGACTCTATAGGATTATTCTTTGTATGTATGCCAATGAATTTGAAATATAAAAGATTATTCATATCGGATAATTCTTTGACATTTCAATCCACTTTTGCCCTTTGTATCACCATATTTTAATATTTTATGCTTATTATGTTATTTATTAGATGTGGTTCCTATGTCTTCTTACATGTGTGGATCAAGAAACTTTCAGTTGGTTAGACCAAAGGATACAGTTAAAGAAGATACATCACTGTCTTGCATGGGAATGGTTATCTCCTCATCTTTTTTTTTTTGGTACCAGGGATTGAACTCAGGGGCACTCGACCACTGAGCCACATCCCCAGCCCTATTTTGTGTTTTATGTAGAGACAGGGTCTCACTGAGTTGCTTAGCCCCTCGCCATTGCTGAGGCTGGCTTTGAACTCGCGATCCTCCTGTCTCAGCCTCCCTAAGTGCTGGGATTACAGGCTTGCGCCACCGCACCCGGCTCGGGAATGGAAAAATAGAATATTTTAATAAGTACTTATCTACGCTGATCAGTTCAGAGAACTTTCTTCAATGGAAATGAATTATACTTTCCACTGGACTGTTATCACAACTTTGGACATTATTAGAGGACAAATGGAGGAACAGGATGCATACCTATAATAAAGTTGATTATATGATTCTGATAGGCTACATTAAACACACATGCTGTTAAACTTTTCCTTCCTTCTATGTATTTATGCTCTGAAGGTCCTGCTTTACTCCTCTGATTATAAATCCCGATTCTCTCAATCAGTCCTTACCTTTAACTGGTATATGTACAATGCCTATTTCATTTATGGTAATTAGAAATATAATTTCACTTTTGGAAACAGCTCCATGTTTAATTAAACCAATATTTGATGTATTTCATTCACATTGCTATACTGAACAAAACGCAGCAAAAACAGAAACCCAAAAGCTGAAGTATTCTTTATCAAAGCTAACCCATGGAACTCGGCTCCATGTTGATTCAGCAGGAATGTGTGGGTGGTTTTGTCATGTTCATGTTTTGTGAATTATATATCCCTTTTGCTTTTCAGTATTTCAGGATTTCACACATTCTTTTATGAAAGTAATTATAAACTTACATGTTTATCTTGAATTATTAACTGTGTATTATATAAAACATACAACATGTATTTCATACCTTCTTTCCAAACCCATACAGCCTATCCTTGACAGGAGACATTTTCTTCAAAAGAATATAGTAGGGATGACAGAAGCAAGGATATGCAAATCAGGTAAATTTTGCAATATAAGTTCTCTACAAAGATATTTGAATGCTAGGAGATTTTCCCCTAAGTAGTGGGAAGATGTGACACAAAAATATGCCAGTATCTATATTGGCATACAAGTTTAAAAATATATCTTTAAAGACACAACAAAATGAATTCCAAAAAATCTTTATCTCAGACATTTCTAAAATTAAAGTTCCCCAATTGGAATCCTTATACCTGTTAAGTGAATTAAGAGGCTTCATTTTTTTCCTCAAATTTAGAAAAGCTTATTATATAGCTGGGCAATAATTTCCAATTCTTGGGAGACGGACATAAAAATATTTGTTTGAACCCAGGGATTAAGGACGATCTGTGAAACAAGAACCCATTTAAAACTTAATTTTGATTCTAGTATGATGCCCACTGTATTGAATAATCATGTTGAACCCATGTTGTACTTGATGCACCTGTTTATTCTGTATCCATTGTCACTCATGTGATTATGTCTGTAATAAATCATAGAAAGTATTATCATACATTCTTTATTTTATCCATTTCCTATAAAAGTAATAGAATATTTGTAGGAAATTACTGTTTTCTGAAGTTTTATATTTTTTTAACCAAGAGTTGTAAATTCAAAATTACTTACACAGACTATTGTGTATATTCCCTTTTCATGCTTTCTTTGCTGGTTTTTTGCTTGTTTATTTGCTTTTTGGTTTACTCTTCAATGATGGAGACTGAACACAGATCCTTTTGCATGCTAAGCACTGGCTTTACCACAAAGCTTTTCCCATAGACTGCTCTGATTCATTGGAGTGTTTGGTAAATCCAAGATTCAGAAAGTTGCCCTACAGGCTCTTAAATGAGCCCCTTCAACACAGGAAAATGTGAAACAGAAAGACTACACGGTAAACCCAAACAACTTAAACAGTTGCTGTGTTTTATTTCACATGTCATTTGAAACCTTGTGTAACAGTACAGATTCTCATATTCCAGGGTCTCAGCTTTCTCCTTTATTTTCTAATGAAACTTCATTCTACACTGGTCCCAGAAAATGATGTATCCTCTATATTTCTTGGAACATTCCTTCCATTTTGGCCTGCTTCCCTCTATTTTACACTTCTGCCACCTTCTTTTTCATCTCTGTTTGTGCATAATCCCGTCACACTCATCCTGTCCCCAGCATTTTGAGCCATCAAACTACAAGGCAATTGTGACCATGAACCTCTCTTTAGAACATGGAAGGCCAAGCTTTTAATGTACCTAGAAATCTTTTATAATATGAGTTCAACCTACCTCTTTATCCCTTTCCCTTGCCTACACTGTCTTCTGGCATTACTCCACCAATCTCTATATTTTGAGACAAATTCTGACCAATTTAATACTTATCTCTGTGTCCAGCTACAGTCTTTCAAGTTCTCAGCACTTTCTGTTCTCTGCCTGGTAACCTCACTGCTTAAGTCTCTGCTGAGTCCAATCTCCAGGAAAGCCACTATCCCTGGCACCTTTTTTTCTCTACTCTCACTTATACTCACTTAATCTCACTTAATATCTCACTTAATCAATTATGGGTTCAAATAAACTGTTGATAACAACAGTTTATTGTTGTTAACAATAATAAACAACAGTGTTTACATCACTGTTGATAACAACAGTGATGTAAAAGAGATCCCTTCAAATCCAGGAGCCAGAGGGCTAGCTAACACGGTGAGTAATAATATACTGGTCCACTGGTAGATATCCAGTAGAATAGTTACTGAAATGCCAAGGTAGCCCAGGGAAAGAAAGACCACTTTATGACAAGGAGATTCATAATCATGCAGGACTAAACAAACAGACTGAGTCTTACAGAAGAACAAATATTTCAGAAAAATGAACAAAAACATTATAGATACAAAGTGTTCATTGATAAAAGTGTGAACATATCAGACATTGTAGAACTGACTACTGATGAATAGTTTTTTTTGAAAAGCTACTATTATGAGGATGAGAATAGCAAATAGTGTGAATCCCCACATTTCTATAGTGGTTTAAAAATCGACTTCTGTCAACTTTTCATTCATCTTGAGATATTTTTGTGTACTGAACCTGGTGATATGTAGTGTCTCCCCAGGTAGACTACTGAAGTTTTATATCACTAAAAGCATTCCCTGAAGTAGTCAATATCTGCTGGGTATACAGGGGGTCACCTTTAAACACTACTTGTGAGGCTGAGACAGGAGCATGGCAAGTCTCAGGCCAGAACTAACACTTGAGAGAGACCCAGACTTCAAAAAAAATAGGCTTTTGGCTACAACTCAGTGGCAGAGTGCTTGCCAAAGTAGCAAAGTACAGGGGTTAAATCACCAAGTACACACAAGTATACCCCACCAACAAACAGTTAAAAAGGTAAAAAATTACCTAAAAATCAAGCTTATCATTACTTTTTATTTTTGACAGACTACCATTCTCTCTAAATGTTCTAAGTAGTTTAGGTAAATATATATACATTTTTCAGCTGAACCACTTTGGGACCTGTCATCTGAAGAAGAGGAGGAAGGTCTTGATGCCACCAAAATTAATTAGCCACAGATGTGTAGACACACACTTTTAAATCCCTGATTTCCTTCTGTTTTCCTTGTTTTAAGAAAGTCAATAAGGCCAAATTAAATTATATTTCGTAATATTGCTTTGAAATCCAAAGAGGTTAATTTAATATTTCATTCTAAAAGAATTGAACTGGTTATGAATCTGAAAATAGATTATAATTCATGTTAACATATAGATAAACATTATCCTTGTGGTTGAGGCAGAAATTTATCTGAATATTGTTTGTGCTTCTATTTTTCTAACCTTCTTAAATTATTAGGGATTTAAAATTAAATGGATCTATGAACACCTATTTGAAATAATGAAGATATATAATGACAATGGCCCCTGAAGGATTATGATGAAGGATAGTCCTTTCCAATGGCTCAGTTTTAGTTACATATGAACAGTCTTTTATGCCAAGTTTAAAAATTTTCATATTGCCTAGACATCAGTGTCTCTGTAAATACAAATAGCCTCAAAAAGGATACCCAATGGCCTATAAAGGAAATTGAAACCTCCCAGAATGGGACCATTGCTTTTGGGTACAAGCAAGAACTCTCTAGTTTTATTTTTCCTTTTCATACCATAAATCAGTCAATATTATTAAATATTTTTATCCAACCTCTTTAGTGAATGATAGGAAAAAAAATTCTTTGAATGATGTTATTGGAGAATTAAGGAATTTGAGGTATTTCTTGCCTTGTTTTGTCGTGTTGTCTGTGTTAGGAAGGCTGAGGTTTTGCATGCATTGGGATGTATTTCTCTTCCAAGGATATGTGTAGGTCCTTTACTTTCCCTTTGGGATGTGCCCTGGCCAGGGGTGATATCTCCATGTCAAATACTCAACTTAACATGACCAAGGTGCTAGTTTCACCCACTAGAACCTTTTTAAGAGTAGAGAATAACCTCCCGTAAGAGTGATAATTCAAAGCAAAACATGTATCACCTATTAAGAAAATGTTTGTTCAAAGTGATCTCTATAAATCCAGAGAGATGAGAGATGAAGTGAGATGGAGAGATGAAGTGAGAAATAATGATGTACACCTGAATGAAAAAAACCAGGTATTTGTGGTAATAAAATTATTAGGATGCAACTGGGTGCGGTGGCTCACACCTGTAATCCCAGCACTTAGGGAGGCTGAGACTGGAGACTCGCAAGTGCAAAGCCAGCCTCAGCAATGGTGAGGCTCTAAGTGAGACCTTGTCTCTACATAAAACACAAAATAGGGCTGGGGATGTGGCTCAGTGGTCGAGTACCCCGGAGTTCAATCCCCAGTACCAAAAAAAAAAAAAAAATTATTAGGATTCAGTTCAAAAAGGAAGGAGAATGAAACTGATGTGATTAAACATAGATGGAGGAGGAAAAGGGGAGAAAAGTAATAAAAATGAGAAAGTATTGGATTTGAAGTGAGAAGAAAAGGTGACATGGGGGAAAAAAATACAATAAACAAACAAAAATCTTAGAAAATGAGGTGGAACATGAAGAAAGAAATAGTGAGGAAACCCCATACACAATAATGACATAAAAGCCAAGAGCAACGAGAAATGAGAAAAGCTTAAAATTTCTCCATTGTTAATGGAATTGAAATTGGGAGATTTCTGTCCAGGATCTATAATTATAGAAACCAAAACCACAGTGGAATTGCTGGGAGGCAGATGTAGTCCAGCTGTTTTCTCATCTGCTCCAGCCCAAACATGCCTAACTTGGTAGTGGAGCTCTCAATTATGACCACTCCCTTGCATGGAGTACCTAGGGAAGTTTTCCAGTGCAGATGAAAACTCACCATCGGTACTTCTTGTTGTTGTTGTTGTTTTTAACTCAAGGATGGGGTCAATCTGTCTGATAAAATCCTCTCACCCATGGAGCCTTGGGACTGGTCTGTAATGCAGACCCCAATTCTAGACACCTGCAGTCAGTGATCTCAGTGGTGTACAAGATTCCAAGTGTCTGAGGGATTTCCTAGCACTCTCTTTGAGCATGGCAGATGATGTCCATCTGCAGAATCTGCTTTGTTCTAAAAAGTGCAAGAAACTATCTTCTCACCAGACTTTGCCTCAGCACTCCTGGACCTTTCCACTTCTTGAATTCTCACACAGCTCTCCTCCCTCATTACCACTGTTTTAATTACATGATTTCAAAAGTATAAATTTCAGTGATACCTAAAGAGTGATTAGTAAATATTTATGCAGCTTGACATTAATTTTTTTACAGTCTCTGAGAGTCATCCACAGATTTGTGTTTCCCATTTATCTGGTGACAGAGCAGAAAAGGGAGTAGATGGACATATCAAAGGTAAGAACCACATATTATACGATTTTATTAGCTAAAATATTGATTTAAAACATGAACAATAGTTTCTAATTGTTCAAGAAATGTACCTATTAAATATTTAGTAAAGACAATGAGAGAAAGGTAGTAACTGGTATATCTTATTAAGAAAGATCCAGCCACGGGTTCAGTTGGGAGTGTCACTCTTAGTTCCCATTGAATACATGTATAGATCATAGGAGAATTGGAAATGAGGAGAAGAGGGAATAAAGAATGAAAAAGTCAGAGGGTCCAGGCAGTAAATGCAGAAAAAAAAAGCAGTGGAGGCAGGGAAATTCAAGATATATGCCAGAAGAAAAAAGAGTAGTGTGTTCAAAATGTGGAAAGAATTTGTCAGTTTTCTATTCCAAACATGACTGAGGGTTTGAATAAAATATTCCCATCATCGCTGTCTTAGTCACTATTGGAAAAGAATTGATGAGTGAAGACCAGATCATAGAAAAAAGTTTTTTGTTTTTTTTTTTACCATAAATGACTGTAAAACAATATGATCAGTCATGCACGTATAATGTTATAGAAAATGTTGCTTTAACATAGGACAATACTTATAGGGCAAACACAGCAAGTGGGGAAGTAGAAGAGAGTATACATGTTAAGAAGCAATCCCCAAATCCACAGATTTTTAAGCTGTTCTTTGGAAAGTTTAAGACTCCTTTTCAACCTTCATTTGGGGGAACATCATGGGGAGGAACCTGGGGCTATATTCTTGGAAGGCATGTTAAGGCAGGGAAATTAGAAGCAGACGTAAGTACACACCAGAACTCTCAAACTTAAATGAATCATCCTTTGGGAACCCTATTCTAAATGCACATTCTGATTCAGCTATTTTTGCTGCTACATTTTCATTACATTTTAAGTGATTCCAAACCACACTATAAATAGCAAGGGAAAGAATTTACCTATAGGAAATCTAAATTCAGAGCCATTGGAACAAAGGCTTCAGGACATACATAGATCAAGTGAAAGCATATCTTTTTCTTTCATTCTGATCATGTCTCTTGGCAAGTGGAAGGACTTAATAGTTGAAGACATAAAATGATATTTCTATGGTCCATTTTCTAAATGAGAGTTAAGAAGGAGAGAGAATAATCCATGCACAGAATGTAAAATGGAAAGAATCAAGACCACAGATCCAGAGGTTGTTTTGAAAAGCTTCAGGATGGGTGAAATGAGGCAGGAACAAAAGAAATTAGCTGGGTAATTTTGGAGGTAGTGATGAGGAAATTGAGAAAATGCAATTCAGCTGCTTTCAGTATAGCTGCTTTCCAAAAAATTGTGAGAGACTATTACTGGTCCAGAGAATGATTGAAACCAGGAAGAACTGGTAGAATTGGGATAAACTGCAGCAACTAATTTCTTCTCTCCATAACTACCAGGCACAGTGATGTATATCACATCAAGGTGAGTCATTCAGAAGAACACAGCATTTTAGAATCATTGGTTGTTTTTAAAGACAACTACTGTTTCCTTTCTTTTTTTGTCTTCATCTTGATGCCTGGATACAAAACCATGGCCCTGGGTATTCTAGGAATGCACTCCCGTAATAAGCTATATCCTCTTCCTCAGCAAATTTTCTGATAAGCCAGCCTTTTCATGAAAATACTTGAAAAACTGGCAAGACATATCAAACCAGCCTCATATTTTAAACAGTAGTCTTTATATATAAAGAGTTTATTCCTTGAAAACAAAAACTATTGTTATTAGTATACATAGCAATGATTTTGAATTATAAAAGGTTATTGATAACTGATAATTCTGTGCACCTTCATTTTACCTTTTTCCTTTGGATAGCCATAGCTCAATATTTTATGCCTATCATACCTTATTTCTTAGATGTGGGACCTATCTCTACTCACTTGAATGGACTGAAAAAGTTTAAGTTGGTTAAACCAGAGGATACAGGAAAAGAAAATGCACCAGTGTCTCACATGGGTATGAAAAACCAACAATAAGTGTTTTAGCCATTATTCTAAAAGTATATAGCTAAGCCAATTAGTTCAGATGACTTTTGCTGATGAGAAAAGAATTTAACCTTCCATAGATCTTAACATAAGTTTGGATATATTAAATTGCAGGACAAATGGAGGAAGTGGATACCTACTTATATTAAAATGGATTAAATTATTCTGATAGTTTTCACTAATAATATGTGCTGTTGCCTTCTTTTTTTTTTTTTTTTTTTTGGTACCGAGGATTGAACTCAGGGGCACTCGACCACCCAGCCACATCCACAGCCCTATTTTGTGTTTTATGTAGAGACAGGGTCTCACTGAGTTGCTTAGTGCCTCGCCATTGCTGAGGCTGGCTTTGAACTCGGGATTCTCTTGTCTCAGCCTCCCTAAGTGCTGGGATTACAAGCGTGAGCCACCGCATCCGGTTTGTGCTGTTGACTTTTTTTCTTTCAGTCTTGTCATTTAACCTTTCAGGGTCTTTTTTGCTCTTCTGACTGTGTTCTCTATCATTCTACATCTTAACATATGTACCATTTTCTATTTTTTATGGTCAGAGAGGCAAGCATTCTATAATTGCACCATATCCTCAACCATTTTTAAAAGTTTATTTTGAGACAAGGTCTCACTCAGTTGCCCAGTGTGGCCCAAATTTGGAATCCTCCCACCTCATCCTCCTGAGAAACTGGAATTACAGGGGTGCCCCACTATTAATAGACAAATGTTAAATGAAAGGTAAAACTATCACCTTCCTTTAGCTCAGCAGGTCACTGCAAAACAAGCTTCCTTAGAGAGTATTCAAGCAGAAAGTCATCTTATTCACAGTGGTCACCAACTCAGTTGTTCATCCTTAAATGACTTTTTCTCCTTTCCTTCTCAATTTCTATTTTTGCACACTTCATTTTAGGGGTGACCTTGAAAATGTGTACTTTTCAAACACTTCTATTTCTCTTTGGGCAACTAAGAGAAAACTAAGACAGCAAGAGACACAAGTATGCTACATTACCAATTATAGTGACCAATTTAAAGACATTGCTGGATATTTCAGCAAACCACTGTCCCTACAAATAACAAAGACTAGACCACAAACCAGACAAAAACATGTTTACTCAGCATAAGAGATGATAGAAACATGAGCCAGCAAATTCCCTGTCCTCAAGAGGAAAGGAACAGAAAAGAGATCTGTCAAAATGAAAAACAAGAAAAACCAGGAAATGTCTGTCAGTATCAACCCTCTACTGTAAATCAGGTTTGTTTCTGGCAAATAATGAAACATATCCAGTTTAGCTTTAGGGCAAAATATTTCTTGAGGTATATAAGTTATAAGAAGTTTAAAGCAACAGGAATTGTTCTTCAAGGCACACCATATAGTTCACATTCTGAGGAAGCATCAGTTAAGGGTCAGAATACATTAATACTCAGATTGCACCAGGCACAGTGGCGCATACCTGTAATCCCAGCACTTTGGGAGGCTGAGACAGGAGACTCGCAAGTTCAAAGCCAGCCTCAGCAAAAGCAAAGCACTAAGCAACTTATCTCTAAATGAAACACAAAATAGGGCTGGGGGTGTGGCTCAGTGGTTGAGTACCCCTGAGTTCAATCTCTAGTACCAAAAAAAATAGAATACATTAATATTCAGATTGCAGAAGTTGCCTGACCAAGCTGGCTGCTGCTTCTGACAGTAAGATAGTCACCCTTAAGTCACATTTTCCAAACATTTACACGGCCTGAACAACTACTACTTTGCTTTTACATCTACCACATTATTATGATTCCAAGTTGTTGTCATGGTTAAGGTCATTTTTAGTTGCAGGAAAGCCTACATTCCTATTGGTGCTAAAAGAAATCAACACAAATATACTGGCTTAAAATAATAACAGTTAGCTGGGAGCAGTAGTACACACGTTTAATCCTCACACTTTGGGAGGCTGAAACTGGAGAATCATGAGTTCAAAGCCAGCCTCAGCAATGGCGAGGTGCTAAGCAACTCAGTGAGACCCTGTCTCTAAAGAAAACACAAAATGGGGCTTGGGATGGGACTTAGTGGTCCAGTACCCCTAAATTCAATCCCCAGTACCAAAAATGGTAATAATAATAATAATAATAATAATAACTTAATTCTTCTATAGGTATGGATATTTTCAGTACTCTGACACTAAACTAGTGTCATAGTATATAAAGAGCCACACTCCTTCCAGAGGATCTAGGAGAGAGAATCATCCTAGCTTCTGGTGACTGCTGGTATTCCTTGTCTTATGGTCACAAATGCTTCTGTTCTCTTTGTGTTAATAGGATCCTCAAAAGCAGGAAGACAGATAAGCCCTGCTCATATAGAATAAGATGGTAACCCAACAGGTCACTACCCTGATACCCCACAAGGGCTGGACATCACAGCACAGGAGATGGCAGAATCTCCAATGGGTTTATCCTTGCACTCGTTGTTAACTGAATTACAGAAAAGGAAACTCCATGCACAGAAAAGAGGGAAAGAAGTGGATCCTGGGAATACAGACTGGAGGACAGGTGGAAGATGCACAAAAGTGAGTGAGATAAGGAAAGAACAGCAAAGCACACTGCCTCCAAAATCCTGAGCAGAGAAAATTGACAGATCATCAAATACAAGTGAATTCAATGGAGAAACTCAACCCAGATGCACAGCAGAAGACAGAGTAATGCCCAGGCAGCAGGCCTTAGAATATGCCCTAGAAGCTTTACCAATTCCATGGATCATTGGATGACTGGATGCTCCCAATTACTTACTACTATATTCAGCCTTTGTGCAAATTAAGGTCCTGGTCATACATACATACATACATATGTATACACACATACATACACACACACATTTATATTATATTTATATTTAGATATCTCTTAAACATACATATATTTATATATACATTTAGAAATATATAGTTTAAGTATATATATTTAGATATCTATACATAATTTGATATATAGTTTAAATATATCTATAGTTTAAATATATCTTTATTTGATATACACACATATATACACACACATATTTTTAGCCATCTCTGTGTTACTAAACTTCTAGGATTCTTCCCTGCAAATTTCATATCTCTGAATACCACTTTTTGAAGGAAAATCCTAGAAGAAATGATATTTAATTACATTTTAAACATTTTATAGAAAACAGCACCCTTCATTGTTCAACCATCTGGAAAGAAAAATGTCAAGTAGTGATTTTAAAGACATCATTAATTTTATTTGTTTACTCCATTTAAATCATGTGAATCAAAGGTATTTGGATCCATTTTTTAATTTTGAATCACGTGAATCACAGGTATTCAGATCCATTTTTTAATTTTAGTTTATAAGCACTCTATATTTTGGGTTTGATACACAAATACAGGTATACAAGACAATATACAAAACAAAAAGCATGTATATAAGGCAATATACAAAAGAAAAAGTAAATGCCTTATATCCTTTCAGAACCTATTGGTCTCTATTGTAATTGTCTCTGAGCAAAGTAGGGTGTAAAAAACTTCTATAGTTAATTTAGGCATGCAGAATCAAAATTATGAGCTCAAAAATATAAAATTTAAGAATCAAGAGTCCTAGAAAAAAGATATAGCCATTAATTATTTCAGTAAAGCAACATGAGAAAAGGAGGAAAAAGAGAAGGAGGAGGAGAGAGAGAGAAACCTAAAGTTGATTTAAACAGACCTCTTCTTCTTTTCTTTTTTTCTCAGGCCCCCTATTGGGTTTTTCCTTTGCATTGGAATGAAAACTCCAATTCAGTGTGGCCAGAGAAATTGCTTCCCAGGGCTTTTTAACCCTTTTTCCCCCAGTTGGTATTTAGGCCAGATTTGGATATACAAATTTATAAAACATCATCTCCCATGAATTTTGAGGAATGAGGCTGTTATATCATGCTCCTTACTGAGACATGCCACTGGTTGTTGGGCTGGTCAGGGTTAAGGGGGACATTTACCAGCCAGTATGCCCTTAAAGTGTCTTTATAAGGGGGATATTTTGCCTGCTCTTTGGCCATTTATAATCCCTATAAGCTGGGGCCCCTAAGATGTGTTATTTGAGGTGACAGAGGCAATGGAATTTGGGTCCTCTCCTTCCAGCAACTCAGTGTATGGGATTTGAGAAGCTTTTCTCACATTTGGGACAGAGCTTGGAGGGATCTTGGGTTAGGGTAGGCTCTTGTCAAATGTCCAGTCTGCCCACATTGGAAACAGGGCCCAGGAGGTATAGTAGAGGATTTAGTGGAGCCATGAACAGCAGTGGCTTTTTAGGCCTTTGGATGGCTAAGGCTGGGAGCTGATGTTAAATTTTAAGATGTCTCTCTTTTTCCTTTTTGGTTTCATCCTCTCGGTTGTAGGAAACCTTAAAGCTGTATCCAAAAGTAACTGTTGAGAAGACTCAGGACCTTCCTCTAACTGTCTAAGTTTTTTGTGGATGTCAGGTGCAGACCTGCTGATAAAGGGAAAATGAAAGAAGATATTACCATCAGAGCTGTTTACATCTAAAGATGTATGTTTGGTGATTGCCTCAGTAAGTCAGGCTAAAAAAAGGGCAGGATTCTCATCAGGTCCCTGGGTAATTTCCTTTACTTTGTCTCAATTTACTTGGGTGTGAGAATTTTTAGACATTCCCTCAAGGAGGCAAGTGACCATATGCAGTATCCTGATAACGCCAGGGTCTTGAGATTGGTAGGTCCAATCAGGTTCAGTTAGGGGAACAGCTGCATCTGCAGCTGGGTAGATTTCTGGATTTTGACCGTGCAGGAGATAGGCAAGATCTCTAGCAGCCTGCCAGATGTGAGCACGCTCATCATTGCTTAGGGTAGAATTTAATATATAATATATGTCCACCCAAGTGAGATATTATGCCTGGGTCAGATGGGTGAATTCCTTCCTATATTTGTCAGGGTTTTCAGAAAATGAGCCTAATTTGTCTTCTATTTGGGACATGTCTATCGTGGAAAAGGGAATATGAACTTGGATGGTTCCTTCCTGTGGGGCCCTGGGATCTGTATGGAGGGGAGTTCATCTGCTATTTTTGATGCTGTGAATGAAGAAGGGGATTACAAAGTTGTAGTTAATAATTGCAAGGCAGTGCAGAGATGATGCAAGGAGGGTGGGTGGGTAACTCCTGCCTTTTGATAAAGAATTCCTAGTGGGTGTCCATGTTCTCAGTGAAAGGCCAGGCCCGCTTATTCCAATCACTGTGCAGGGGAGCTAAGGATTGGATGAGGGTGCCTGGGGGAGGGGTATTCTTCTCTGGAAACATTCCACCATCCAGTGTCCCTGTTGTCCACAGTTGGGACAAGGTTGGTGAGGGGGCCTTGGATTAGGACAGGCTTTTGCCCAGTGTCCATTCTCACCACATCAAGAGCAGGGCCCCAGGGGCCATTTAATGGGTATAGTGGAACCATAAGCCATGGGAGTATTATTACAAGATTGTGTTGGGGCATGAGCCATAAGAGCTTTGTTTGGGGCCTGAATTGCAGAAGCCAGAAGCTGACATTTAACTTTGAGGTGTAAGGAGGGGTTTGAGTGGAGAAGGAGGAAAGCTTTTAGATATAAAAGTCCCAGATGCTTGCCATTTTGGATCAAATATGTTTTTAAAGCCTGTAGAATTTCTTTATCGAGAGTTTCGTATTTAGGCCATATGTTTTGGCTTTCTAATTTGTATTTTGGCCAGATTTTAGTGCTGAATTTAATAAGACATTTTAATTTGAATCCGGTATGAGAATAGAGGGTTTTAAAATTGGCAGAGAGACAGCCCAAGGGAGTGTCTCTGGGAATCAATTGAGTACTTCCCATTTTTGAAGGGGCTTGATGGAGAAGATGACAATGGAGAACAAGGCATCCCCTGCAATCTTTATGCCACCAAGATGCCAGTCATGAACTAGATTTTCCCACAAGGGTTTGAGAAAACACCTTTCCCTCAATCCCAGTGGTAAGGAGCTAGGCATGGCCTGACAGTGGAGTCTGTGTTTCTCTGTCCAGCAGAGAGATGTTAACCTATTGGTATCTCTGTTAAGCAGAGAGGGATTGGGTTCCAATTAGAGAAGGAGCCCAATGATGAGATCTCCATTAAGCAGAGAAGAATTGGTTCCCGATTAGGGAAGGAGCCCAATGGTGGGATCTCTGTTAAGTAGGGAGGGATTAGGGTCCTGATTAAGAAGGAATAGTAGAAAGGGGGTGGAATCTCTGTCCAACAGAGAGAGACAGGGTCCCAATTAAGGAAGAGGTCTTGCCTCTCTGAAGGGATGAGAAGGTTGGTGGTGGATGCAGAAGCAAAATGGCAAGTAGGTCCCTGACTTGTGAAGTTTGCTGAATGCACCAGGGAAGGGAAAGTGGGGAATGGGAAGAAGTGGGCTTTCCTTAACACCAACAATGGGCTTGATATATGGGCTTTATTGTCCATGTGGCATGAAGCCATAAGAGTGTAACGTGTAGTCAATATTTGGTACCCCTGAGGGCTCTCGGCATCAGGTCTGAGACTGAAAGTCTTCATGCAACAATAGGGAGTGACCCCAACCAGATGCCTTCATTCACTTTGAGCCTTCCTCCTGCCACACGCACCAAATTTCTCCCACACAGCAGTTGAAATTCATTACCCCTAAGGGCTGTCATGGCTAGGTTTTAGACCCAAGACCTTTACACAGCACCAGAGTGGCCCTGGCAAGCTGCATTCAATTGTCTTAGGCCTGCTGCCTCTCCCTCATACCAAATGTCTCCTACATAAGGTGGACAGCATAGAGCATGGGAGGCTTACGGTCAACAGGGAAGGGAAATGCAGTCAGTTTAGAGATTCAGCCATAGCTTCAAAGAGCTTCAGAGAGCTTCAAAGGTAGCTGGGGGGGTCTCTCAGTTTTCAGAGAGCCTTAGGGGTGCTGGATGCTCATAGTCAATCCTCAGGTCCCATCAACTGTTGAACTGATTGTGGGGGAAGGGGAAGGGTTCAGGAAATGGGGAAGCATTTACCTCACTCCCTTTTCTGGGTCAGGGAACCAAAATGTTAGCACAAAAGACCAGGACGGCAGCAAACTTCACAAGTCATTTCAGGCTTTATTCAGGAACAGGACTACATGTACAGGGATGGACCCACTTTCCTGGTGGAAAATGAGCCAGTGAACAAAGAAAGGGACTGGGTTTTTATAGGCTAATTCTGGAGGTGGTCTATTGTACAACTTGCCAGTTCTCTTGGGTACTTAGGAATTTGGGGCTTGTTCCATCAATCAAAGAAATGGTCAGTTTTAGTGCTCAGGAATTCGGGCCCATGGGCCAGGAGGTTCTGCAAGCTGTGGACCAGCATCTCTGGCATGGTGAGACACTCCTTCTTATCTACAATTAGCCCCAGGAAAACATTTGTAAGGAAAAGTGAGAGGTGTCAATGCATGGTTATTTTTCTTTTTCCTCAGGCTACATTATTTTTAATTCTCATATCGATTATGCACAAACAACAAATGTTGGCAAGGATGTGGGAAAAAGAGAACAGTCATACATTGTTGGTGGGACTGCAAATTGGAAAGCAGTATGGAGATTGCTCAAAAAACTAAAAATGGAACCATCATTTGATCCAGGTGTTCCACTCCTCGACATATATCCAGAGGATTTAAAATCAGTGTACTACAGTGACACAACCACATCAATATTTATAGCAGCACAATTTACAATATCTAAACTATGGAACCAATCTAGATGTCCATCAACAGATGAATGAATAAAGAAATTGTGGTATAGATACACAATGAAATATTACCAAGCTATAAAGAAGAATGACCTTATGACATTTGCCAGTAAATGGATGGATCTGGAGAATATTATGTAAAGTAAAATAAGCCAATCCCCAAAAAACCAAAGGTTGAATGTTTTTGCAGATCTGTGGAAGCTAAACCACAACAAAGGGGGTAGAGGGGAAGAATAAAATTTCAGAAGATTAGACAAAGGGGAACAAAAAGAAGGGAGGGGGATAGGAATAGGAAAGATAGTAGATAAAGTCTACGTGTATACATAAGAGAATACCTAAGTGAACCCCACCATACTGCCCACCTACAAGAATGGGGTCCCAATTAGATTGAGATATATCCCATGTTTCTATAATTTTATCAAAATAGATTCTACTGTCATGTATAAGCAAGAAGAACAAATAAAATAGTTGCCAATAAATAATGTTCATCTCTGCATTGTGTAATGCAAAAAAGAGAAAATAATCTAAACTATTTCATCACATATTCCAGTCCTTAGAATGCAGCATAGTCATTTTAGGAAGGAAGTAAGAAGTAACAACAAATGTTGGTAAGAATGTGGGGGAAAAATTGTACACTCATACATTTTTGGTGGGACTGCGAATTTGTACAACCTTTCTGGAAAGCAGTATGGAGATTTCTCAAAAGACTAAGCATGGAACTATCATTTGACCCAGGTATTTCACTCCTCAACATATATCCAAAGGATTTAAAATCATTACACTACAGTACACTACATCAATGTTTATAGCAGCACAATTCACAATAGCTAAGCTATGGAACCAACTAAATGTCCATCAAAAAATGAATGGATAAAGAAATTGTGGTATATATACACAATGGAATATTACTCAGCATTAAAAGAGAATAAATTTATGGCATTTGCCAGTAATTGGATGGAACTGGAGACTATCAAGCGAAGTAAAATAAGGCAGTCAAAAAACCAAAGGGCAAATATTCTGACATGTAGATGCTAACAAAAAATAAGAGTGGGGGAAACAAGAATATAAATTCACTGGATTAGACAAAGGAAAATAAAGAAAAGGATGTGGGATAAGAATAGGAAAAACAATAGAAAGAATCGGAGGGCTAAGGTTGTGGCTCAGTGGTAGAGTGCTTGCCTCGCATGAGTGAGACATTGGGTTCAATCCTCAGCACAACATAAAAACAAATAAAAAGTAAATAAAAGTATTGTGTCCATCTACAACTAAAAAAATTTTTTTAAAAAGAATGGGACATAAATTTTGTTTATATATAAATATATAATCAGTGAAACTCCACATTGTGTACAATAGCCAGAAAAGAATCCTAATTAGAATAAGTTATGCTCCATGTATGTATAATATGTCAAAATTCACTTTACTGTTATGTATATCTAAAAAGAACAAATGACAAATTAAATAAATACAATGAAATCAGCAAAAAACCAAAGAAGTGAAGTAAGTCATGGCAGCTCTACATTGTAAAATAAGTATAGCAGGTTGCAAAGATATAAAAAATAAATAACCATCAGAAGGCCAATAACTCTTGGTAGATTAAGAAATGGTGACTATACTTTTTCTTGTTTCTTTGACAAAATTTCATATTGAGTATTATAAAATGGCTTTTGAAAATATTAAAGATAGTTGCATTAAGTGAATAGATTTTCAGTGTTTTCTTTTCCTGTTGTTTCTGGTTGTTTTTCAATCTTCCTATCTCTTCTTTTTATGTCATATAAAGATCACTCTGAATTCTATTATACTTGAACTTATTTTTTTTTACAATATTAAACATCATTAATGCAAAAATCAATGGTTTTGTTCATTTGGGGCATTTTATGAGTTTCACAGGTAAATTATTACAATACCTAACTAAAACTTCAAACAAAATATATTCACTCTACTTCTCCAAATCTCCTTATGCTATTAGAAATACATACGTATTATCTTGCAAACACCTTATAATATGTGTACTTTACATACTCATTTAATTCTCACAGCAATGCCATGAAGAAGTTGCTGTTAATATCATGCCTATGTTACAGATGACAAAGCTGAATAGGAAAAGGTTGAGGGACCATGTGTGAATCTTCAGTCTGGAGGTAGGGCTGGGGCATACACTCACTCCTCACTTTCCTCCCTTGTGGTGCAATGCTCACCTGCTATGTAAAGCAGCTCTCATTCAACTAAATTATTTCCCTGTGTACCTACTAGGAATAACCTCAGTCTTCCTTTGAAATTAGGTATGCTGTGTGTCCCCACTTGACTTGTTGATCATATCCTCAGGTTTCTCACAGGTGACATTGCTGTTCCATTTGGGAATAGCAACTTTTCTCTCAGGAATACACAGAAATCACTTGGAGACATATAGGCACCATGATACATGAAATTCATCCTTTGGAAGGGTCTAACACACCTGGACTCCACTCGTTATAACCATAAGAATGTTGTTTTTTTACACAGTGAGGAAACTTGACTAAAAAAGCCAGAAACACCTATGGAGTCATATCTCCCAACTTCTATAAGGTAAGTGGAAAATGCTCAAATAAATTCTATCAGAATATGTCCCCTGGAAAGAAATGGGAGAAAACATTCTGAACTTTCTTAAAGTGATGTATTAATGTCTTACATATTAAGGTCCTCTTTCTGCCTCAGTAGCCATGACAGTTGTGTGTGTGTCATAGCATACGCGCCTCCAGGGGATAAACTCATTGCACTCAGATACTCTATATTCACTCTTTTAAAAATATATTTTTTAGTTGTAGATGGACACAATATACACACACACATATATATATGTATATATAAATATATATATTTAATTTTTTTTAGTTGCTGACTGAACTTTATTTAATTAATTTATTTTTATGTGGTGCTGAGGATCAAACCCAGTGCCTCATACTTGCAAGGCAAGCACTCTACCACTGAGGTACACACCCTGCCTTCTGTATTCACTTTTATTCATCAATTAAATTTTCTCTTTTGATAATGAAAAAGTTCTTCAGTGATTGAAATATTTTTAACATGAATATCTGTGAGTTTCCCCCAAAACACAGAAGAACCTGGGAAAATGTTTATGTTGCACTATAGTCTGGCAGCAAGAATGTTTCTTACATTCAGGAAAGTTTGGCAGACAACAGATATATAGGGAATAATGAGCATTATGGATAGGCAGATATTCAGAGGATTCAGGTTACCATATGGGGACATGAATGTATACATGAACATGTATAATGAGAGCACACATAATCTGTGTAGAGCCATTTAGCCCTAAGGCCAAAACCAAGTTTTGGGACTTAAGATGAAGCATTTCCTCATGAACTCCCTCCCAGATGGCAGTAGTTGTTGGGTGTATGTCTCTAGCCTGGAGGCCAGAATTCAGGTATGCACACTTCACTTTCATCCCCTGATGCAAAGCCACACCCAACTGCTTTAAATAGTAGATGTCCTAATTCTTATAAAATTTTCCTCCATGTATTTAATAGGAATTGCTTCAAGCTGCCATGGCAGGTAGGCATATCTTGTGTCTTGTTTTCTACTTGAATTTTTTTTCAGAATTCCTTCCTTTTTCATGGTTCTTCCATTCAGGGAAGGCACTTCTGTTGGCCCCTTGTCTCCCAGAAGTTTACCATAATCTCTTACACTTATCAAATAAGGTTTATTCCAAGTTACATAAAGTCATCCAAAAGCAGACCACAAGTGAGTGTAAACTTAGAATTTTGGGCCACTCTGCCTAAAATTCAGGTGACATTTGCATTTTCAAATTCTTTTTTTTTTTCTGGCCTTCTCCCAGCTTCACTCCCAGACATTAACAGACATCATTTGGGAACCTACGAGCGCCCAACTATATGAATTTCATTCTCTGGGCTGATCTGCCCTCCACACTGACCTGGGATCCCACAAAAAATAAATACATATGACATCATTGATGGTTTCCATGACATGCTAAACAAACTTGTCCTGCAAAGTCAGAAAAATATATAAGATCAGGGTCAGGTATTAATTCTCTCACCACAGATTCCTTCAAGGAACTGGTGTAAAACATTACAGGCTTTCTTCAAGGTAAAGTCTATGGCTGTACCTCTCAATGTCCTCCTATATTAGGACACTTGAGGGTTGTGTGTTTCATGGCATACAAGATGGGTGTGTTCATTGGATTCAGCTATACTGGATTTTTTTTCTTCCTCAAAGAAATTTACTATTTTAAAAATTAACAAACACTTGACAATTTAAACAATACTCACCCAGAATTTCTGTGAGTTTCCCAAGTCAAACAAAATCACCAGTATAAATTCTATTATTGCAGAGTGGCCTGGCATCTTGAACACTTTTTTCATCATGTGTTTGGGGACATATAATAGTCATGTAGGGAATAAATAGACATGTAGGGAATATGTTAAGCATTATAAATTGGAAAATATTCAGAACTCTCAATTCATATTTGTATATGGGACTTAAAAATATACAGAAATACGTTTATGGACATAGCAATAAGAGCTCACCGAGTCCATGTAGAGCAACTTAGCCCTAAAGTCAGGAAACAAGTCTGAGGCACAAAGACATGTGGCTTAGTTCCCTAGTGGAATGATGTGCAGTATGTGTGCATCCTCCCAGGGGACAGGGATTTGGCATGCAAATTCCAATTTCCTATCCTGATTTGAGGTCAAGTTCACATGCTCTATAAGGCAATTTTCCTAAATGGTATAATTTTTTTTTATAAACACACCTGTCAAGAATGACCTCAGGCAGCCATGACAACTAGGTTTGAAGGGTTGACCACATTATGCGCTGAAATCATTTTCTCAATGTTAACTGTTAGGTCCGAAGATGGTGGCTAGACAAAGGGGATCTGGGCATCTGAACTTACCTGTGCACCAACATTACCCACGAGTGCCAAACGGTTGACTGCTCACTGCTCTGACGTCAACCAATCATCAATGAGCACGCTGACCTCTGAAATTGGCCCATACCTGTCACTGGGCCTCAGCCAACCAAGAAGAGATGCCTCTTCCTGAGAATCCCCCTCCCTCAACCTACCCATAAAAATGGCCTCTCCCAGTCTCAGGCACAACTTCCTTGGCCCACACTGGTGGAGCAGTGAACCTTGCTGGAGAGTGGACCCCAATAAAGCCGTGCTTATACCCCTTCAGCTAATGGTCATGGTCTTTACCACCTATCTGATCTTACAATCTGACCTTACATTAACCTCCATTTGCATAGCTGTTCATTTTAGGCAAGGTGCTTTGGGTAGGCACTGCCTTCCCAGTGGAGTCCAATCAATCTCACCTTCAATGGGACAGGAGAGAATTATTTATACTCACCAAAGTTCTGGCAGAGGTGTCCCTCAGTACTGTGTATCCTTCCATCTCTTGGCATCTCTGCCTGGAACTCAGTTATCCTTTACATTTACAAATCTGTTTTTTTTGGACTGGACCCAGCTTTATATGCAGGCATTGACAGATAAATCTAGGACACCCACAGCAAAAAAAAAAAAAAAAAAAAAAAACTAGAGAAAATTTATGCCCAAGTAGGGTCTTTCCACCAAAACCATTCTGGCCTCCCATCTTCCAGAAACCCATTATAATAAAAAGGATAGTTTCTGTGACACATGGAACAAAATTGGCTCTCAAGGCCAGAAAAACATGTGTAGTTAGGGTTTCCAGGCAGATATATAAAAATACCTCAGATTTGTTTTCCCATAAAATCAGGCCACACCAAGGACACCTGGAGGAAAATATTCTAGACATCTTTCTAGCAAAAACACAAATGGCAGTGCCTGTCAAGGTCCACTTTCTGCCACAATCCATATAGGGCTTGTGTGTGTCAAATCATACATTTTTATGAGTATATGCATGGTATTTATTTACTCTGGATTATTCTTTATTCACCCAAGGGAATTTTATACTGTGTATATGTACTCAAGCTCATAAACATTTTCTTGTGAGCATTTCTTATTTATGTAACCAGCTGGCACTGTGCCTTCTTTGACCTCCATATTAAAAAGGCCTATGGAGCCGGGAGCAATGGTGCATGCTTGTAATCCCAGCACTTAGGGTGGCTGAGACAGGAGAATCCCGAGTTCAAAGCCAGCCTCAGCAATCACGAGGCACTAAGCAACTCAGTGAGACCCTGCCTCTAAATAAAAACACAAAAAAATAGGGCTGGGGATGTGGCTCAGTGGTCGAATGGCCCTGAGTTCAATCCCAGGTACCCTCCACCCCAAAAAAAGGCCTATGGAAAGATTTGAGGGGCTGCTTCCACCTCCAAATAAAGCATATCTATGATCCCAAATGTGCATCATATCTTCTTTCAAGTGCTGGAAACCTAAATTTGTTTCCCAGGGCCTAAGAACAACAAATATAAAGTTTCTAAGACTTAATTAAGCTGGTATTAATTTATGTTGGGGCTCAGGTGTTATGAGGTATGTTTTGTTTGTCCTCAGTCCAGAGAAAAGGCTTTGGTTTTGCTAATTTTATTTACACCCCCTGGAAAGAGGACAAATACACTAGCTCTGAAAAGTTTTCTCCATGTTTAAATCCCCCCCTCCACCTGTCACATACAATCTTTGTTGCCAAGGCAACTAACCTGGTCTTTGTCCCCACTCTACTTGGTAAAACATTGTCCTCAGGATTCTTAAGATTCAAGATCACAATTTCTTTCCCAAAAATCATTTTTAGGAGCCCCTGTCTTGCCATCTGGATCCACCCTCCTTTCAGTCTGGGAAGGAGAAGCCACCTATGTCATGCCAGAAGTGGCCCTCAGGAGTGTGGAGACTTCCAGCTCTCTACTGCTATGGCTGACACTCAGTTGTCATTCACAAAGGCAAATCCATCTTCTTTCTGTCTTGGTCTAAATTTATCAAGAATTCATATAGATCTCTTGGTGACCCACAAGCACACAACTTTTGGAAGCTCATGTCCTAGAATGATCTACCCACTCCCACCATCCTGGTTTCTCACCTCCAGCAAACCCATTTGATATGGAGAATGGTTTTTCTGACACACTGTGTAATCTTGGATTGTAACACCAAAACACATATGAGATCAAGACTCCTAGACTCTCTCAAGAACATAGAAACTGCCTGAATATAGCCCTCATTGCTTTAAGGTTTATTTTTTTTTAAAAATATATTTTTTCTTATTTCTCCCCCTTCCCCTCCCTAACAAGATTAGGGAGACTATTTTTTCTTCCCCTAGTAAACTGCCCTTGAACACACCCACTACAGGAAGCAGATG
This sequence comes from Xerus rutilus, assembly GCA_028644305.1. Lineage (NCBI taxonomy): Eukaryota > Metazoa > Chordata > Mammalia > Rodentia > Sciuridae > Xerus > Xerus rutilus. The sequence goes on from CM053413.1 coordinate 51,841,492, forward strand.
CCTGCTGAGGACCCTGGAAGCAAATATCTGCCAAATTAACAAGTAAACCCTAAAGCACCACCAGGGTGCCCTGCGACTTCCTACCAGAGTACAGTTGGAATCTCACCTTTTAAAACTCCCTTGTCCTTGCTGATAGAGTTGCAGCCTTTGGGACAGGAGTCCCCTGTTTATTCTTTGCTAGCAAAGAAATAAACCTTCTTTTTCCTTTTTCTCAAAACCATGTCCTTATTATTAAATGGGCATTGATTGGCATTGGAGACAGGGATCAAGCTTTCAGTTACATTGAGACCCCTGCAAGGGAATGGGGAAAATAGTCTCCACTTCTTTCAAATGAGACACTTGTGATTATAGATAAAAAAAGTTCTATTTCTGTTTCAGTAGGCTTTATGTGTTTCTGTGTGAAATGTTAAACCAGTTTTTTGAAAAGTTGTAGTGATTGTATTGAGCTACTTTGGCTTCCTTTTTAATTCCCAATGAAAATTTCTATTTCAATAACTAACATTTCATGAAGATTATAAGCTTTATTGATGTGAGTTTCCTAAAACGCACAAAATTACCCATGTGAATTTGAGATAGATGGGCTTCCAAGGAGAAGGCAAAAAGAAACCTTAGTAGATGGTGACCCAGCTTAGATCTTTAGTTACATGAATAAAAACTCCAGCTAATGCTTGTACTAGATAAACTAAAAAAAAAAGTGATTCATTTAATGTCATCAGATTCAAAGAGCTGCACAGTTTGTCCACAACTGATTTATCTTGTTCTACTTAACTAGGGAGAAATATTGGAAATCTCAATTTGACTTTTAAAATACTTTGTCTGGGAATTTGCACTTTTCTGCTCAAGAAAATTGTGCATATAGTTGTAGAGCTCAGTTCTGGCTTCATCATTTGTCTTCTCTGAGAGATGAAGGGCAACTGAACACTGCAACTGTGGCCTGCATGCTTTGCTTTGCTGTCCAAAGATAAATCTTTGTGCCTTGATTTGGACATGTTCTGAAATTCTTTTCAATGGTGTAAGTGATACTGCCGGTTACCAGTGAAGAGTTCTGCTCCTTCACATGTTGAAATCTGAACATTAGAGAAGCACACCAAGACAAGCATTTAAGCAGGGTTTATTTAAAAGGGGTAGCATAGACTTCTCCCAGGAGGAAAAGGGGGCCATAGCTGGTATCCTGGTATCCCCAGAAGTACATGTGTTTTGCCAGAGCAAGGGTGATAAGGGTGGAGGAAGGGCTCTGGAGATACTAGCATTTCAATACTTCTCCAAATTGGCCTCCCTGCTCTGACCTGACTCAATTTACCTATCTACACTGACTGCCTATCTGACTCTGGCTTCATAAGTCAAGAATTTACCTGGGTCAACTCAAGGTTTCTCTGCCCCTTTGGAAAGACCAACTTGGACCCCTTTCTGGTGACAAATTTATTTCTGGCTCTGCAGCCCTGGATCAAGAATTTTCTTTTACTCAATTCATTCAGGGAAGTTAGTCTGACAAATAAGCAGACATGTGTGGAACATCTTTAACATTGTGGATTGAAAAAATATTCAGACTTCTCAGTTTAGAACCTAAAAAACAAAACAAAAACCACATGTACATTTATATGGAGATATCCATAAGAGACCACCCAGTCTGTGTAGAGCCATTTATCACTAAAGCCAAAAACCAACTTTGAAAAGCCAATACATAAAAATTATTGCCTCTTGTTCATACAGGTGGCATAAAGTTCTCTGCATGTGTCCCCAGCCTGGAGTCAGACTACAGGCATGCAAATTTTACTTCTTTCACCAGGGTGAGGTCATCAACACCCATTCTAAAAAACAGTTCTCCTAAATCAGGTCAATTTTTCATTTAAGTACTTGCCTGAATGGGCCTCAGACTGCCATGGCCACTATGATTCTCCCAGCTTTCCACTCTTCTTGGTGATACATTGTTCTCAGGATACTCCAGTTTTGCATTGTGGCTCCATTAAGGCAAAGGTACTTAAGATGGTACAGTCTTCCTAGCCGTGTCTAATGAATCTTCTCTTTCTAGTCAGTGGAAGTTTATTCTAGTTCAACTAAGTTCTGCCAGAATTCAACCTTTGGAATGTGAATATTTCAAGTCTGGGTCACTGTACCTACCAGTTTGGGGTGCTTCATAGTACCAAATCCAGCATATTTCTAGCCCAGTCCCAGATTATGTCCCAGGCATTCAGAGAGAAACTTGAAGACAGACAAAACCCCTAGAAAAGAAAAATTCATGTCCTGAGAGGGTCTTCCCATTCAACCATCCTTGACTTTCAACTCCAGAAATCAATCGGAACACCAAGAATTATTTTTGTGACACACTTTACAAACATGGCTTGCAAGCCAGTGCCACACATGGGTTCAGGGTTCCCAGATGCTATAAGTTGAATGAGAACAACCCATATTTATTCTCTCAACACCAAGCCCCTGCAACAAACTGAGGGGAAGTATCCTGGCTTTCTATCCAGGGACACATTACTTCCTGTACATGTCAAGGTCCTTTTTCTGCCACATTAGTGTTATTAGGGTTGGTTTGTAACAACATATAAATTTCCGTGATATGTATTTATTTCTCGTGGCTATTTTGAATTTTTTTAATAGTTACTAAAGATGTTTTCTAGGATAGTCTGAGACATTGCTGCCAAGCTGGGAAACAGGGACCTCACTCTGGTCGTATAGAGTAATGCAGCAGGTGCAAGATAAATTTCAGACCATATCCTACCAAATCATTGGAGGAATTGGTGATATGAGTAGACACATCAATGATCTGGAAAAAAAAAATTATAGACCTCATGATATAGGCTGATGTGGAAGAACTGGAAGGCAAAAATAAGATATCAGCCACACAAAAGATTTGAAGGTTGCTAATTACACTGAAATCTGAGCCAAGATAAGACTGAAAGACTTTTTGCATTTTCTGAGCCAAGATAAAACTGAATGACTTTTTGCAACTAACTACTAAGTGTAGACAGGTTTTATATCATAGTGCATTCTTACATTCAGTTTTTACATTCTTTTTTTTTTACATTCTTACATTCTTTACATTCAGTTTTTAGAGTGATCCCCCCGGCACTCTGGTTTCTCAAACATGATATCTTCATATCTTGGAACTTGGTCAGTTGTGCTCTGAATTATTAAACACTAAAATTTTGGTGGTTCTTGCAAAATAAAACAAGATAAAATAAAACAAAGGCTTTTTCTATTTTGATAAATAACAAATGACATGACAAAAAATATTTCTTATAAATTCTGTGAGTTTTCAAAAACACACAGAATCACAAGATTGATGGCTATGCAGTCCAGGAGCAAGAAATTCTTTTCTTAAATATAATCATAGAAATTAGTCTGGCAGTATAAGCATATCTTTTTTATTATGGATTGGCAAATATTCAGAAGGCAGAGTGTAGTTTAATATATGGAAGTAAAAATATGCATGTACATATATATCTCTATATATGTATAGATAGATAGATAGATAGATAGATAGATAGATAGATATAGATATATACATAAAAGCCCATCCACTATACATAGAGCCATTTATTTAGCCCTAAGGCCAAAAACAAAGTTTGAGGAACCAAAATACAACTTGTGCCTACTCATGGCCTAGTGACTTCTCTGTATCCCAAGCCTGGAATTAGGGCTTGAAGCATGTGAATTTCACTTTCCTTCCCTGTAGGAAAGATCTGCCCACCTGCTTCAAAAGACTGTTCTCTCAAATATAGTAAATTATTTCTCCCAGAGCCAGGCACGGTGGCGCACACCTGTAATCCCAGCACTTTGGGAGGCTGAGACAGGAGAATTGTGAGTTCAAAACCAGCCTCAGCAATGATGAGGCACTAGACAACTCAGTGAGACCCTGTCTCTAAATAAAACACAAAATAGGGCTAGGGATGTGGTTCAGTGGTCAAGTGCCTCTGCGTTTAATCCCCAGTACCAAATATATATATGTACACACACACACACACACATTTTATTTTCCTTTCCTAGCAAAAGGCGACCCTCGCCCCCGCCATGTGGAATGTAGTTCTCCTCAATCATGTAAACTATTCATCCCAGAACCAAGCATAGATGGATGGCCTCAGGTCACCATGGAAACCAGTATCCCTGATTTCTCCAATTTAGATGACATATTTTCCTCAGGATTCCCTAGTTTATATAGCCCTTCCATAAGGGCAGTAGTACATTGTCAATGTCTCCTATCTTCTAAGTAATCTCCTATTACTTAGTCCAATCAATATTCTCTTAATCTGGTCAGGATAGTCTTATTCATATTCACCTAGTTTTTGCCAGATAATGGCCCTCAGGAAGGTGGAGCCTTCCAGCTCAGGACCACTCTGCTTACAACTCAGGTATCCTTCACTAAGAGGTCACTGCCTCTGAGCGGTGCAGTGACCACAGGTAGAAGAGAATATGGGAGAAGACAAAGTGGGAGAAGAGAAGGTGGGAGAAGACCCACCTTCTTTATAACTTGTCCCTAGCTTCTCCCCTTATCAGAGGTATTTTGAATATCACAAGTACTCAGCCACAGAAAATGTATGCCCTGAAATGTCTAGATACTTTCACCATCCTGAGAACCCACCTTATAGAATTGTTTCTGTAACACATTGGAGAAACTTGGCACATAAGCCCCCACTCTTTAATGAACTTGGCAAGTGCTCAGACTTATTCTCTCAACATAAGAGATCCGTGAGTACTGGAGGAAATATTCTTGGATTCTGTTGAAGAAAACACTGATGACTGTATATATGTGCCAAGGTCTTTTTTCTGTTTCAGAAACTCCATAGACTTGTGTATGTCACATCACATAAGATTCAATGGTGATTAGTGATTGCATTCATCTACTCTGTCTTCTTTTTAATTCACCAAAGAAGATTTTTTATACTAGTTAACAAATCCTTGATGATTAAAATATTTCTTATTCAGAATTACTCTGAGCCTCCCAAAAGCACACAGAATTGCATAGGCCAAATAATATATTGCTCTGCAACTCAGCAGAAAAAACATCCCTTTTCATCAGTATGGTCAGGGGAGATAGTCTTAAGATAATAACCATGTAGGAAACATCTTTAACCTTATAGATGGGCAAATATTTTAAGAATATTTCTTGAATATGTTTTTGTTATCATATGATTTCTGAAAATATACATGGATATTTATATGGAGATGTTGATGAAAGCTCATTAGGGCTGTGTATTACCATTTAGCCCTCAGGCCAAGAACAAAGACTCCACAAATACTACCTCGTTATCTGAATTGAATTGACTTATGTGCATCCCCATCCAGGAGGCAGGTCTTCAGTTATGTACATTTCACTTTTCTCTCCTGAGTCAGGTTCACTTGACCTGCTCCCTAAAGCATGGATATATATTTTCCCCTGAGACTTTCCATTATTGGCCTCTGGATACTATGATAAGTAGGTTGACCTGATATCCTCACTGTACATGCTGGACAATTGTTCTCAAATTTCTTCAACTTAAAATTTTTTTATGCATTAGGGCAAGACATTTCTGGTGACCTGTGAATTTTCAGCTTAGTTAAATAAATTATTCTTATTCTGGCCAGGGGAAGCTTGTTCCAATTTCCCCAGGACCTTCTATTAGTGGCCTTTAGGGGAGTGGACATTTCTAGCTCTGATTATTCTCATTGAAACCCAAGTTCATTTATATTCCCCAAACCATCTTTCCACACAATTCCTGCTTCTCTTCTGTGGATTTACAGAGATCACTTTAGTATCCCTATGAAACCTGTTATAGGAAATACAGCCCCTGAATGAAATTACCACACCTCAAATCCTGCGTTTTCACCTCCAGAAAAATCATTTTCACATCAAGAATTACTACTGTGATATACTGGATAAACTTGAGCTGCAAGGCCAGAAACACATATAAGTCATTTACAAGACTTTAAGATAAATGGAAAGTGCCCAGCTTTACTCTTTGAATACAGAGTTCCTGCAAAGGACTGGGGAAATAATTAAGAAATTTTCCAAAGGTCACATTAATGGCTGTCAGTGTCAAGGTCCTCTTTCTTCCTCAGGATTTTTGGTGGCCTTCTTGTGTGTTTGTGTGTGTGTGCATGTCTGTGTGTATGTGTGTGTGTGTGTGTGTGTGTGTGTGTGTGTGACAAAATAAAGGCTTCCATGGGGTGTGTTCACTGTATTCAGGTACTATTGCTAATTTTTATTCATCAAAAGACTTACCTGTTATTAAAATTAACAGGTCCCTTGGTGATTGAAATATTTCTTTCTCATAAATTCTGTGAGATTTTGAAAACCACAGGATTAACCTGGTGAATAAATCTTGCTCTGCCATTCTTCAGGAAGAATTTTTCTTTCCCTCAATAAATTCAGAGAAGTTAAAATGATGAGTAACAGATAGATAAGGGATATCATTAACAGCATGGGTTGACAAATGTTTTGATAACTCAGTTCAGGGCATTATATAGAATCTGAAAATATATATTGAAATGTACATGCAGGTACCCATAACTACCCATAACTATGTAGAGCCATTTAGCCCTGAGGCTAAGAATCACATTTGAGGACTCAAGACATACCAAGTATCATTTCATGGTGTAGTGCCCATGTGGCATGAGGTGCCCTATGTTTGTCCCCTGAATATAGACAGGACTTATCGCATGCACATTTTTCCCCACCCCACCTCAGAGCAAGACCATACCTATCCACTTTTAAAACCACTTTTCCTCAATTATGTAAATTCTTCCTCCCAGGATCTTCCAGGAATGGCCTGACAATGCCAGGACAATTATATTTGCTTCGTTTCCTTACTCTACTTGGCAATATATTGCCCTCAATATTTGCCAGGTTTAACTTGCTGTTCAATTTGGCCAAGGCACTTACAGTAAGCTGTACATTCCCAGTTGGGTTCAGCCAATATTCTCTTATTCTGGCCCAAAAATGCTTTTTCAATTTTAGCTAGCTTTGGCCAGAAATGGCCCTCATTCCTGTGGAGATTTCCAGGTCTAGTCCAGGTTTTCTGAGACTCAGGTGTCCTTGACAGCTCCAAATTAATCTTGTTTCCAGCCTGGTCCAAGCTTCTCACCCAGTCATTCAGAAAGAACACCCAGGAATCCACAATCATCAAGTTACAGGAATTTATGATTTTGGAGTGTTTACCTACTCCCACCCACCTTGGCTCACAAATGCAGCAAACTCTTTATGACTAGGATTGTTTTCTGTGAAACGCTTAATAAACATGAACTGGCATGCTAGAAATACATATGGGGTAATGGCTCCCAGCTTCTGTCAAGAAAATGAAAACCACTTATATTTATTCTTTGAACAGATGCCCCTTCAAGAAACTGGAGAAAATATTCTGGGACTCATTAGCTGTGTGCTTTGATGGTTTCCAAGTTGAGGTCTTCTTTCTTCCTCAGGAACCTTGGTGAGTTTTTGAGTGTCAAATGGTACAAGATGGTGGTGCATTCATTGAATTTGGCTATTATGCTTTATCTTTTATTCATTGAAGTTCTTATCTTTATCAATAATTGACAGGATCATTGGCTACTTAAATATATTTTACTCAGAATTATGTAAATCTTCCCAAAACAGAAACAATTACCAAGGTTAATATAGCTCTTGCTATGTAGCCCTGTAGCAAGTATTTTTCTTTCACTTAATAAATTCAAGGAAGTCATAGTGAAATCACAGAAATGTAGTGAAATCTGCCATTGTGGACTAGAAAATATTGGACTAAGTTCAGGTTAACATACGGAAACTAAATAACTAGACACACACACACACACACACACACATATGTAAAACATATCACATATTCTATGAAGAATCATTTAGTCCTAAGGTTAAGAATCAAGTTTGAGGACCTAAAACACACCGAATATTACTTCATGGCCTAGTGCCCAGTTGGCATGAAGTGAACTGTGTGTGTTCCCACCCTGGAGGAAGGGCTTCAGGCATGCACATTTTACTTACCTCTTGTGGGAAGAGACTATGCTCACTTGTGATAAAAAAAAAGTTCTCCACAATAATAATAATGATTCCTCAAGAGACCTCCCAGGAATATCCTCAAGCTTTCATGTCAATCAGATATGCCTAGTGTCCATCTTCACTAAATGATACATTGTCTTAGGATTCCCCAACTTCAAAGTTGCTACTTTATTAGGAAAAGGCATTTCAGTGGCCCATGCCTTTCCAGCATTTTTCAATCAATTTCCTCCTAGTCTTAACAGAGGTGGCTCACCCATACACCTAGGTTCTGCCAGCAATGACTTTCAGGAATGTGGTATCTTCAAGTTCTGGACTTACCTGCCTGCAAGTCAGGTATCCTTTCTATTTCCAAATTTATCTTTTCTTGGTCTCATCCGAGTCTCTATCCAGTATTTAGCAAGGACACAAGGAGATCTATAACTTTATGTCATAAATCTAATCCTAAAAACGTAGGCTGTGACACATACAAGCCCAATGTGGGTCTTTGCAGAAAGTGTACCTTTACAGGAGCAGCCATTAGTGTTTTCCGAGAAAGAAGTCCAGAATATTTTCCTGCGGGTGTCCGTGATGTGAACTGCCTTTGTGGAAACAAATCTGAGGAATTCCATATAACTGAGTCTGAGAAACCTGACTACATATGTTTTTTTCTGGCCTTGGCAGCCTAGTTTGTTCAGTGTGTCACAGAAACGACCCTGGAGGTGGAAGGTCAGGATTGTTGGGGCGGGTAAACTCTCCCTGGGCATGAGTTTTCTGTACCTTGTTGCTGTGGGTGTCCCAGGTTTCTCTGTCAATGCCTGCATACAAAGCTGGATCCAGGCCAGAAAAAAAGGTAGGTTTGGAAATGTAAAGGGTAACTGAGTTCTAGGCAGAGATGTCAAGATAGGGAAGGAACTACAGTTCTGAGGGCCACCTCTGCCAAAACCTTGGTGAATCTGAATAATCCTTTTCTGTCCCGTTTAAGGGGAGATTGATTGGACTCAACTGGGAAGGTGGTAGCCACTAGAAGTACCTTACCTGAATGGAACAGTTTCCATTTTTATGCAAGTGACTGATAGTGGTTTCATCTGTAAAGCTGGATCCAGGCCAGAAAAAAAGGTAGGTTTGGAAATGTATACCTGCAAGCCCAGTTATCATGGCTACTTGAGGCCATTTTTGGTAGGTGTGCTGAGAAAAAAAATTATGACATTTAGGGAAATTGCCTTACAGAGAATGTAAACTTGACCTCAAATCAGGGTAGGGAATAAAATGGCCAAAGCTCTGCCCCCAGGGTGCATGCACACATAGTGTACCTCACATTCCACTAGGGAAGTAGGCCATGTGTCCTTGTTTCTCAAACTTGTTTCCTGACTTTAGAGTTAAATTGCTCTACACAGAGATATTTGGATCTTATGGATATTTCCATATACATTTCCATGCATATTTTCAAATCCCATTTGATAATATGAATTAAGAGTTCTGAATATTAGCCCATTCACAATGTTCAAGCTATTCCCTAAATGTCTGTTATATGTCAGACTAGCTTCCCTGAACTCGGAAGGAAAAAGTGTTCAGGCTGCCAGGCTGCTTTGCAATAGTAGAATTTATACTGGTGATTTGGACTTCATTTGGGAAACTCACAGAAATTCTGAGTAAGAAGTATTTAGATTGCCAAAGTACTTGTTAATTATCAAAAGAGAAATTCCTCTGGGGAAGAAAAAGAAACCAAGTATAGCTGAATGCAATAAACACACCCCTGATATTTTGTATGCTGTGAAACACACAAGTCCTCCACTGTCCTAAATAACTCTACACAGATTATGTATGCTTTTATGAATATCTCATTATACAAGTTCATGTATATATTAATGTCCTGTTTGGTAACTTTAGTCCTCTAAATATCTGGCTATCCACAATGCTAAAGATATTCCCTGTATGTCTATTGCTTGCCAGACAAACTTCCTTGAACATATCAAGGATAAGAGACAATTCTTTCTGCCAGACTTCAGTGCAATAGAGAAATTTGCCTAGGCTTTTTTGTGTTTTTGGAAAACTCACAGAAATTCCATGTGAAAATATTTTAATTACTGAAGAATTTATTATCAAAATACAAAAGTTTATTGGTAAATAAAAGTGAACACAGATATCTGAGTGGAATAAATTTACCCCCTGGAGGCTTATATGCTGTGACACACAGCCTACCATAGCTACTGAGGCAGAAAGAGGACCTTGATGTGTATGGCATCAATATGTCACTTAAGGAAGCTGAGAATATTTTCCCCCAGCTTATTCTGATGGAGTATA
>CM053413.1:51852243-51893225 GCA_028644305.1 Xerus rutilus
AATGTTTCCCCTCCTCTTTACCCCATGCTGATTGGCTGCCTTCAGTGCCTCTCCTTTTCTCATCCCACGCTGATTGGCTGCGCGCCTGACATGGTTCAATACCCTATTGGCTGTAACCTAACCTCAGGGCCATGATTGGTCCGAGGACCCTATATAAACTGTTGCACTAACTGAAATAAACGGGTCTGCTTCTCGCTCCGGCAGAGCAGTTTTACCTACCCCCGGAGTCTGGGTGAGTGACTCCGCGACCGTCCACTCCATAAGCCCTCATCCCGTGGGACCCCAGACCTCGTCCTTCGGGACCCCAGACCTTCATCCTTCGGGACCCCAGCCCTCGTCCTTTGGGACCCCAGACCTTCATCCTTCGGGACCCCAGACCTCGTCCTTCGGGACCCCAGACCTTCATCCTTCGGGACCCCAGACCTTCGTCCTTCGGGACCCCAGACCTTCGTCCTTCGGGACCCCAGCCCTCATCCTTCGGGACCCCAGCCCTCGTCCTTCGGGACCCCAGACCTTCGTCCTTCGGGACCCCAGCCCTCGTCCTTCGGGACCCCAGACCTTCGTCCTTCGGGACCCCAGACCTCGTCCTTCGGGACCCCAGAGCTCGTCCCGTGGGACCCCATTCCTCAGTCCCCTCGTCCTGCGGGACCCCAACTCGTCGAGCGAATCCACGAGAGGCACGACATAAACGACAGCATATAAGCATAATAAGTAAGAGAATAGCATGGAATATGTGTGGCAATTTGGGTCTGGAATGTTCCCACAAAACTCGTGTGTTGAGGGCTTGGTCACCCATACAGAGTGTTCGGTGATTTGATTGTGAACGCTTTGACCTCATCTGTAGAGTAATCTATTGATGGACTGATTAATACTTTAAAGACATTAGTGGGATGTGGTGGGAACTTGAGGTGGTTGGACCTGCTTGGAGGAAGAAGCTCATGGTGGGGGCTATATCTTAGAAATGTCTTTCTTGTCTTGGTTCTCTCTCTCTCTCTCTCTCTCTCTCTCTCTCTCTCTCTCTCTCATGCACACACACAAACTTATTCACACACTATACTTCCAGTGTTTTTAGTTTCTAGCATCAAGGTCGAAGTATGCTTTTTTTAATATTTATTTTTTAATAGTAGGTGGACAGAATATCTTTATTTTTATGTGGTGCTGAGGATTGAACCCAGTGCCGCACATGTGCTAGGCAAACACTCTACCACTGAGCCATAACCCCAGCCTCTGAAGTATGTTTTTTTAAATGGTGCAAACTTTTAAAAGCATCAGTAGAATTATGGCAGTGGTGAATACTTCCTCTGGGTTTAAATTTATCTTTAAATGTGAGTGATTAATTTATTGTTTGGGAAATAATGACATATAATTAATATTTTATCTAGGCAATACAGAATTATTTTAATTGTCAGGGCTTTTCAGATTTATGAGAGAGAGGAATTGACATTTGATCTAGATAAGACAGCAGAACTTCTGTGAGTCCTGAATTTCAAAGGTGGCATAAACATGTAGGTTAGTCAACTAAATTTGTAAATCAAAATAGACTCTATCAGGATAATCAATAACATATTCACATGTTTAATGACTACACCAATTGACACTTCTGGTAGATATTTTGGCTGAAGCATAAAAATTCAGCCGGGCGCAGTGGTGCATGCCTGTAATCCCAGCACTTTGGGAGGCTGAGACAGGAGAATCACAAGTTCAAAGCCAGCCTCAGCAATGGCGAGGCACTGAGCAACTCAGTGAGACCTTGTCTCTACATAAAACATAAAATAGGGCTGGGGATGTGGCTCAGAGGTCGAGTGCCCCTGAGTTCAATCCCCGGTACCAAAAAAATAAAATAAAATAAAATAAAATAAAAATTCAAGTGTCGGCTTCTGGTATTGTGCAATCAAAGTGACCAGAACCCTCTTTCTTGCTATGAATAGAGTGGCTCCCTTGGCCAGCCATACTGCACTATTAAGCAAGGGAACATTACATTCCCCATAGAATCTTTCGTGAGTTGTGGTTCAATCTAATTCTTTAATCATACACTTATTTGATGTTGGAGTTTTTGGAAGTATTTGTTCTGGAAGTTAAGAACACTGGTATTTTTTAAAATCTTAAGTAGTTGTCCTCTGATATGACCTATATTTATACTGCATCCTCCAATGGCTTATATCTGGCACTTATTATAAAACCTAAGAAGCAAATGCACTTTATAAGAATTAAAGACAAGTGTGAGGATGATGTAACAGAAATTAAATTACAATAGGTACTTTTTCAATAAACACTGTAACTGCTGATTAGTGTTTTCTGAATTTAGAGATCTTCTTTATGCAATGACCCTAATTATTCTAACTATAAAATTAAGAATTTAGATTCTATGATACTTAGGAAATTCCCATCTCTAAAATCAGTTTTCTGCTTTAAGTACATCATGTCTACCAAATTCACTGCATGCTTAAAGTGTTCTCCTAAATGATCTGGATATTATACTTAAGTCCCATTTAGATCCCACAAAATACTTTCAGCTAAGTGCTGGTACCATTGCCATGTTGTTTATGATAAATTGAGTTTGAAAATATAAAAAAAATTTACCTTAACACATGTAAACAATGAAAAAAATGACTCTCAGCAATTTGAACTTGTTTTTATCAAATTCTCATTTTCTATGCAAAATGACTGATTATTCAATGTTAATATTTAAATCTAATGGTTTCTGATGTGGATATTTAATGAGTTTTTCTATTTTGGTTCTAAATGTAAAGTATAATTGAATTTAGTACCCTGCCCATGAAAAATACCATGTGAAGTCAACTTACTGTGACTTTTTTGTTGTTTTGTTTTTTCTTTTTGGTACTGGAGATTGAACTCAGGGATGCTCGACCACTGAGTCACATCCCCCTATTTTGTGTTTTATGTAGAGACAGGGTCTCACTGAGCTGCTTAGTACCTTGCCTTTGCTGAGGCTGGCTTTGAACTCGCAATTCTCCTGACTCAGCCTCCCAAAATGCTGGAATTACAGCCTTGCACCATTGCGCCTGGCTTTACTGTGACTTTTGAATATGTTTGTCCATACCATCACTCCCAAAGAACTGAATCATATGCAACCCCTCAAAAGTATACAAGGTCCTTGTACTCCACCAGTGTTATTTGGTCTTCATTTGCTAAATTTCAGGAAATTGATGAGAGCAGTTTGAGAGTTTCAACACAAAGAAGTGATACTGTTGGAATAGACAGAAATGCTAAATGCCCTTATTATTTATATACACATATATAGAATTATCTCAATCTATCCTATACATATAAACTATTACTGTTTCCATTAATGTGCTTAAAATGCTGAAATAACTAAATTAAACATTTGAAATAAATTTTACATTTTGCTTGTGTCAGGTCCTGTTCAGAAAGCTTTACCTATAGAAAGTTCCCTTTGCTCCTTCTTTTTTTTTAAATAAGTTCATCATTTAATAAGTCTGAATTCATTTTCACCACATGATATCGTTACATGGTCATCTGTTGAAATAGATTTCTTTTTAACAGATCTTAGTTTAAAAAAGTCATAGATATGGTGAGTTCTGTACAAACTGGTAGATAGCAAGTGAGTTCCTTTGTTTTGACTTATAAGCCTCAACTTGACCACAGAATAAGAAGAAAGCATAATGAATCACTTGTATAGAACAGTATTGTTTCTATAATTTGAAGCTTTCTGAATGAATAGGCTTAGGCTTGATCCAACTATATAGAGATTATTTAATGAATAGACTATACAGAAATTGTACAAAATGTTATTAACCTTAATCATTACTGACTAAACAGAATTATATTACTAATTGCTATTCAAAATCAAAAACCTGTTTTTGAATCCCTGAGGAGGCAGCAGCCATGCACAACCATGTCATCTTGTTCTTACGGGTGTGTCAATACATTTTCCAACAGAAACTTTGGGTTTAGAATAGAGTCATGAACATTTAAAAGAATGGCTTTAATTACTATTTTAAGTATATGGTAGGTAGGGGAAGTGTGCTTTAATTAAATATAAATCATACCAGCAATGCTGGCAATGTTGAAATAGTTACACCTACTGTTGATAGCTATAAAAAAATAGTTTACACATAATAAGACAATGAGAGGAAAAAGCAATCCCTTTTAAACAAAATTTTAAAATAAAAAAAATGTTCACAGTGGTTTGTTATCAGCAGTATGCATTTTATGACAATAACAGGTACAGATTCAGAGCAACCTAGGGCTCTCTTGATATCCTTATATTATTCATGGGGTGTACTGAATTAAAAGATCAATTGTACACTTACCCTATAGACAGGATAACTTTCCTGGGGTGTACAGCTTTAACATCATCATTAAAGTTGTTTGCAAAAGGAATAGGGAATTAAAGAACAAAAACTAAACACCTTTTCTTGGGAGTGTAGTACCTTTCCTTTGCTGTTATAACCAGCAAATACCATTCATTAACTCAAAAACGGAAAGAAGGGCCCCCACAAACACAGATCCATCTGAGCAATCTGAGCAGTACACATTACAGCTTTAAAAATGAAGGTTATATATTCTAAGTTTCAAGTCCCAACTGGGCAGTGTCAAAATGACATCTATTTCTTTGCTTGCTTTGTGATCATACCCCTTGGAGGTGTTACCAGTCTTGTGGCATTCAGCTTCTTTTTCTCTGCAAGCTTTAAAATCTGAAAGGAACACATTAGTGTTTCATCAACACTCATCATAGCATCTGTATCGTCAAACTCTCCACAATAATTGGGTGCAGAAAACAGAGTGATCAACTGCCTCTTTGCAAAATATTCGTACCCATCTTCAATAACTTTATGAGCTTTACAGATAAGATCCAAATTATGCTTATGGAGAAATTTAGCAAGTACCTCTGCATCAAATGTGAAGGACACTTCTCTGTCATTTTCACTCCAGCCTAAGACATCTTTATCCGGGTCAGATCACAAAAGATCGCAAAGAAGACCTTGATCTGGTCCATCAGTTGGTCGCATAATTTGTAGAATCTACTCCATATTGAGAATCTGGTGATAAACCTCTATGACAGCAGAATATTTTCTCATCCACAATGGCTGCTATTGGTAAAGTTAAAACAGTCTGTGAAAATTTTCCATAGTTTAATGATGTATCTTATTTTACATTCGTCATAAAATCTGTAAATTCTATTGATGCTGGCACATTCATGGTTTCCTCTGAGAAGAAAAAAATTATCGAGGACATTTGATTTTGTAGGCCAGTAAGAGACAGATAGTCTCCAGTGACTGCTTCCCCCTGTCCACATAGTCCCCAAGGAACAGATAGTTGCTTTGTGGTGGGAAACCACTGTATTCAAAAAGTCGAAGCAAATCATAGTACTGCCCATGAATATCACAACATGTCTGAGTGGTGCTTCAAGTTCTGGTAGAATAGGCTGACTGAGAAAGATCTCAGGAGACTTCAAGCACAGTCCTCTGATTTCATTCTCTTTTAGCTGGACATTCTTCCCTGGCTTGGATACTCTCACTTCCAGCAGCCGTTGGATGATGCTGTCTATGTTGAGTTTATCTGTATCCGCCATCACCTTCCTACCACTGACCCTCCTTAAGCTGTGCCGCCGCTAGCTCGGCTCGTGCACGGGACTCACACACCTCCTTTCCCACGCCAGGTGAACAGGTGGTGGTGGCGGTGGTGGCGGCAGTAGCCGCAGCTGGTTCCCCCTCCAGTCGCCCCGCTCCCTGCTTCCTCCTTCTCTCCCCACTGGAACCACTTCTTTGCTCCTTCTTGATCACAAGAATACCATGGCAACTCCTCTCACCTTGATCACAGGTGGACCGCGGAGACAGATGTACTCTCACCATTTACTCCTAAAACATTTTGAAGACCCAGGAGACACACTCACCTTGAATGATTTAAGATGCTAATATTTTCATTTTCAGGAAAACTCTTCTATCCGTCCTGTGAGGGAGAAAGTCCATGAATTTTATGAAGTCCTTTTTTAAGAAAGTTGAATTTTTCAAAAAATGTGCTGACTACCTCCTTTGGGAAAACAAGAGACTGAAGGACAAGCATATTCCCATAGGGACCATGACTGCAGTTTTTCTTGAACCTAGTTAACCTGCAGTAAGCAGTCGTGTACAGCCTGCCCTGACCTTCCACTCCTCACATCCCTTTTCTTTGGGATCATTTTTCCTGCTGTTGGGAAAACTCGTAAATGGCCTACTGGCTGGAAAAACCCATAGCCAAGCCCAGTGTACTTTGTTTGCTGTTCTGTTTCAATCCAGAGGAAATTCATTTATGTGTTCTAAATTCTATGACAATTTGAACTTTATGCTCATACATATTTTGATAATTTGATATCTAATTTGAAAATTTGGATCTAATTAGTTTTGCTTATTATCTCTATGTTATTTATTAATATGTTTCTGCTGAGGCTGGAATGTCAGCATTGTGATCTAAAGTACCTCTCAAAAATGAAAACGTGAATACTGTAAAACAGAGAGATCTCACTTCTCTTTACACCACATATATAAACATTCATATGTTAGTGTAGTGATTAGCTTTAATTGTAATGAAAAACTGAAATAAAAGTTTTATTTATTATAATAAAAACCTAAGCCTAAATGCCATAAGCACAACAGTAGATATCTAAAGCAAAATGAACTCCAAGAATGGAGTTCACTGTCAAGGTTAAATGAAAATGTGAAGTAAAGCTGTAAAAGTCTAGAAAAATTTAACCTGTAGACAAAAGGTTAAGCCAAATATAAGAAGATATGTACAGCACACTAAACTAAAGCATTGATTAAAAACTTAAATAAACTCTAACCAGCATAGCTAAACTTGGACATCAGGTTTGCAAAGCCATCATTAATTTTAAATGAGATTATTAAAGTGAGTGAGTCCTTGTCCAACAGGATTCGTGTCCTTATAAGAGGAGAGGCCAGAGAGATTCCTTACTCTCTGTGCTGTAAGGACGCAGTGAGAAGGTGGTCATTTGGAAGCCAGGAAGGGAGCCCTTCCCAGAAGCTGATCAGGGACTTCCATTCTCAAGAATTGCAATAATGCACATTTCTACTGTTCAATTCATCTAGTCTTTAATATTTTGTGATGGCAGATAGAACATACTCACACAAAGAGCATGTATAGGAAGAAACATATTTTCAGAGGAAATAGTATACATGGGAATTGATGGAATTTATGTAATTTTCAGAGTAAGTCCCTTGTACACAAAGGGATACTAAGAAAAATGAAACAATTGTTGCTCATTTGCACTTTATTTCCTGAATATTATATGGTATATTATATGCTTGACAAATTTATGAGGCAAATTAAAAATCATAAAGCAAATAAAGTAATATTGTAAGCCATGGCTTATTCAGTTTTAACCTATTGAGTATTGAATGAAATGTAATTTCATACCATCCAATTTAAGAAAAAAATTCTGACTTACACATTTAACCATATATTGCTCTATCCACACACAAGAACATAGCAAAGGAAATATTTGATAGTAAAATATTTATGTCTTTTTATTATCTGAATACTTAAAAATGAATTTGTGTAAAGTTGACTTAAGGACATAAGCAGTTTGGGTATCCTTATCTCTCTTAACATTATAGTTACTTACACAAGTTTTGCATCAATTGCTTCCTATGATTCTCTATTGTATTCATTTACTACAACAAGTATAGTTACTGTAGTTGATCATACAAAAATCTTTTGTGTTTGGATTATATAGGCAAACTAGTCTGTGAATATTCATACAAAGAACTAAAAAAAACATAGGAAAATAATTTTGAAATACCAAAGCCATTGTCATGTCTACACATATATGTAAGGGCTCTGTGACATTAGAATAAACAAATTATATAATTCCTTGAAATATAATAAAGAGAAAATTATCATCCTAATAAAAATATATTTAGATAAAATATAACATTCATCTTGTTAAATAGAAAAAAAAGAATCACTAACATAGTAATTGCAGAAAATGTACAAGTTTTCTAAGGAAAATAAAATGAGTGTCATCTTTAATGGAAAACCATCAGGGAAAGTCTTTTTGTTGTAATTGCAGCCTGTCTGAATTTTTAGACAATGCTTTCATCTTACCTCATCCTCATGTCATCTGGCAAATGCTACACACTTAAAAATGGCAATCTTCTCATGTTGAATTACACTACTCTTGGTTACAATAGATTTGGATGATGATTCAGTTAAATTTCCAAATATTAAGTGATGATGCTGGGTAAAAATAACCCTATAAGAAGCTAATATTTGTATATTTATATATCACCTATGAAATAAATGTAAAATATAAAACAAGGCTAATATAAAATCTCAATATTCTTAAATAAAATAATAAAATGCCTAATGTTGATTTTGTAGTGTCTTACAGATGAGCTGTTTGTCACATTAGGGGAAAATGGCATAGATAGAGAGGAATTACCTTCATGCTTAACTTAGAGCAATAGCCTTGAATTTCTAAACTAATCTTCCAAATTGTTGCTTAACTTACTGTAGAGATATCTGATGCTATCAATCCCTTGACTGAACTACTTAATGTATCCTTATCATACATTATATGAATTTCTAGATTGATATTTATCTTTCTGTATTTGACTATCTGTGATACAATGGTCATCTATACAAACTTCTGATTCAGTTGATTTTATGTAGAGCAAACCAGAAAATCTTCTTTTATAATAATTAACCTAATTCTGATTTATAATGAAAATTGACAGTATTGTGGATGACAATGTTTTCCAGTAGTAATCTTTAAGTTTTATATTAAGTTGATTTTAAGTGATTTACAAAATTATAGCTGTTGTACATATTTATCAAACATGTGATTCTCCAGTCAGGTTAAACCTATCTACCTCCTCCATTTGTTATTTGTTATTTCTTAATGGAGAAAACGTTTTCAGTAGCAATTTTTATGTGAATGTGTTTTAAATTATACTTAATATTGTATTAATGTAATTGATTTTGTCATTGACATTTTAAAAATGTTATTTTAAACATTAATATTTTGAATAATTTGCTTAAATTGTCTAAAGTCATTCCTACTTTCCCATGTTGCTAATATCACTCCCATAAATTTGGAGAGTTTTAATGTCTTTGTTTTTCTTTATGTTTTGTTTTTGTTTCTGTTTTTGAGTTACCAGGAATTGAAACAAGGGACACAACCACTGAGCCACATTCCTGGAACTTTTGGTTTTTTATTTTGAGACAGGGTCGCATTAAGTTGCTTAGGGCCTTGCTAAATTGTTAAGGCTAGCTTTGAGCTTGTGATCCTCTTGCCTCTGGGATTACAGGCACATGCCACAGCATCCAGCAATGTCTTTGCTTTTTCACAGAAAGAGTTTGCGTGCTAAAATATCTGGTCAGTCATTAAAAAATTACAAAGAAGGCAAAAGAAATTATATACCTGTGTGTATATGTATAAATGTGTGTGTGTGTATATATATATGATTTTGTGTTGAGACAATACATGCATCAAATTTTACAAAAGATTTGTTTTTAATAATTTACAACTTAAGCTAAAATAATATCTATGTCTTTATATAGAGAAGTGTAGGGTACATTTTCAATGAACCTAGAAGTCAAGAAGATATCAGAATAGAAATAGAAACATTTGGAACTCATTCATATGAAGCAATGTTATATACAGTGATTTAGAGTACACAGATAATTATTGTTTTAAAAGATTTTAAGACAAACATTTGAATAATCCTGACCTTTATCTCAAGGATAAACCTAAGTCAAATGTCTAAACAAATAGGAGAAAATAATAAAGTTAAGAGTGGGGAATAATAAAATAGATAAACAAATATACTATGAGGAGAATAAAGAAAGTAAAATGTTCCTTGAAAATTCATACCACTAACATAAATTTGGAAAAAAATGATCAAGTTTTTAAAAAGAGATATGTAAAGAAAAAAAAAAGAGGCACAGACGCCCAGCTCAGTGGCAAAGAAGAAAAAGGCTGCTCACCTGAGCTGCCAGCTTTATTTATATCAATAGCCTACTTTGGGACACTGGCATCATTAGTACACTCTTGTTCATTGTATCATTAGGCAGGTTACACAATCAGCAACATTATGCAGCTTATTTCTCAGTTACATTCTACCATTACAATATGCAATGTCAGCAGCTTTGTGTAGCTCTCAGGAAAGTCCATTGTTTGAAGTTATTCTTAGATGAGCAGGTCCCCAGGCAGCAGAGCTTGGTGAAACATTGTAGTTATCTAGCAAGTGAGTTCTTTAATTCCCAGGAGCTATGTGCCAGAGATCAAGGTCAAGGCTGATAAGGCTTTAACACAGAGCTTCATCATGGAGGACATTGCTATAGCAGTTAAGCATTCTATGCTTTGGCATAGAAATCTTCCCAGTCATTGGGCAACCCATACTTTCTGTAGAAAACTTTCCAGAAGCTATACATCCTATACTTTTGTATAGGACTTGCTATACACCAAGCATGCCAAAGCCACAAAGTCATCAGATACCTCAATCCCACACATAGAGCCCTTACAGAGATAACTATATATAACATTATAAGAAAAAAAGTAGAGCAGCAACATAAAATAGAAAATGCAGAATAAGAGGATGTTATGAGAAATCTATGTCAACATAATTATTTAAATAAAATAACTAAATCTCTATTCCTCATCCAAAATAATATGACTCCTAAAATTGACAAGAAATAGAGAATTTAATTTATATAACTATAAAGTATATGGCTTTGGAAGTTTAATGCTGTATGGTTTTCTACTACAGCATAAGAAATTATCACGAACTTCATGAATTAAAATAGCAAATATTTAGTACCTGTTTCCATGGTTAAATACATAGATAGGTGGGATGTGAGGAACAGGTATGAAAGATTTCCTCACACCTACAATGTTTTGGTGTTCATATTCTTTATTATTGATACCTAATGTAGTAAAATGTACTAAACTTCTTACCACCATGATTTGTAATGCATACGTAAAACATGACTAATACTAGTATAAAAATGAAGAATACTTACATTACTACCAAACGGTCCCTCATGCTGTATACTTGTAGTCAAGCCATTCCACAAATCCACCCTGTCGTGAGCTCTCCTTTCCTCTATATTTACAATTTCTAGTTTGTGTCACTTGGACTCATATAGAATGCAGTGTATTTAGATCGGCCTTTTCATGCAGTATTTTGTCTTTGGGATTTATTTAATTTAGCCTGTAAATAAACTTTTCAGTTTTTATTGATGAGTACTGTTTAATTATATGAAAAAGCACTTTATACATTTGCCAAAAAAGAAAGAATATATTATACAAGAATAAAGTTAGGTATTTATGTTATAGTTTTTAGATGACTATTATGCTATAATTATATACATATTTTGAAAAATACAATAACCAACAACACAGCACCAACCTGATAACTTATGGTGTAATAATGATACCAATGTGCATGTTTAGAGTTGCAGAATAGCATCCTAATTAATATTACATGATTATACTGTCACCAACCATGTGACTTGAGATACATTTCATAACCCTCATATATCTTATTTTTCATACAAAGGAAAATACTAGCCATAGTCGAGTTGAAGGTATGCAGAAGTAATGGGTAAATCCATGTGGAGCATTTGAACCTATGGCAGTTGTGAAATCACTATCATCATCACCTTTACCATCTTCACCAGCACCCTTACTACCCCATCATTGCTCCAAGATCAGGACAAAGTGCTACTATTCTGTGTCCAATTTTACTAAGTGGAAGAAAGGAGGAATGTATCCTAGGAGCATGCATTGTGAGTGGACAGAAAAGTATGGAGTCAAATAAAAAAATACGCCATAATTGGTGTAGAATCTGGAAAACATACATTGCTAAGAAAAAAAGAAATATGAAGGAAATAAGAAAGATGAAGCAAAGTTACAAAATATAAATAAAATTGGAAGAATAAATGAAGGAAGGAAAAGAAACAGAAGAACAATACAAACATTAATGGGGAAAATTATTTCTTTGTAAATGTATTATATTTCAGAAAGAAAAGAAATAGTTTAATAAAAATGCATCTAATGCTAGCACAATTAAGCTTAGAAATAATTAAACTTAGAATTCAATGTAAAATATATTTAGAATAAATTCAGAATATTAAAAGTAAATTTAAATTTATGGCACACATATTTCAACTTACACATAAATTTATGTGAAATTAAATTCAGAAATATAAAGTGTGAGAACAAAAGAAACTGGTTTATAATCACACTCTTCTTGTGTATGGGAGGTCAATATTCCCTGCTTTTTACACTTTTTTCTGTGTAATGAAAATTATCCTAATTATCATCAAATATCATTGCTCCCAAATGTGTCATTATGTCATTATGTAATCAGCCAGTAACACCTAATATCAATAACTTCTCTTTTAAAGACTGTTCCGAATGCAATATTTGCAAGCCCATGGTCTGGGAAATAATTATTTAATTAAAAACATAATGTCTAAAGTTATTAAAACATCTTTTCTGATATAAAAAGTAAAAGATGAAAAAGAATACATTTGAAATGATTAAATTTGTAGAGTAATTTATCCTAATTTGAACTATTGCAAGGTACTAAAATAAATCATAATAAAATATCTAAATCCTGAAAGAATCATAAAACCATCCCAAATGAAAAAAGACTCGTGCTGGTAAAATAGATGAGAAATAGAAAAAATTTTCTCTAATCCTGGTGTTCATTGATGTGGACATAACACAGGGGAGATTCCACTGAACGGTAAATTTTCAAGACATTCCTATGACATCCAGACTCATGTAATATTATAAAATGTTACATGTCATGCAGCATCAACAATAGCATTCTCATTCTATGTGTTTAATAGTTCTAAGATATTAACATGAACTAAATAATTTGATGTAGTTTAATAATTATCAGAGGCATTAACACTATAATCATTACATGTTAGGGATCAATTTTCCACCAAAAATGTTGTTTAGGGCTACTTTCATGTCCCTGTTTCTCAGACTGTAAATGACAGGATTCAGGCTGGGAGGTAACAGAGAGTATGACACTGACATAAATAGGCTCAGTGATGATGGGGATTTTGATGCTGAACATAAATATGCAATAAATCCTGAGGAGAGAAACAAAGTCACCACAGTAAGATGGGGCAGGCAGGTGGAGAAAGTTTTGAACCTTCCTTTTGCAGAAGGAATTCTAAGGACAGTTGTGAAAATGTAAACATAAGAAACAATCATTGAAATAAAACATAAGAAAGCAAAACAACAGCTAGCAATGATAAATATATATTCTAGAATATTGTTCCCGGAACAAGAAACCATAAGTAATGATGGAATATCACAGAAGAACTGATGCACTATGTTGGTCCCACAGAAATGAACAGAGAATGTGCCTGCAACATGAAGGGATCCATACACACAGCCACTGAACCACGATATAATCACCATCTGCACACAGGTACAACTATTCATGATGGCTTCATAATGCAGAGGCTGGCAGATGGCAGCATAACGGTCATAGGACATTACTAGAAGGAGGGAAAACTCTGTGCCAGCCAAAAATATAACAAAGAAAACCTGTGAGGCACAGCCCAGAAAGGAGATGGAGTGGATATTGGTCAGAGAGTTCATGATGGATTTAGGGACAGTGACTGAGATATAGCAGATATCAATGAAGGACAAGTTCTTCAGGAAGAAATACATGGGGGATTGGAGGTGCTGGTCTATGGTGGTGAGGGTAATAATAAGGAGATTCCCCATCAGTGCTGCCAGGTAAATCAGGAAGAAGAACATGGTACATAGTCTCTGTAGCACCTTGTTATCAGAGAACCCCATGAGCAAGAATTCTGTTATGGTGGTCACATTGGTGAATTTCTCAGGCATGATGATTATTGTCTATGGAAATTCAATAAAAATTACAATATAAACATATATAATATATTGCACTCAGGTCTTTAAAACCTTTTTGTCATTGGTGGTGGTGGTTCCATTGTTGTTGATTATTTCAGGGACATTTTCATAAACATATTACAGAGTATATCACATCTTGCAAACTATTTCAATTGATGTACAGTATATTTTATTAATAGTCATTGAAAGTAAGCTGTTATATTACCAAATGATAGCACAAACTTTACACATAAATGGACAGATTACCTAAATTTCCATATTTGATTTTGTTAAAAAAGCATAAAAGCAATTGGCACATTTTGTATATAGTGTGGTTGCTAAAAATCACTGTAAATCTGCTTTAGTTCCCTGTAAACTTTTAGATAGTTGAAGAAGCAGTATAAAGAATTTTATGTATTCATTTTCTAATTTTCTTTACCTTGCTCTTTGTGGACAAACAAATAAAGTAGGCAGAGGGGAATTTTTTCTTTGTAAAAATTAGACAATGTTATAGTTTCTGATAATGATATAAGTCATTCATACTGTAAATGTCACAACTGAGTTATGGACATTTCTAGAAGTTTCAAATTAAGGAGATAATATGTGATCTATTTCTTAAGAATGAAAATAATTGATTTGAAAATGGCTTACCTTAATAAGGACACATCTTCTATGCATCTAATAAGCTGGAGTAAAATAAAATATTGTGTTATGTTACCGAGGTTCAGTGAAATATAAGAACATAAAATTAATTTATTGGCTTAGATACAGCAATAAATTTAGGATAACTCAGAGAAATATATGTTAGATAAATACAAGTTTTAGGATCATCCACTTACCTTAATATGTTATCATTTTCCCTAATTTTAAGGATACATTCTTTAAAACTGAAGCCAAGAAAGAGGTTGATGAAGGATATTTCAATGAAATTCTGGGTGAATTGAAGTTTTGTTCAATGGGTGAACAGTACTCTTTGAATATTGCTATTGCTTTATCACCAGTGTTCCTGAGTTGTAATCTTCTCTTCCCTGGCAAATATGGGATCAAATGAAACTTATATAGATCTTTCATTTTTCTAGGAGGTAGCAAATAACTAATTAGAAGGAGAGAAATTTAAGTACATTGACCAAAGGGCCAAGTGTTCTGAAAGTAATTGTGTTGTCATCACAAACACTGAGGCTTGTAAAGGCAAATATTTAAGTCCATGTTAGGGCACTTTTTATACCCAATGGGTTTCCTACTTTGAGACCTACCTAATTAATGGCAGTACTGCTATTACAGAATGTTGTGAGACTTGTCATGGTGAAGAAATAATTTCAAATTGTGAACTCAGAGCTCAACAAAAATGATTACCTATGTCATTTGCTTTCAGTATTTATCTTGATTTTTTTATTTTTGATAAGGAAAATATAACTACTTCCATCATGAAAATGTTCAAGATTTGAAAAAAATGTAGAAATTTAAATTCTTTCTGGCTTCCAGTTCAATGTTACTTATCAGGAACAAAATATAAAATATTCTACTACATTTAATTTTCACATTTCCCATGAATTTTACAAGTGAAATAAAACCCATACATAACATAAATTTTTTTTGCTATTTTTCCTGTTTATTTCAACTTAACATTTTTCAGGAAAATATACTGATAGTGTTACAAATGTCTTATCTTAATTTTAAAGTTTGCCTGTATTTCAGAAGATGGATATGAAAAAATTGAATCTCTATTTTTATATTGAATATAAAATGTAAATAAAAATATTATATATACATATATTTCACATAGGTACACACTTTTTCTAAAATGCATTTCAGAATAACTAATTAACTCGAGTTTTTACAAATATCATCACAAATACTCTTCCAAAATGCATGGAAATTTGGTACAATTAGCAGCAGTATTATATTTATGACACAATTACCATTATAAAAATATCATTTATTATTTTTGTTAAAGCTATGGATAAAAATTATATCATTGTTTGTGCAATTTTCACCTACACTGTTACTAGTGAGAGTGTTGAGTTTACAGAACAAAAAATAAAATATGTTGGACAATAATAGTAAAAGAAAAGAAATAAAGATTAGAGTAAGAAAATGACACCAGATTATAAATTGAATCTACATGTAATAAATAAGAAGGTTAATATAGGATTATTTGTGAATATATATTTTATCTCCTTTCTTCTCCACCTGCCTTAAAATATGTATAATTACATATAAAAATGTACTATTTTAGGTATACCATGTTTAAATGCAGCCTATATAGCATTACCACACACAGTAAGGAGGGGTAAATAGATGTGTAAAGCAACAAATTTTTTTAGTATTTTATTCAAATCAAGTTAGTATAAACCTAAAGTATAGTCTATTAAGTAAAAAGCTATATTGTCTGCTTTTACTATTTCTATTTCTGAGTTGTAATCTTCTCTTCCCTGGCAAATATGGGATCAAATGAAACTTATATAGATCTTTCATTTTTCTAGGAGGTAGCAAATAACTAATTAGAAGGAGAGAAATTTAAGTACATTGACCAAAGGGCCAAGTGTTCTGAATAGTTTTACTATTTTTAGTTTTGTTCTGAATAGTTTTACTATTTTAAATAGTTTTACTATTTTTAAGAAGAATGTCATTGGTATTTTGATGGCTATTGTATTGAATATGTTTAGCACTTTTTGTAGTATGGCCATTTTGAAAATATTAACTATGCCTATAAAAGAATATGGGAAGTATTTTCATCTTCAAAGTCTTCTTCAATTTCTCCTTTTAGTGTTCTGTAGTTTTCACTGTATTGTTACATTGATTCCCAAGTTTGTTTGTTTTCTGTTTTTTGTTTTTGTTTTTGGTACTGGGGATTGATTCAGGGGCACTCAACGACTGAGCCACATCCCCAGCCCTGTTTTGTGTTTTATATAGAGACAGGGTCTCACTGAGTTGCTTAGTGCCTCACCACTGCTGAGGCTGGCTTTGAACTAATGATTCTCCAGTCTCAGCTTCCCAAAGTGCTGGGATTACAGGCTTGTGCTACTGCACCTGGCTCCCAAGTATTTTTTGAGGCTATTGTGAATGCGGTAATTTTCCAAATTTCTTTCCAGCTGATTCATCATGGGTGGATAGGAACACAATTGATTCATAGGTGTTGATTTTATATCTTGCTACTTTGCTGAATTTATTTGAGCTCCAGAAGCTTCCTGATGGAGTTTTTTGGATCTTCTAAATATAAAATTATGTCATCTGCAAGTAGAGATAGTTTGAGCCCTTCTTTTCCTATTCATATCCATTTAATTTCTTTCTTTTGTCTAATTGAACTGGCTAGGGTTTCAAAGACTATGTTGAATAGAAGTGACAAAAGAGGGCGTCCCTGTTTTGTTGCAGTTTTTAGAGGGAATGTTTTCAATTTTTCTCCATTTAGAATGATGTTGGCCTTGGTTTTAGCATACATAGTTTTTACAATGTTGAGATATGTTCCAACTATCCCTAGTTTTTCTTGTGTTTTGAGCACGAATGGATGCTTATTTTCCTCAAATGCTATTTCTGCATCTATTGTGATAATTATGTAATTACTGTCTTTAAGTCTATTGATGTGATAAATTATGTTTATTGACTTTCCTATATTGAACCAACCTTCCATCTCTGGGATGAAACCCACTTGATCATGGTGCACTGTCTTTTAAATGTGTTTTTGTATGCAATTTGCCCCAATATTTTATTGGAAATTTTTGCATATATGTTAATCAAGAACACTGGTCTGAAGTTTTCCTTCCTTGATGTGTCTTTGTCTGGTTTGGGTATCAGAGTAATACTAGCTTTACAGAATAAGCTTGGAAGGTTTCCCTCCTTTTCTGTTTCATGAAATAATTTGAAGTGGATAGGTGTTAGTTCTTCTTTGAAGGTCTGATAGAACTTGCCTGATAATCTCTCTGGTCCTGGGCTTTTATTTGTTGGTAGGCTTTTGATAGCATCTTCAATTTCATTGCTTGAAATTGATATATTCAAATTTTCTATGTCCTCCTGATTTAATTTGGGTGGGTTACATATCTCTAGAAATTTGTTAATGTCTTCAAGATTTTCTATTTTATCTAATATAGATTTTCAAAATAGTTTCTCATTATTGTCTGTATTTCAGTAAAGTCTGTGGTGATATTTGCTTTATCATCATTAATTTTAGTAATTTGAATTTTCTTTTTGTTAGCTTGACTAAGAATTTATCAATTTTATTTATTTTTTTCAAAAAACAATGTTTTGTTGATTTATTTTGGAATTTTTTGTTGTTTCAGTTTCATTGATTTTTGTCTCTGATTTTAATTTTTTCCAATCTCCTACAACTTTTGGTGTTGATTTGTTTCTCTTTTTCTAGGTCTTTGAGATGTGATGTTGGGTATTTATTTGGCATCTCTTTATTCTTTTAATAAATGAGCTCAACACAATATACTTTTCTCTTAGTACTCCTTTTATAGTGTCCTAGAGATTTTGATATGTTGTTTTTTTCCTCATTTACCTACAAGTATTTTTTTTATTTGATCCCTGATTCTTTCAACTATCCATTGGTCATTCAATAGTATGTGATTTAGTCTCCAGGTGTTAGAGTTGTTTTTATTTTTAATTTTATCATTGATTTCTAATTTCATTAAATTATGATCTGATAGAATACAAGGTATTGTCTTTCCCTTTTTTTTTTTTTTTTTTTTTTTGGATTTTCTAGCAGTTGCTGTGTGCCCAAGATATGGTCTGTTTTAGAGAAGGATTCATGTGCTGCTCTGAAGAACACGTATTTAGTCATTGATGGATGAAATGTTCTATAGATGTCTCTTAAGTTTAAACTATTAATTGTATTTTTTAGTTCTACAGCTTCATTATTTAGCTTTTTTTTAGAGGATCTATCCAGTGATGTCACCTAGTATTATTGTGTTGTGGACTAATTGGTTCTTAAAATAGACAATGGTTTGTTTGATGTACATAGATGCACCATTATTTGGGGCATAAATATTTATGATTGTTATGTCTGGTTGATGTGTAATTCTCTTAAACAGTATGAAATTACTTTCTTTGTTCCTTCTGATTAACTTTGGCTTGAAGACCACTTTATCTGATATGAGAATAGAATCCCCTGATGCTTAATAACATCCATGTAAATGATTTTTTTTTCATGCATTTACCTTCAGTCAATGCATGTCTTTGCCTATGAGGTGTGTCTCTTGGAGAAAGTATATTGTTAGGTCTTGGTTTCTAATCCAATCTGCCAGTCTATGTCTTTTGATTGGTGAGTTTAGACAACTTATATTCAATCTCATTATCAACATATGATTCATAAAATCCATTTGGAAAAATTAGAGGTTCAGAATAACCAAACAATCTTTAGTGAGAAAAGTAAAATAGGAGACATCACAATACAAAACTTTAAATTATACTACAGAGCTATAATAAGAAAAATGGCACAGTATTGTCACAAAAACAGACATGAAGACCAATAGAACAGAATAGAACACTCAAAGACAAACCCACATAAATACAGTTATCTCATACTAGACAAAGATGCCATAAACATACATTAGAGAAAAAATAGCCTCTTCAACAAACAATGCTGGGAAACTGGAAATCCATATGCAGTAGAATAAAATTGAACCCCTATCTCTCACACTACAAAAAACCCAACTCAGAATGGATCAAGGACCTAGGCATTAGATGAGAGACCCTGTGCCTAGTAGAAGAAAATGTAGGCCCAACTCTCTATCATGTCTCCCTAGGAATCAATTTTTTCAACAAGACTCCTAAAGCACAAGAAGTAAAACTGAAAAATTAATAAACAGGATGCTATCAAATGAAAAATCTGCCAGGTGCAGTGGTGCACATCTGTAATTCCAGTGGCTCAGGCAGCTGAGACAGGAGGATCACGAGTTCAAAGCCAGCCTCAGCAATGGCATGGCACTAAGCAACTCAGTGAGATCCTGCCTCTACATAAAATACAAAATAGGGATGGGAGCCGGGCGCAGTGGCGCAAGCCTGTAATCCCAGCACTTAGGGAGGCTGAAACAGGAGAATTGCGAGTTCAAAGCCAGCCTCAGCAATGGTGAGGCACTAAGCAACAAAGTGAGACCCTGTCTCTACATAAAACACAAAATAGGGCTGGGGATGTGGCTCAGTGGTCGAGTGCCCCTGAGTTCAATCCCCAGTACCAAAAAAAAAATAGGGATGGGGATATGACTCAATGGTTGAGTGCCCCTGAGTTCAATCCCTGGTACAAAATGGGAGAAAATCTTTGCCACTTGCACCTAAGAGCATTAATCTCAAGAATATATAAAGAACTCCAGAAACTTAACACACACACACACACACACAAATAACCCAATCAATAAATGGACAAATAAACTGAATAGGCACTTTACAGAAGAAAAAATATAAATGATCAACAAATATATGAAAAAAATTTCAACATCTCTAGCAATTATAGAAATGCATATTAAAACTACACTGAGATTTTCTCTCACTCCATTCAGAATTGCAATTATCGAGAAAACAAGTAACAATAAATGTCGCCACTGATGTAGGAGAAAAAGTTTAACCATACATTACTGATGGGACTGTAAATTATTGCAACCACTCTGGAAAGCAGTATAAAACTTCCTCAGAAAACTTGGAATGGAACCACTGTTTGACACAGTTATCCCACTTCTAGGTATTTACCCAGAGGATTTAAAATCATCAACCTAGGTGCCCTTCAACAGATAAATGGATAAAGAAAATATGATATA
This sequence comes from Xerus rutilus, assembly GCA_028644305.1. Taxonomy (NCBI): domain Eukaryota; kingdom Metazoa; phylum Chordata; class Mammalia; order Rodentia; family Sciuridae; genus Xerus; species Xerus rutilus. The sequence goes on from CM053413.1 coordinate 51,872,860, forward strand.
TATACACAAAGAAATATTACTCAGCCATAAAGGTGAAATTGACCAGTAAATGGATGGAACTAGAAACTATCATGCTAAGTGAAATAAACCAGTCTCAAAAAATCAAAGGCTGAATGTTCTCTCTGATGTGTGGGTGCTAATGCTCAATAAGGAAGGGAGAGAAAAGAATAGAAGTACATAAGATTAAACAAAGAGAAATGAAGAGAAAGGAGGGCTATGCAAATAGGAAAGACAGTATAATAAATCAGACATAATTTTTCTGTCTATATATGAATATATGACCAGTGAAACTTCACATCATGTGCAACCACAAGAATGGGATCACAATTAGAAAAAGTTATACTCTATGTATGTATAATGTGTCAAAATACACTCTACAGTCATGTATATCTAAAAAGAACAAATAAAATTTAAATTAAATATTTTAAACTTATTAGAGCAGAAAATAGTAAAAAATAATGTTGAGAAGTAACAGGGTAGAGGAATCTCAGTATTTGCTAAGTTTTTGTATCTATGTTCATTAATTATATTTGTGTGAGAATTGCTGAATCATATGATATTATTCATATTGACTTTGTAGGAAGAAAAACAAAGCTTACTTTTGGGACAAAAATACTTACAGAGGGTACATATTTATTGATGATTTTATACCCAGAGGCAATTTTGATTTATAAAAAAGTACAGTCACCAAAAATGTATATTGTCACTCACTCATGGTAAAAAGAACTTCACAGGAAACAAAATAAAATAAATCCTCCTCATCTAGTAGAAAAATATATACAAAATTCCATCTATAGCTAAGCAACTCTCAATAAGAATTAGCTGGGGTATTTTCCCTAAGACAGGACATAAGGTAAGGCTGTCACACCACATTGCTCTGTGTTGCACTAAAAACTGTAATTTAGTTACAAAGGTGGCTAATTTAGTTACAAAAGTGACTAATATTCAGTTGTGTATATACATCACATTACCTTTATTTATTCATCTGTTGAAGAACACCTAACCCCAATAGCTTAGCTATTATAAATATTACTGCTATAAACAATGTTGCTGTGTCATTATAGTATGCTGATATTGAATCCTTTGAAAATATATTAACAAGTGGGACAGCTGGGGCAAATTGTGGTTTGATTCCTAAATTTTTGAGCAATCACCATGTTGCTTTCCAGAGTAGTTGCACTAATTTGCTGACCCACCAACAATGTGTGAGTATATCTTTTTCTCCACAATCTCACCAACATTTATTTTTGCTTGTATTCTTGATAATTGCCATTCTGGCTGGAGTGTAATGAAATCTCAATGTAGTTTTACTTGACATTTCTCTAATTGCTAGAGAGGTTGAATTTTTTTTTTTTTTAAATATTTGTTGACTATTTATATTTTTTCTTTTGGGAAGTGTCCTTTTTGTTCCTTTGCAAATTTATTGATTGGGTTACTTGGGGCTTAGTTCCTTTGCCAATTTATTTATTGAGTCACTTGGTTTTTTTTTTTTTTTTTTTTTGGTTTGAAGATTTTTTGTGTGTTCTTTGAATATCCTGGATATTAATGCCATATCTGAGGGAGTAGGTGGCAAAGATTTTCTTTCATTCTTTTGGCTCTCTTTTCATGCTTTTGACTGTTTCCTTGGCTGTGAAGAAGCTTTTAAATTTGATGCCATCCCATTTATTGATTTTTTTACTTCTTGTGCTTTAGGAGTCTTGTTAAGGAAGTCAGTTCCTGAGCTGACATGTTGGAGTGTTGGGCCTACATTTTCTTCTAGTATGTGTACCGTTTCTGGTCAAATTCCTAGGTCTTTGATCCATAGTGAGTTGATTTTTGTGCAGAACAAGAAATAGAAGTTAAATTATTAGAGATGTAGAATTATTAGAATTATATTATATTATTAGAATTATATTCTACTACAGATGGATGTACAGTTTCCCCAGCACCATTTATTAAAAAGGCTATCTTTTCTTTCTCTAATGTATGTTTTTGGCATCTATGTATCAAATAACTGCATTCATATTGGTTTGTCTCTGTGTCTTGTGTTCCATTCCATTGGTATTCATGCCTGTTTTGGACTTAACACCGTTCTGTTTTTGTTATTATAGTTCTTTAGCATAATTTGATGTCTAATATTGTGATGCTTCCTGCTTCACTTTTATTGCTAAGGATTGCTTTGGCTATTCTGGGTCTTTTATTTCCAAATTAATTTCATGATTGCTTTTTCTATTTCTGTGAAGAATGTCATTAGAATTTTGAAGGGAATTTCATTGAATTTATGTAGCACTTTTGGTAGTATGACCATTTTGACAATATTATTTCTGCCTATTCAAGAACATAATGGATCTTTCTGTCTTCTAAGGTCTTCTTTAACTTCTTTCTTGACGATGCTATGTTTTCATGGTAGAGGTCCTTCACCTCTTTTGTAAGATTCATTCTCATGTATTTTATTTTATATTTTTTGAGGCTATCATGAAAGGGATTATTTTTCTAATTTCTTTTTCGGCATATTCATCATTGGTGTATAAGAATGTGATTGATTTATTGGTGTTGATTTTGTATCCTGCTACAGTGCTTAATTCATTTGTGAAATCTAGAAATTTTCTGGTGGTCACAAAGATTCATTCTTGTTCTTCACACAAGCTGAAGTGTATTTGAAGCAATCTTTTGTTTATTGGTGGGAAGTAGAAGTTTGCAGGGATTCAGGTAGTAGCCTTATTTTCACACCCTCAGCTCTAATGAGTTTTCTTCAAGTGCTCTTTAGCCTAGGTTTTGAGATTATTTCTCTGCATAAGGGGAGTTTTTGCTCTGTAGAAAATATGTGAGAGATTGCTCTAGAATTCTACCAGTAGATAGTGGTCTCTACATCAGCACCATGTGGGAAGCATTCTCAAGGTACTACCCTATTGTCCTCGATATTCCTCATGGAATTCCTGAGGAAAAGTATGCATGATTATGGGGAACACATATTTGTAGACTCAAGGATTTCACATTCCTTTTTTATTTTTTATTTTTTTGGTATGAGGGATCGAACTCAGGGGTACTCGACCAGTGACTCAGTCCACATCCTCAACCCTATTTTTTGTGTTTTTACTTAGAGACAGGGTCTCACTGAGTTGCTTAACACTTAATCATTACTGAGGCTGACTTTGAACCTGCGATTCTGTCTCAGCTTCTCAAACTGCTGGGATTACAGTTGTGCGCCACTGTGCCTGGCAAGAATTTCACATTCTTAATCAATCATCTGCACACTTTTTTCAGGACTGGCTCAAAAATGTTGGTTTAATTCTACTGGTTTGTGTAGTTCTCTGACTTTTAGAACTTTTTCTTTCTTTCTTTTTTTTTTTTGTGAAGCAACTTATTGGAATTGTTACCTTAATTATGTTCAATCTATTTTTATAATGAGATAACTGACATCTTAATAATATTGAAACTTCTTACCTATGATCATAGGTTAAGTTAACATTACTCACATATTATTTATTTATTTACTTCTCCAGAAATATTTATGTGTTATATTGATCTTTGTCAGATTCATATTTTTCTTTTTTATTTTCTTGGTACTATGTAAGTGGTATTGTGATTTTCATTTCAAATCCAAGTGTTTATTTTACATAGAGAAATACAACTGACTTGAATATTAATCTCTTATTCTATAGATTTGCTATGCCCTTGTTTCAGGAGCTGTTTGTTTATTCTTCTTCATGTTATACATACTGAATTACGCCATCTGTAAACAAATTAGTTTTATCTCATTTCTCAAATTCAGTGTCTCTTTCTCCTTTTTATTTCCTGGTGTATTTTTCTGTAACTTTCATATGAGAACATGACTTTATTTTTAACTTGTTAATGTGATAGATTATATTGGTATTTAAATTTTGAATCAGTCTTACCTATGTAAAATAATGCTCATTTGGTTCTAATGTAAAATTGTAGAAATGCAATGTACAACACAAATCTACCATATCTTGTGCTAGAAAATATGAAAGTGCTTTTAAAATAAATAATTTAGTTTGGGACATATAAAAAAGTAAATCTAAAAAATCTCCAACTGGCCTATGCTTTAAAAATGTGGAATACAACATAATGATGGTAGCATTAGTTTACTACCATCCAAATTAAGCAAATATCAATGAGCTAATACTCACCAAATTCTAAATATGAGGATTATACAAAATACAAAATCACCAGTAGATCATCATAGGAATAGCTACTGCAGGCAATATTCATTGATGAATACAAAACTTGTGGGTAAAACATGAGAACATTACATTGCTGAGCTTAATATGAATATTTTCATACATTTATTTATACAGTTTCCTTGAAAAATCTGTGATTATTTTGAGCAAAATAATTTTGAGATTTATAATTTGCAGATACAAAATTTAATTGTACAAAGGATGTAAGAAAATAAACAGTATGGTAATATTTTTATGCATTTCAATTATTACATTTCCATGATATTAACTATGTAAGTTGTAACATAATAAGGTACTTATTATAATCCTCAGAGCAGTAAGTAGAAGTCAAAAGCTATGTTATTTAAATAATGGATTGTTATCAGAGATGGGAAAGGAGATTCCAGTATTCCAAAGAACTATCCCAGTTCTACAAAGCAGACAGGAGGGCAGAGCACAGTGCCTCAAAAATGGGGAAGGTTGTCTGTTTTTTAAAATGAGCAGGTTGTTTATGGAAGAATTTACAATTTGGTAAGATGACCTGACTTGATTCTTGAGTCAGATATATTTGTTCTACAGTTAGCAGTGCTTCTCTCTGGGTTTGAAAATTCAAAGTATTTGTTCCCTAATCTCAGCCTCAGTTTTTCATCAGTTACGCATTTTATCAGTAGTATGTGAAAGATATAAAAATATTTTCTAAAAGGAAAGGTACATGTGGATTTCAGAAGAACAAATTTGTAAACTAAAGCCAGCTTTCGAGCTTATACAATAATATTACAGAAGACCCATTTAGTTCTTTCTGGGGAGACTCCCTGCTTTGATGCCACATTCTGCTCCTATCAACAATGGAAGCTACAGAGCATTTGTACATGGGATCCAAAATGAATGATTTAATGACCCATCTGGAGGTATAATTTTTAGGGTTGTGTGGCTATATACAGTCATATGAGACAAATTCAGATTTGGGTAGCAAGTAACTTTATTTTAAAGACATCGCAATAATGAGAAACATGATATGCAAATATAAAGAAATGTGAGCATCTCAAAACTTAGTCAAAGAACATGCTTTCATGATACCAAAAAGTCTGTCCTTGTCCCCACTGCTGATCCAATGAGGACAAAGTCTTGAGAAAAAGGAAAAAAAGTTTTATTGCCTTGCCAGCAAAATAGAAAAGGGATTCTTGTCCCAGAGAAGAGGGACAAGAATCAAGAGGCTGTGTTAGAATCAAGAGGCTGTGATTCTAACTGCTAAGGAAACAGTGGGACTTTGAAGAGGTGATTCTAAGGCTTCCCTCTAGCTGTGCCCTATCAGTAATCCTGAATTAGGACTTGTAGTCTTGAGAGAGAATTGTTTCTTAGATTATCTGATGCCAGCCCTGAAATCTGGATTTCTTTATTTTCCATGGTGCATGAACAGATAACTTGGTCTAGAAAAGGAAAAAGTTTAATCTTGCTTCCCCTGTGGTTAGGGAGGGTGAGAGGTAAAAAGTAAGAAAAAGGCAAGTCAGCTTTAAAATAAATTATAGTGGCAGAGCAGCAAGGGTTATACTGAAAGCATGAAGTGGATCCATTACATTTTCCCCACTGTCAATTTTTATAGAAAAATGAGTGACTACACCTAGCATCTTGCTGAACCTGTGTAACAAAGGTGTTCCTAGAATAAAATATTTTTATTTGTTGTTTTTATTTTTGGTTTTGTATTTTTACCAGAAGGGATGGAGAAGTAATTCTAAATTTGATAGTGACCTGGAAAAAGCAAATTTATGTAGAGCAGTTAATATTTGCCTGATTGTCATACATACTGTTTTAATCCAGCCTTGTTTTTGTTTTTGTTTTGTTTTGTTTTTTGCTGTTACTCTTTTCCTTCTTTTGCCATGGTACAAGGGTCTCTGCTCTACTATTTCTTTGTGAACTCAATTTAATTCTGCTTCTATAGTAATAATTGAGGACAGCAATTGGCCGTTGTGTTCCTTGGCATAATTTAGCCACCATCTTTTTTTTTAAGGTATAGTTTATCTTTTCTTTTTTCCCCTGTAGATTTAGGTCTCCAGAATGCATATAACTTCCATTGGATATGCAATGCTTTATTCTCTCATTGGGTCACTTCTGCAGTGAAAGATAGTCAATTGTCACTTCATTTTGAGGAAAGGAACCTGTATCTTAAGTTCAAGTCCTTCAAGAAGACTCTATTTCACTTTGGGAGGCTGAGACAGGAGAATCATGAGTTCAAAGCCAGCCTCAGCAATGACGAGGCACTAAGCAACTCAGTGAGACCCTGTCTCTACATAAAACACAAAATAGGGCTGGGGATGTGGCTCAGTGATTGAGTACCCAATCAAAATAGGGTACTGAGTTTAATCCTCAGTACCAAAAAAAAAAAGAAGACTCTATTTAATTCTGAAGCCTTTTCTGTTCTGGTAGAATAGGCCTGGAACACACACACAGATGGTTTCTACCAGTACAGGCAATTAAGTTTTTGTTTTTATGACATGGGCATTTTGGTAAAATCTACTTGTCAATCATCAAAAGGATGTCTTTTATAATTTTTTTTTTGGTACCAGGTTGAACTCAGGGGTACTTGATCCCTGAGCCACATACCCAGCTCTATTTTGTGTTTTATTTAGAGACAGGGTCTCACAGAGCTGCTTAGCACCTCACCTCACCATTGCTGAGGCTGGTTTTGAACGTGAAATTCTCCAGTCTTAGCCTCCCAGAGTGCTGGCATTACAGACTTGCACCAATGCACCCAGCTTTAGTTTTATATATTGAGCCTTTTAGTGCTTGAATTGTTTTGAGTGCAAAAGACAGTTCTGAATCACTTGTTAAATAGTCCATTGGAGGTGTGGCACTTAGAATCAAGGCTTGATACATTTTACCAAGGCATGCTTCTCATAGTGAGCACTCTCTTAAAAGTATTTTATCAAAAGAAGGCCAATGCTTCAGGAAGAAGAATGAGCCCATGGGATTTTTATCCCAGGAGTCAAAACTCCATTCTTTATCCCTTTTTTTATTTTCTTTAGTATAAAAATTTTTGTATTTGATTTGATTCAAGCAGAGGTATTAGGGTCTTGATAAAGAGTGTGTTCTTTCCGACTCTATGAACAGCCAAATCTCTCTCAGCCACCTAGGTATCAATCATCTGACGGCCAAGACAGTGCATGATTGCCACCTGCTTTGATGTGGACACAGCCTCCATTATGCCAGTAGTTTCAAGGCCATGTTTATTGTCCTTGTTCTTAGCTGTGAGGAGTCCTCTTACTTTCCAGATAGCTTCATGTGTGTGTTCTATTATAAAATCATGTTCTGATTCAGTATAAATGCTTACCTTCTTTCCTTTTCTAAGTCAGCACTCTTGTCAGAGTAATTAGTTTGGCTTTCTGGTATGATGTTGTTAGCAGCAAACCCTCAGTTTTTAATATCTGTTGTTTGATTACTTCAGAGTATCCAATCTCTACTGGTTTTCTGCACACTGGCTTGTATTAGTGAAAAGGTCCCAGTCTGACTCAATGATAGACTAATCAAACACATTCAACTTGCTGAATAGTCTCCAAACTCTCTGAGCTGTCATACTGTATTGGTCCATCTCCATCTGCTGGCAACAGGATTGCTCAATTTAAGGCAGACATGATTTCTCTTAAGGTTGACAGTTAGATTATTAAATAGGATGGCCTGGATTCTCACTTTCCTCCCTGAAGTCACCCGACATCCATCTTTCTGTTTTAAGAGGACTGGAACTTGAAGAGGAGCAAACAGTAATGAGTTGTTCTAGAATGGGTTTCTCAACTTCCGGTAGTAAATCACAATTGTCAGTCATTGTATGAAGGCAGGAAGAACATCCTTTCACTATATGGTTAATCTGTTCTGACTCATAGGCTAGTAGACGCAATATGTCTCTGATATCTGTAAGATAACTTGAAGGGCTGTACTTTGCTTATCATGCATACATAGTCAAGACCATTTGTGAGTGAGCAGGCCTACAGCAGGAGCTGTGTCATGTTTTAACATCTCAAAGGTAGCTTGGCATTCTTCTGTACAAGTAAAATATTTTATTTCCCTTCCTTTTAAGGCTTAATACAGGTGTTTAGCTATTAGTTTAAAATTAAAAATGCAGCCGGGCATGGTGGCACACACCTGTAATCCCAGCACTTTGGGAGACTGAGACTGGAGAATCATGAGTTTAAAACTAGCCTCAGCAATGGTGAGGTGCTAGGCAACTCAGTGAGACCCTGTCTCTAAATAAAAACACAAAATAGGGCTGAAGATATGGCTCAGTGGTCAAGTGCCCTTGAGTTTAATCCCCTGTACTCCACCCCCACAAATAACTCAATCAATAAATGGGCAAAGACATTTTACAGTAAAAGAAATATGATTGGTCAACAAGTATATGAAATAATTTCAACATCTTTAGCAATTAGAAAAATACCAAGTAAAACTACACAGAAATTTTATCTCATTCCAGTCAGAATGACAATTATCAAGAATAGAATGAACACTAAATGTTGGTGAGGATGTGGGGAAAAAGTTTCACTCATATATTGCTGGTGGGACTGCAAATCTGTGCAAACTCTCCGGAAAGCAATATTCCTCAGAAAACTTGGAATGGAAACACTATTTGACCCAGTTATCCTACCCTTGGTATATACTCAAAGGACTTAAAATAAGTATCCTATAGTGACTCAGCTACATCAATGTTTATATAGGAGCTCAATTCACAATAGCTAAGCTACAGAACCAACCTAGGTACCCTTCAACAGACGAATGGACAAAGAAACAGTGATATATATACACAATGGAATATTATTAGCCCATAAGGAAGATTGAAATTATGGCATTTGTCAGTAAATGGATGGAACTGTAGACTATAAAGTTAGGTGAAATAAGCCAGTCCCGGAAAGCTAAAGGCCAGATATTCTCCCTGATATGTGGATGCTAACACTCAATAAGGACAGCAGGGAAGAATAGAAATCCATCAGATTGGACAAAGGGAAATGAAGGGGAGGGAGAGGAATGGACATAAGAAAGACAGTAGAATAAATTGGACCTAACTTTTTTATGTTTATATGTGAAAACACAACCAGTGTAACTCCACATCATGTATAACCACATGAATGGGAAATTATATTCTATGTATGTATGTCAAAATACATTCTGTCTATATAACTAAAAAGAGCAAACAAAATTTTTCTTTTTAAAAGCATAAGTGAAAAAATTCAGTTTCATTGGCTAATCTGGAATCATAGATAGGTGACTTTCTTTTCAAAACAGACTTTTTATAAGACATTTTATATTCACACAAGGCAAAGTGTTTTAGTGCAGCAATAGTATTTGAAAGAAAATGTTCATGGTTGGGGTTGGCTATAAGGAAGTCATCAACATATTGCCGAAGAAATGTAACCCTCATAGCTAATCTTTTTACTAGACTTTAATTTTAAAAAGTGGAAATGATTTTAAATCCCTGAGGTGAGATAGTCCAGCAATACTGGATGGTTGCATTGGTATTGAAGTCCTGTCGCTCAAAAACAAACAGTAAAGCTGGGTGCAGTGGCACACACCTATAATCCCAGCACTTTGGGAGGATGAAACAGGAGGATCACAAGTTCAAATCCAGTCTCAGCAACAGCAAGGCACTAAGTAACTCAGTGAGATCCTGTCTCTAAGTAAAACACAAAATAGGGCTGGGGATGTGGTTCAATGAGTATCCCAGAGTTCAATCCCTGGTACCAAAAACAAATAAACAAACAAAAAACAGTAATTAGGAACTCCTTTTCAGTAGGAGGCAAAAGAATTCATCTTTTAAATCTAGCACTTTAAATCAGCCACAGTGGAATTGCAATTAGTAGGGTGCGTGGATTAAGCACTGTGGGCTGAATATATTAAACAGTATTATTCACTACTTATAGATCTCAGGTCTTGCAAAAATTAGTATTCAACATTGTGAGTTGTTAGGTCGGTTCAGGGTCCAGGGTGTCCAATTAGTGGGGGGGTTGGTCAGGACAGCTGCAGAACGGAGCAGCCAGCCAGACGCTGATGTCACCAGTAGAAGCACCTCCTGTCAATCAGCAGGTTTTTCCTGACTTATCCAGGAAGGACTCTGGCCTTCTCTTCCTGCCCCAAGCCCTCCCCTTCCTGACCGGGCCTTTTAAAATTGTCTGTACTCCAGAACACGCACGTCATTCTCCCGTACACACTCTGATGGACGGGAGACTTCAGCCCAAGAGTGTGTATTTCCAATAAAGCCTTACCCAGTGGCTTTAATTCCTCTCCTTTTGGTCATATGGCTTTACATGAGTTTTATTTTTTTAGACAGAATTGGAGGATTGTAGATATTTGACAAAGCCAATTCAATCCATTTTTTCAGAATTTATCCAAAAAGCTAGTGCAATGGAATTAAAAATCCCAGCGGCTCAGGTGGCAGAGGCAGAAGGGACCATGGGTTCAAAGGCCAGCTTCAACAACATAGCAAGGCCATAAGCAACTTAGTGAGAAGCTGTGTCTAAATAAAATATAAAAAAGAGCTGGGGATGTGGCTCAGTGGTTAAGTGATCCTGAGTTCAATTCCTGGTATCAAGAAAAGAAAAAAGTAAGAAAGAAAGAATTTGTCCAGAAGAGGCTCAGTTTCATTTTCCTGGATGGCAAGTGGAAACTGGAATCAGAGTATATGTTGTGATCACTTTTGCAAATGGAGTTATTGCTCTTTTGGTTGAGAAGGTGATAAACCCAGTCTAATTTTATATTAAGTTTGGGAGTCATCTCATCCTGAGGTCATGAAAGTTCATTTCTATTCAGCTTGTTAGAAATTCTCACCCATTCCTTGAACTCTTGAGCACCTGGCTTTGAGGAGATAGCTTTGACTAGGTAATCACTTTACCTAAAATCTCAGCTGTGCCTCCTAAAGTTTGATGTTAGAGTCTGAGTTTACTCCCTACCTAGAGATGTTAAGTCATAGGTTCCTTAATTTGCTATCTGCTTCTGTGTGTTGCCTGCCAGAACCCTGTCAGCTGTAAATCTTTAAAACACTTGCCTCTCTATCTCTGAAATATAAAAACCTCTCCACTCTGGGACTAGGCTGCTGATCTTTGGCCTTGCTTGCAGAGAGAGACAGCTGCTGTACAGCTAATGTGCACACAATATAAGCTTCCTTAATTTGATTTAAAATTGGAGTAGGTGGTCTTTTCTTTGCATCCTGTGTTCAACAAAGGTTATCTGAATATTTGATTTACACAAAAAATCTCATCCTAGGAGATGAATTATACAATATGGCAATTACAGAAACTATGCTTTTATTAACATTTTCCCAGGTTGCTTGCCAAAGTTTGGAGCACAGCAGGTGGTTGAGCCCAATTTGTAACTGTTATCAGTATCACAATGCAATCAACTTTAACTGAGTTCCCCCTTGTTAATTGTACCCAGGTGCTCCTTCTGGGCCTTTTTTAATGTTGATTTTCAATATAAGGAGGCCCTTTCCATTCTTTTCTTTTGGCTTCCAAAATATGTGTCAGCTTTATATTTTTGTTGCTCCCAGGCATTTTTTATCTTAAAGACAATATCATCAGTGAGTGGTTTATGTCAATTTGTGCCCTCTGCTCACTGAAGCTTCTATGTCATGGTACTCTGTCCAGTGAAGTTCACATTAACCATAAAAAGATTTTTTGTATCCATTCAACTACCTCTCTAGGCCTTTTTAGTTTTTATTTTGAGACAGTAACTCACTAATTTGCTTGGAGCCTCACTAAGTTGCTGAAGCTGGCCTTAAACTTAAGATCTTTCTGCTTCAGCCTCCCAAGTCACTGAGATTACAGATATGCATGGCCATACCCAGAGATTTATGGGGCCCTCCTTCAGTAGAAACCAGCAAGGTCATAAGGCAAGTACCTGCATAAATGGGACTGCATGAGCCTATTTTACTTGTTCAGCACTGTTGGTAGACAGCAGGGCTCCTTCCAGTAGTGTTCACTGACAGGCAAATACTTGAAATCAGGGCACACATAATGGAGGAGATTGCACTGGAGGACTTGCCTCTCCTCAGCTACCATGTGCTCTGGGGTATTTGACAGGGGGGCTCTGAGGCCAGGCAGGTGGTTCCTATTTATCTCTACTGAGCATGACCCCTGCTGCTTATGGTGCAGCTGCAGTATAGCCTGGCTATTCCAGATTCTTTAGTTTTTTAGTCAGAATTTAGGACTCTGCAATTGCTCAGATCATTTTTCATAGTTGCTGCTTTTGTCCACAGCCCAAGAGGTTACAGTTTTTTCTCTACTCTAGCCTTCTACTTACAAGCCATAGTTATTTTTTTCCTGCATGCAGTTCCTTATCCTGCCAGACCCCCTATGCTGTTGTTTTTCCTGCCAGTTTCCAGTGCATTTAGGTTGATAGGATACTCTGATATGTAAAATTGCTCTGACTTTTAATTAGAGTGTTCTCTAATCAACTGTCCTCTTACAATAGGAGACTATCACTATAACCAAATTTTAATCTAATAGTTGCAAAACTTACTGTCATGTCCTTTTATGTCTCTTCCCCCAACATGGGCAAAGGTGTTGGGAAGATATGACAGAGGCCAAGTTATTTTCATTTATTTCTCTATAATCCAAGCATCTTTTCTGGTATTTTTCTTCTAGAAGAGAGCTGGTTTTCCTGACTCACAGTTGGGAGAATCTGCAGCTTTCTCAGAATGGGCTGAGAAGCAGAGCTGGGCATGCCAGGACTGGGTTGAAAGAATTTAAATCTTAAAAAAAAATGTTTTTCTGGTGTCTTTATATTCTTGCACACCAGAAGCAGTGCCTTTTTTTTTTTTACACCACCAATTCAGTTTCAGATTGTTCGGTCTCCTCGTCATGAAACTGCATATGTGGAATTTCTTCCATATAGCTGAACTCTGACATATCAACTCCAGTTGTAAGATTCCATAATAATTCACAAAGTCATTCAGTGGCTAGATTATTGGAATAAAACATCTTTCATGCACTTATACCTATAGGTGGTCTTCTCAGCCAAGTTTTTTTTTCAGGAGACCACAGGTGGAGTCAATGCAGCATTATCCATTTCTTAAAGGGTTAAACCAAAACAGAGATGGACAACCCAAGGAGGAATCCCAAACCAGGACAAAGAGAAGAAAACCTCTAAAACACACAGACTGGATAGGGGAAAATCCCCTAGGTTCCCAATTAAGCATGCCTCTTACACTAATGTTGCCACTAATATCCACACAAAAAGGGACCAGAGATTATGCTAAAGAGATATAAGATTTCCACATGCAAGTGGCCAGATCTGTGGAATCTGTGGAATCAAGAATGTACCCACTGAAGAACTTTCCAGATGGCCAAGTTGTCATGATTTTACTGCTTTTTTTTTTTCCTTTTTCTCAAAATAGACCAATGGAGGAGCAACTCATACCATTTAGGGAGAGAAAGCAGGAATTTATTAATTCAAAAGGAGCCTTGGCAGCTGCTGTAAAAATCTCTCAATCCTTCCCTTTACTCACAAGGACAGTTTCTCTAGTACAACCTGAGGGAAAATCACCCCATCTCCTAATTCTGCCTTAGTTATCTTTCAAAAAGCTCATCAGTCAACTTGTGTCCTTAGCATGAAAGTAGAATTGCTCAGAGTGCCAACATGCCCAAGAAGGCTGGAGCAGGTGCACTTTGGGGTCTTTCCTGGTCATCAGATTTGACACCAAAAGTTTGATCCTTTTTCCATGAGCTGATCCAATAATAAGAACAAGGTTTTGAGAAAAAGAAAAAGAGGTTTTATTGCTTTGCTACCAATGGAGAAACACAGGAGACTTCTATTACAGGAGCTGTGATTAACTACAGGGATATAGTGGGCTTTTAAATAGATGTTTCAAAGGCTACACTCCAGCTATGCTCTGTCAGGAATCCTAATTCACTTGTATTCTTGATAGGTGGTCATTTCTTTAAAATGTTGCCAACCTTAAAGACTGGATTTCTTTATTCCTACAGTGTATGATCTGAAGGACAAATAACTTGACCTGTAACAGGAAGAAGGTTAGTCTTTTCTCCCCAAATGGTTACAAAGGGGTAGAGAGAAAAGATAAAGAAAAAAACAAATCAGTTTTAAAATATACTACCATGGTAGAGCAGCAAGGGTTATGTTCAAAGCATGAAGTGGATCCCTGTTATATTCAGAGGGAGGAGGAAAGTAAAATACCAAGTAGGTGAGAATGGAAAGGATTGATGAAGGTTAAAAAAAAAAGGCATAGTGGTCCATGCCAATCATCCCAAGTACTCAAATGTAGAGGCTAGAATGTTAGAAGTACAAAGCTAGCCTGGGGACCTTAATAAAATTCTGTCTCCAAAGAAAAAATAAATCCAAACAATAGAAAGAGCTGGGGATGTAGCTCAGTGGTGAAGTGTTTCTGGGTTTAATCCATAGTTCCATTAAAAAATTAGATCTAAGATCAAAGAATCATTTACCATAAAGCCTGCATATACTTAGAAAGGTACATGAACAAACTGTATGTTGGCTTAGGCAAAGGCAGGTCAAACTTCATAGGGCTGTAGGAGGGACAACAATCTTCTGACAATTGGTGAAATAAAACCTGTTCACTTGTTCATAAAGGAAAAACATAAGAATATGCAGAGTCAGTCTCTGGGATTTTATAGTTAAAATAGGGAAGACCATCTAAGTTATAATGAGATGGTTTACTCCTAGTAATGAACTGCTCTAGAAGAACATGAAAGATGAGGGAATATTCTTAATCAACTATTTCCTAGGATTACTTACCTGCCTCATCTTTATCTGCCACTTTCCATGCTCTGTGCATCTTTTCTATTTGTTATCTTCCAGATTTACATCCTTTATGACAAGCTGGCATATATAAATAGTGTTTTACTTTTCTTAGTAGTTCTGTCAAATTATTGAACAGGTTAGGTAGTTTTAGGGTCCCCAATTTATAAATTGAAGTTGAAAAGAAGTATAGACAGTTTCCTGGGGCTTTGAACTGTCACCCAATTAGGCAAAATGGTTCGGGTTTGAGCCCTGAACCTGTGGCAATTCTGCCAACCTGTATCAAAATTAAATTATCATATAACCGGTTGTTAGAAAGTTGGTTGATGTTCTGCAAATTCACACATTTCATAGAATTGGTTGCAGAAAAAAGACAAGACAGGTCAGTACCTTAAATTGAGTCTAGCTATGTGTTTGATCACTGGTAAGATTTGTGATGCAGGAATAAAAAGTATTTCCACACTGGAAAAAAGAGATAGAGAGTATATGGAGCTCATAGAAATTTTTCCCCTAAGCTGCTCATAATTTTCTCACTATTTAGGAATGAACCACTATTTAGGAATGAACCAGAGCTATAGCTTTACAGTGAGAGCAGTCTCCAAGTTTGGGAATACATTTATTCTAATGTGTCAGTTTCCTTGTGAACCATGAGTACAATAGGCTATTCAACTGAATTGTTTTTTGTTTATCTTTTATAAAATTTTGGTGCCCTATAATTCCAATTTGCCCAAGTATTTAAAATGTTTATATTATCATTTGAGTTCTTTACTAAACAGATCCATGGTCCAATAATGAATTTATATGGAACAATAAATATTAGTCCCAGATAAACACAAGCATGTTATCTGTAATCTACTTTTTAAAAAATGTATATAAACACTTGGACCTTTTGCCTCCTACAGGAAATAATTTTCCCCATACAGTACTCAATTCAGACATTTAGCTTTTGAAAAGATCTCCTCTCAGCCCAAACAAAACTAACCCCTCTGCCCCCATCTAAAACAAACTCCAACAACTTATATTATCCAGCTAATCTTTTGAGAGAATTTCACAACCATGGTTTTTCTTGAGGTAAATTGAATTATTTCTTCTCCCAGTCAGAAGGAGTCATCAAGGGTGACAGTACTGATATTTTGTCAGGATAATTTCTTTAACAGTGTTTAATGTGCATAATGTCAGAGCTATTTTTCACTATGCTCCAAAATCTCTGAAGGCCACACAAAGAAAACATTGAAGTCAGCACCAAATAAGACTGCCTCTCTGGTGGGGTGGATGGTGATCATGTCTGAAGACAGAACATCCAGGTCTCTTCCTGCTAACTGACTCAGAGAAGGGGAATTCATAAAAGTTTTATACTTATGATAGAAGTGTGATTGAAGTATTTGAGTGCAGCCTTCCAAAGTAACGAATGACTGGTTTTTACAAACTTGATGACTTCTTAGTATAAGGCTGAAAAAGAAGAGTTGAAGCACTCTCCTTCAGTGAAAGCAGGGACCTAACAGAAGATGTAAGATGCAGATCATCCCATGCCAGCAAGAGCTCACAGATTCCATCTGAGCCTATGGAATTTTGAACCAAAAAGCACTAATTTCAGGGAATTAAGTGAGATATTTGCAGAGAAGAAGTTGGAGTTGCAAAACAAAGTGCCATGAACCATGTTTCTTGTCTCTGGACTAACCTGTGGAAACCACTGCCTTAAAAGAATGAAAGGAAAACCAACATGAAACACCAAATAATCTTTATGAATCTTCTTATGATATTCTGCTTGCAATAGATCCTAGCTAATTTCCTTTTCTTTTAACTTGAACTAATTTTGGAGGGAGAAAATTACCTTTTTTAGACACATTTTAAAAGGAAAAAGAGATCTTATGGGTCATAAGATTTGAACTGCAGTGAGCAAATGCTTTAATTTAGCGGGGATTGTAAGAGCAGCCCACCTGCAAGGATTGTTCCTCACTGGTTATCTTACAGCAAGGGTGTCGGATTACAAACATCTTCCAGATAACACATGTTGAAAGCATTGTCTCCAGTTGCAGCAAGGTTGAGATATGGGGCTTTTAGAAAATGATTGGATTATGAGGGTTCTCACATATTCAATGGATTGGTCCATTGACAACTGAATGGACTAGTGGGAAGGGGAACTAGTTGGAGGAAGTAGGTTGCTGGGGTTTACCTTGAACCTGATAGTCTCCTAGCACCTTCCTAGCACCTTCTAGCACCTTCCTCTTGCTGTGCTGCCTGGCTGCCATGAGCTGAACAGCTTTTCTCCATGACCTTCTTCCATAATGCTTCTGCCTTGGAGTGAGCCTACCATGGACTGAATCCCCTAAAACTGTAAACTAAAATAAATGTTTCTAACTGTAAGTTGTTACTCTTTGCTATTTAGAACAAAATATTGAAAATCTCAATACAATGGAAACTTTACTAGGTGGCATGTGTATGTCCATGTCCTTTTTTTCCCTTGTGCTGTATTTGAGAACTGCCTGGGGATGATGATACTTGGTACCCATTTTTCTAGGTGCCATTTTTCTTGGATTGTCAATATACCATTAGCCTCTTGGTCATCACTTCCTAGGAGATAGAATGAGGAATGGCATGGTGACTCAGGGGAAAAACTCATTGTCAAAAACTGGAGAATTTATATACCTTATGCTCTAACATGTAAGGTTCCCAAGTCTTTATTCAGGTTTCAAACATTCTTCAAAATCTAAAATCTGATAACTGTTGTGAGTGTGAAAAACAATTGTCCAAAATGCATATCTTAAATAACAAGATATATATAATGAAGAAAAGCCTTGACAAATATAAAAAGCAGAGCAATGCCCTTAGCTGTTCCTCATATCTTGTTTTATATGAGGATGACAAATGGAGATTAAATCATACAAATATAGAAAATGGGAAATTACATTTAACTTTTGCTTAAAATTTATTAAGCATCTTTAACTAATGTGGTAGAAATAAATAAATTCTCCCAAATGTCATAGTATAATGCAGAAAGTGTATCTCTGAAAGGGTATGAGTTTATTATGAATAAAGATTATGAAATATCCTCACTTTTGAAAACTGGAGGAAACATAATTCTCACATAGTTCATTATGTCAGAAGAAGACTTGTTCCTGAGAGATTTTAATCTGTATTTTTGCTTGAGACTTTAGTGTGGATTTTGAAATACTTTATTCACAATACATATGATTTTATTTTGTACTAAATGAAATGAATATTTGTTAATGCATAAACACTGTTATGTAGGAAATTATGTTATGTCACAGATATCAAAGTATTTTGATATCTCTTTACTAGTTTCTTTGTAACAGTAAAAACATTCTATTGGGTAAATAGTGGCACAACATCTCCATTAATCATTTCAGAAATTGTAATCCAAACTTTAATTTATTTGAAGAATATTGTTCTCTTAAATAAGATCTTTATACATTTCCTCTTTTTGTTATTACAGAGAACTGGAGACAGTGGTAGATAAGATATGGGGGTATGAAATTAAACCCCAAATGTCTGTATTTCTATATTTTGAATTAGTACTTTAAAAATTTATTCTATGGAATGACAATATTCCTAAAGGCCTTGCAACACTGAAGAGTCATAAAATTTCCCAATCAAGAGACCCCAGAGACAAAAGGAAACCAGTGTATATTCTGGAAAATTAGGTTATTGGAGAGAGAAATATTTCCAATTTCCAAGAGAAACCATGTGGTCAGTTGGATGCTGATTCCTTCTTTCCCTTGACACTTTTTGTAGAGAAACACACTGAAGGAGTCAAGTAGTTCCTCATGAAATCACTAAGACTAACTCCTGAGGAGATTTGACTGACCTGAAAGAACATAGAAAAATATTTTTACCCAATATTGACTACTATAGTCTTGAATACCCAGCAGGGAAATATAACCAGAAAAGCATACAATAATGGGAATAAGAAGAAAGAGACATACTCATGGAACATTTAAACCACCCATCTAATTTACTTAATTATATATCTTTGACTTTGGCTACCTCTTTTATTCTACTTGACAATTTATAATAGTAATGATACATTTGGATTATAGATTATAGGTAGTATATGGCACAGACTCCCCAAACAACACAGTCTTTATAAGATACCATGAACTAAACCTGTCCCTTTTTGGGTCTTACAGGTACAAGGGAGTAATAATGATGTATGTGTGAGCCTTGAATTTCAGTTTTAACTACATAGTTATGCTTCTGTCTTTCCTGCTCATATTCATTCCATGTCATCTTACACAGGAAAACTTGTAGCTCTGATTAGCCATTTAAGAATTTTCTAAGGCATATGTAAATTGTAATTTGGGCACCAATGGAAAGTTTCTGTTTTTTTTTTTTTTTTGTAATAAGTATTGAACCTAGAGGAGCTTAACCACTGACCCATACCCCTAGCCCACCTTTTTTTTTTTTTTTTGTATTTTATTAGAGACAGAGTCTCACTGAGGTGCTTAAGGCCTCATTAAATTGCTGAGTCTGGCTTTGAATTCACTATACTGCTGCCTCAGGCTCCTGAGCCACTGGGATTACATGCATGCACCACCGTGCTCAGCTGGAAGTTTCTACATTGTTAAATATTCAATTTAACCATAAGAACTGTAACTATGGAGCTCAGAGGGACATTTCAATATATACATATGATCTAACCAGGGACTAACATCTTTTTTAAAAATATATATATTTTTAGTTGTAGATGTGTTTATTAGTGATCTACAGGCCATGCTAACCTGTATCACAAATAACCTTAAGAGGAGTCACCAGTGACTAGGAAATGGCCTCTATTTTAGTGTGATGCTAAAATATCCAACCAGGAAGGAAGTTGAGCCTAATTTTCATAGACTATGGTGTATGCCAAAGCATTCTTTTAAGAATTGCTCTTGTATAACCAAGGTATTCAGTAGGTATCTGACTCGCAGAGTTGTACCTGATTCATTTGACAACATAACTCCCCAAAACCACCATGATCTGAAGGACTAGGTCTCAGCCCCTGGGTACAAAAGGAACCAGTGGAGTCACTCATTCTTTCCCGCAAGAGCAATGCTATAATCTTCACCCATAGAGGAAAGTAAGCCTCATTCCCAAATTATATAATGGTAAAACACATATTTTTAGTGATTATGAGCTAATGTGTCCCAACACCTACATGTAATGACATTTACTTCCTGAAAATTTATACCATACCCTAATAAATTTACATGTTCTCCTTGAATTAGGGAGTCATCTCTTTGGAAAAGATTTTCAATTTTGTCATTATTTGTTGCAAATAAACTTTGCTTTCTAAAAACTATTTTTTTAGTTTTTTTTTATTTTTTTATTTTTCACTGAAAACATTTGTTGAGGCAAATAGAAAAAAATTGTTACAATCATAATTTTTCTAACTTTGCACAAAATTATAAGCAGATTAAATTCTTCATATTAAACACCTTTATATGCACTTTCAATGAACAG
>CM053413.1:51893725-51938683 GCA_028644305.1 Xerus rutilus
CTGTGGTGCTGTACTTGAACCCAGGGTCTCATACATGCTAGGCAAGGACTAAACACTTAATTACATTGCCACACCATTAAGTGCTTTTTTATTGGTCCAGAGAGAATGACTAGCCATATTCAAATTATCCAGCTCTAATGTTGTGTATGAGATGGACTCTGGATCCTAGTAAGAGGTCTGTCAGGGAATGGCAAATACCCTTACCCTAAAGGAAGTTACTATGTACAGCCTTAAGTCTGAAAGAATACTTTTTTTTGGCAAATAACCAGAATCATTACTATAAGTAAGAACTATGAATAGAAGCTAAGTAAGTTCTCTTCTTAGTGGCTATAGTTTACGTGTTCATTTTGTTCCTGTGTTGAACAAAACAAAACACAGGTATGTTTGCAAGTCTCAGCTGGGGGATGCATTATGTCACACTGTTTCTCAGCTTATCCTCAACACAAGGAAGATAGTAGAATGTTCCTCCGGTAGCCAAGAAATTACTGAAAAATAAAACTGAATCCTTGTACTATGGACAATTCTGAATTTATTCATATAAAAAGTAAAAACAGGAAATACTTAGCAACCTCTTGAAGTCAGACACTTTTTACTTCAGTAGAAAAGAAGTAGAGATAGTTGAATGCTCAGCCTGCTGTATCAACTTGTTTTGGATGATAAATGAGCAGAAAGTTGACAGGAACACATCTTTCAAGGGCATGCAGAATCTTGGAGGAGGATGGATAGGTAGACATACAATTTTTACCTTCATTAAAAGAGGGTTTTAATTTACAAAGAAGAAAGGGAAGAGGGGGAAGGGGAGGAAGACTCTTGAAAAAAAGGAAGAGATCAATAGAAGGGTGGCAGAAAGAAAGGTAGGTAGATAGGAAGAAAGGACAAAGAAAAATACTTTCCTCACTCAGAGGCATCAGCCTTCCAAAGCTGTGTACCATTGTAACGTGATTGAGTTTATCATTAGTTGCTGGGAAAATGAGTTGCAATCCAATGCTCTAGATCCTCAGGACATGTAGAAGAGGGCCAGCAGTTTTCCTGGGGTGCTATATTTGGGCCTGTTGGGCCCATAAGTTGGAAAACAGCCTATGTTGCCTATGTGAAGGGCTCTCAGGGCTTGGAACACTGAACCCAAACATTTGTGGTTGGAACACTAACCACACTCAGCCCCATCACCGTGGTGACCTGGCTTCCTTTGTGTGTTCAACATTTTCCTCTTCTGCTATTTTTGTGCCACTGACCTTTTAGCTCATTAGTTATAATTCATATAGCATACTAATAGCTCATTGGATCAGGTGATTCTTTGCAGAACTTGCTGAGCAACTAGAAACTAATAAAACCTTGATTGCATAAAAATAATGTAGATCGAGTTCTCCAATACTAGTCCCCAGAGATCTTTTGACTCCACAGCCACACCTCCCTCTGTTTTTTCATGGGGGTCTCTACAGGCCCTAGAAAACCCACAACTGGTGCCATGAACAGGGAACTGAGGGAAGAGGGTTAGTGTGAGTGTTGACCCCCCTGGGAAAAATTGGGGAAGGATGGGCAATTTGCCATTGTCCACTAAGGACTCGCAACCACAGTTGCTGCGTATCCTTCTCAGCACGAGAGGGTTGATTTTAAATAAAAAAGAAGCACATAAGAGCCGGGCCCAGTGACACACGCTTGTAATCCCAGCACTTTGGGAGGTTGAGACAGGAGAATTGTGAGTTCAAAGCCAGCTTCAGCAATGGCAAGACGCTAAGCAACTCAGTGAGACCCTGTCTCTATATAAAAACACAAAATAGGACTGGGATGTGGCTCAGTGGGCGAGCACCCCTGAGTTCAATCCCTGATACAAAAATAAATAAATAAATAGATGATAGATAGATAGATAGATAGATAGATAGATAGATAGATAGATAAATAGATAGATAAATAAAGCACATAAGTTTGGGGATGTTGTGGTTGATACCAATCCCTGGGTAAATGTGGCTGACATGTTTGATCTAGCTATATGAGAGAAGGTTATGCTCAATGCTCACAGGGCTGAAGTTTCAAATGGCACTCTTCTGCCGTTAAACTTCTTCCCCATTGTTCCAGCCAATGCAGCAATATTGGCATCAGTACTGGCTGCCACCCTCAAAAATAATCAGGGAGGGCAGGGCACCTTAAGAAAGGACTGCCCTCAAGGGAATAACTCTGAACCATGATTACCATCTAGTGCCCAAGATGTAGAAAAGGAAAACATTGGAAAAGGGACTGTAAATCTAAATATGAGGTTAATGACAAACCTATTACCTCAGAGCCTTTAAATGGGGTAAGTGGCAACCCCCAGCCCGGCTAGCTCAATCAGTAGAGCATGACGTGAGGAGCCTGTTTGGGTGGAACAATGGCCAATCCATAAAGAAAAACTACATTTAAAAACTTTGGTACAGAAACAATTGGAAGCTGGCCATATAGAGCTTTCTCAAAGTCCTGGGAATACCCCTATATTTAGTATAGAAAAAAGCAAAAGGTAAATCTTGCCTCCTACATGACCTATGTGCCATTAATGCCACCATGAAAAAGATGGGAATGACACAGCCTGGGATTCCCAAGGCATCCTATTCGCCACAGGGTCATGTGACTAGGATTTTAGATATCGAGGATTGTTTTTTCTCCATTCCAGTACACTCGGAGGATCAAGAACATTTTGCCTTCTCAGTCCCTTCTTTAAATCATGCAGTGCCTGTTAGCTAGTATCAATGGACTGTGCTTCCTCAAGGCATGAAAAACTGTCCTACTATATGTCAATTATATGTTTTCCAAGTGGTGGCTTCTTTGTTAACTCAGCCAGTATATGGGTGACCTCTTAATTGTCCATAAAGATTCAAAACTACTAAATGATGCCTTTAGTCTTCTAATCAACAATTTAAAACAGATTGGATTATAGGTGGCCTCCCATTGCCTCCGATGTTTCACCATCATGGGTGTGCCTCATGCTATTAAGACAGATGATGGGCCTACTTACATCAGTGCGACTTTTCAAGCCTTTTGCTCTGACTGGAATGTGCAACATATAACAGGTATTCCATGTAATCTTGGGGCACAAGGAATTGTGAAACAGACTCACAGAGTCTTACAGGAGGCCATTCAAAAACAGAAGGGGGAGAACTCCTCCCACAATCCACATGATCTTATTAATAAGGTATTATTTACTTTAAATTTTCTTACTATACATAAACAAGAAACAGAATCACCAGCTCATAAACATTGGGCTCCTCCATTAGGTCCATCTGCCCTCCCTCTGGTGAGATGGAAAGACCTGCAAGACCACACCTGGCATGGGCTAGACCCGCTCTTAACAATGGGTTGAGGGTTTTGCTTGTGTTTTCTTAGAAAATGGATCACAACCCATCTGGATTCCCACAAGGTTCATCCAGCTATGGACCCCTCAAACCTTCAGTAAAGGAGATAAAACATCTCAGGAAGAAGACCAGCCAGTAAGAAAGAGGAGAAGATCAACACCAAGTCAACTGGGGTGAATTAAATAACTTGATGATAAGAATTAGATCTTCATCAAGAACAATTGGACATACTTTTTATGTTGCAAAGGCTTACTTGTGATCCTGAGTTTTGCCATATTAGTGTTATACAATATCTAATATCTAAAAACATCACTTCCCATTTCCAAAATTTTGAATGTGTATTAAGGACTCCTGGGATACAGATTGTGTTATGACCATGAACAATCTTACTAGATCCATTGTTAAGATCAATGCAACAAAGGTGTCTATCCTAGGAGCCTCCTCTTTCTTTGAAGGGCTAACTGGTCACTGGAAAAATCTGCCTTATAAATTGTTTTCTCCCTATAAAGCTATCACATTGGTCTTAATTGCCATCTTGCTCATTGCATTCTATTGTATAATAAAACAGCCATACGCAAGAGTTAAAGGGCAGAACAAAAAGCAGCTTTGCTTGCTGAGGTGCTTGCAACAAATTCACAGCAGGGAGATATTGGGCCCATAAGTTGGAAAATGGCCTATGTTGCCTACGTGAGGGACTCTCAGGGCTTGGAACACTGAACCCAAACATTTGTGGTTGGAATACTAACCACACTCAGACCCATCACCAATGGCGACCTGGCTTCCTTTGTGTGTTCAACATTTTCCTCTCCTGCTATTTTTGTGCCACTGACCTTTTAGCCCATTAGTTATAATTCACATAGCATACTAATAGCTCATTGGATCCAGCCATCCTTTGTAGAACTTGCTGAGCAACTAGAAACTAATAAAACCTTGCTTGTGTAAAAATAGAGAGTTCTCTGGAACCAGTCTCTGAAGGTCTCCTTTTGATTCCACATCCACGCCCTCCTTAACTGTTCAGTGAGTCTCAGCTGGCCCACATGGGCCCTTCCTTCCAAGATGCCCTGGGGAAAGAAAGGGGCTTAAAGTCTACCATTCAGATGCCATCAGAAATCCTTCCTGGATCTGTGACCAAGACATCATCTTTTGTGAGTCACCAGTTTTATTGCCTGTGGGAGCCACTGCAAATTTCTATTAACTTTTGGAAACTCACCTTCTAATGACCCCTCTGCTTGTGGCTCCACATAGTTGCTGCACCCCTTTCCATATTGATATAAACATAAAATTTGGCTCTTCAATAATTTTCATCCACAAAGTCATACAACATAAAATGTTTATGAGATTCCACTTAATGATTTGAGGACTTTGCTGAAGAACTGGGATGAAAGTCAGCACATACAAGATAACATCTTAAAAATTCGTTTTATGAGAAGATATTCCAGTTTCATGGGTAGGAGAACTCAATATTCTAAATATGTCAATACTCCCTAAATTATTTCATGAGTTCAACAAACTGTCAATCAAAATTCTAGAAGGGGACTGGGGATATAGTTCAGTTGGTAGAGTATTTACCTCACATGCACAAGGCCCTGGGTTCAATCCCCAGCACTACAAAAAAAAAATTCTAGAGGATTATTTTTAGAAAAGACAAGCTGATTCTAACATGCACAGGGAAATGCAAAGGGATTTGAATAGGCAAAGCAATTAAAAGAGGAAGAACGTAGTCAGAGAACTTACACTGCCTTAGTTGAAGTCATGCTCCAGATCTGCAGTAGACAAGACAATGTGATATTGGTACAAAGAGATATGTGGATCAAAAGGCAGAGTAGAGTTAGAGATAGACTCACACAGACAGGGTCAGCTGGTTTTGAAAATAAGCAAAGTCAATGCAGTGGAAAGAGGAGAGCTTTTCAAAAAATGGTGATGGAATGTTTATTATTTATATGCAAAAACACTCTTTGAGATCACTCTAGGATGATCAAGAACATCTAGCTTTGGAGAGGTCTCCAAATCTAGAATTCTTGCTGAAATCCTGGACAGCTGAGACAGCAGGATAAGCATACACACCCATGTCTCTTCACACCATTGCCAAGACTTGAGCACTTACCCTGTGCATGAAGAAAGACATTGTCTGACCTCACCATAGGCATGAGAATACCATGTATGTGCAAGGACTAGAAGCATGGTGGGATGTGGTCCAGGTGTACAATGCCCAGTGCCACCCACTTCTCACTGAAGCAAGCCACTTTTTCAGATTTCTGTGGCTCCTCCTCTGCTTGTGTTTTCTGCTCTGTCCCTTCCAGTGGCCTTTACTCTGCATCTTCTTTCAGTTGCTTTGACTTTATTTCTATGGTGTGTGAATCATCTGAGCTGTAAAGTGGCTCCTACTGCTGATGTCCCTGTGTGAGAGACAGCCATGCTGGAGTGGCACTAAGCAGCTATAACCTAGAGAAAGGAGGCAAGAAAGCAATAGGCCAAGTGGTCATGTTCAAGAGGGTGGAGGGAAGGGCAGGTTCAGGATGACAGGCTCAGGAAAGATTGGCAGACAATGATCCTGAGCAAGAAAGGCAGGAGAGGAAAGAGCAGACCCCAAACATATCAAAATCAGGATGCCTTGTCGAGATGTTAAAGAAGGGTCAAAGCAGTCTCTTCTAGAAAGTTTGCAGGAAAAAAATTGGGTAAATTTTAGTGTTCCAGCAATCAGAATCATATTTTGTTGAAGGATCCAGGTGGAAGAAAAGCTGTGCAATGACTCACCTTTTAAAGTTAATAGACATCAATTTTTTCAAAATATTTTGTTTGTGTTTCGAAGTTTTAATTTTTAAATTTCAAGTTGTAGTTTTGAATGTTTTGAAACTTAAAATTTGAAAATGTAGTTGAACTTTGCAAACATAATTTTGGAAATTTAAGTGAGAATTTTTTTATAATTTGTATTTTTAGCAGCACTTAACTTGGACATTGTGAATGTTTTAAATTTTAACTATGTAATGGTTATTTTCTTGAAGATCTTTTTGATACCTATTGTGCATGTGTATAGTCATATCAACCAAATATATACATACATATATATGTATATATGCACACATATATAAATAATACTGTAAATACATGTTAAATGCACACAATTCAACACATGCAGCATGCTTATTATGCTTTGCCTCCCTACACTAGCAGATTCCCATTTGCACCACCAATTATGCTCTGCATTCCCCTGCAGTCCTGGGAACCCCTAAAGACTAACTTGTCTTAACACACTGCAGCCTTAGGCAGCCCTCACAGAGCCTGTCTACTGCTCTGTGCTTAGTCATGGACCCTCCTTATTTTAGGTGAACACAGAAAATCCCTTACCCTCTAAAAAAGCACCCACAGGCTGAGAGGCCCTCAATAGAAATCCACATTTACTTTCTTACCTCTCCAGAGGATTCAGGTGGGCAAATGTGTCTAGGTTCAATCTCCCTTCTATTACATTTACATCATCTCATTGATAAAATGGTAAAATTGATAAAATTCATGTTATACAATTTGCTGTAAGGGTTAAATGAATTAAAAAGAAAAATATGTAGAATAATATGTGGCATTTGGTACGTATTCCACACATGTTATCTATTATTATTACTTCTATGATTAAAAGTATTTTTCCTAAGTTCAGGTAATTATTTCCTTAAGAGGAATCATGACAATACAGTAGTTAAGTAAGTAATGACCCATCAACTTAGCAAAATATCCTCCGAATTGTAAGAGATCCTTACTATGAGTGTATAATATGGGAAAATGCTTACTAAATGGAAATAAGTCAGACTCCAAAACCTAACTTCCAATGTCATTTGACTATATACAAAAGCTCAGAATGTCAGACAGAGTAAAGACTTAAAGAAATTATACTAAAATGTTAATGGTGTTATTTTCATAAAGAAGAAAAGATTGTTTTCTTACAAAAATACTCACTTCTAGTGAATGTCTCTGTAGAGAAGTTGTGTGTAATATATATTTTATTAACTAACCTCTTATCTAGTCAATACCTCAGCCTAAACCATACAACACAACCCAAGGCTGAGAAATTTGTTTGATAGGAAGAGAAGTAAATGAAAGAAAAGATACATGGGAGAGGAGGAGGGGAGTATAGGGAAGATGAGCAATGCTTTAGAACTTTTTTTATGCCTTCATGCCTGGAGCCCGGAGCCACCAGTTTTATGCCCCAGCCCCAATAAGCATGCCCAGGCAGCCCTCTTACTGAAGATCACTCTGGTGCCACCTCCTTATGGTAATTGCAAAGACCATGACCAAAGTTTTAATAAGTGGCACATATCATTTTCTGATCTTCCATTGAAAATAAATGTTTAGCTTTTGTCACACTGACGAAATTTTGACCCAGGTTTATGTTTCATTTACACATATTTATTTCTGAGGAGAAAACATTTCTTTTAACAGATCTGCTTAACAGATCTCTGTGGTGTCTGTGGAAATTGATTTCTGTAATCAATCACTGCTCATGAGATGAGGCACTTTAAGTTTTCTTTGTTGTTGGGTCCCTGCTTCTGGTCAGTCAGCCTTTGGTTGTGTGGAGGGCTGGTGATTTCAGCTGGATGTCTTGGTCATGCTGACTGTGCCAGCACTTTGGAGGAAGCACATGTGGCACATTGACACAGTTCTGCCAGGGACTCTTCATATAGATCTGTCTCCTAGCTTATATTCAAAGGCTAGGAAAATGAAGAGGTCTTTAATAACTATGGAAGTTTTCCACTGTTTCTCAAGAAATGAAGAACATGGAGCTACCATAATATAACACGTTTTGTTGGAAATGTGGTTCTCGCTCTTGGACCCAACTGATAGAAACAAAACATTGGAGTATTTTCATGGGGCATCTTTGCTAGAAACCACACAAAAACTGCTGACAGTAGCCTGTAGCACACACACATGGTCTGCCATGAGCAGCTTGGGACCAGCTTCAAGGAGAGAGTGTTCTAGGACAATACCCTGCTACACAAAGAGATCATCACTGAGGCAAATATGAGGTTGGATGTATTCAAAGAAAATTATTCTAAACCTGCTTGACTATTAAAACATATTACCTAGCTGGGCACAGTAGTGTACACCTATAATCCCAGCACTTTGGGAGGCTGAGACAGGAGAATTGCAAGTTCAAAGCCAGCCTCAGCAACGGTGAGATGCTGAGCAACTCAGTGAGACCCTGTCTCTTCATAAAACACAAAAATAGTGCTGGGGATGTGGCTCAGTGGTCAAGTACCCTTGAGTTTGATCCCTGGTACCAAAAAAACAAAAAGAAAGACAAAAAAAACCCTCACATATGACCTTATCGCTGAATTGGAAAAAACAAAAAGAAGAAAAATTCTAAAATTATTAATATTTTGGAATACTTTTTAAAATAATATTTAATAATCATTTTTACATAGTTGAACAGTGTAGTTTTTATATACTGCTCCTATTTTATGTAGCATAAGTATTTTCCTACAGTGTTGGGAATAATTTGCAATCATTAGTTTCACTCTTGGTTTCAATGGCTACTCAATGTTCTATGTAATTTTTTAAACCATTTTTCTATGGAAGACATTTTTAAAATATTATGAATAGTACAAAACCAACACTTTTGATTTTAAAATGTTTTTGTATTTCAGGTTATTTCCATAGTATAGAGTACCAAAAGAGGAATTTGTGAATGAAGGTAATAAAATGAAGATAATTTTTTTCCAGCATTCACTATGTGCCAGGAACTTTAAATACATTGTGTAAATTAATTTTATAACAATCCTGCCAGACCTAATATTTATATTTTACAGATTAAGAAAGACTCAGAGAGTTACACAGCTATTAAGCGGTGGTATTGAGATTCAAGTATAGGTTATTTTAATTCTTTTTTGCAAAAGTTAATTTCATGTATCAACTTAGCTGGGCCACAGTGTCAAGACAATTAGCCAAACATTTTTTTTTCTGAATGCTTCTGTGAGGGTGTTTAAAATGACATTTGCTTTGAAACAGTGGACTGAGTAAAGTAGACACTGATAATTTTGGAAGAACTCATCCAATATCTTGAAGACCTGAACAGATTTAAAAAGAGACTGGCCTCCTCTAAGCAAGAAGAAAGAATGCAGCAGACATCTCTAGACTGGAACAGTATTACTAGCTCTAGCCTGACAGCACATTGCAGATTTTGGACTTGCAAACTTCCACAGTCATGTAAATCATGTCTTCAAAATATAAATTCCCTCAGTGTGTAAACATCCTATTTATTCTGTTTTTCTGAAGAACTATGACTAAATACCACATTCTATGATGAGAAAATTTTCAAAATTTTTGGTTAGAAATTGTAAAATTGCTTCTAAAAATAAATATTCTTATTAGTAATGTATGTGAAGAAATGAACTGGCAATTCACAGACAGACACAGTTTACAGGCTTCTGTATTATTCCTGGCATCCATCTTGGAAAATCTTATTTATATACTATATGGAAAAGAACACTTCAAGTGTTGCTTGGATACATGTTTCTAACTAAAGATCTTGAGATTTTTTCTATATTAGTAAAATAAATATTCACACATATCCCCCATTTTTTAAGGATTGGAATTTATATGTATGTTCTTGGAACTTACTTTGGTGTGTAGTGCATATAGAAGAACTGATCTGATTTCTTTCACAGTGGCTAATATGATGGCCTAATGGTTTTTATATTTACATATATTTGTCTTTGAGTTTTTCTTCCACAGCATAAGAGGGCTGAAATAAAAGAGGGCCACAACAATTATTGTTCTTTAGAATCAATTGGGGGATAATTTTTTTGTACTTAGGGGTACTTGACCACTGAGCTACGTCTCCAGCCCTATTTTGTGTTTTATTTAGAGACAGGGTCTCACTGAGTTGCCTAGTGCCTCATCTTTGCTGAAGCTGACTTTGAACTTGTGATTCTCCAGTCTCAGCCTCCCAAGTGCTGGGATTACAGGCTTGTGCCACCACGCCTGGCTAATTGGGGCACCTTTTAAAGTCAGAGTTGCTCAGGCTCAACTCCAGAGTTTTTGTTGTAGTTGGTCTGGGTTGAGAATAAGATTTCCTGATTTTTTTTTCTCTTTTCTGTTCTTTTTAATTTTAATGTAAAGCCAGGTTTGAGAAATCTGAACTATATAACAGCTGAGGTCATTTCATCTCTAAAATGCAGAATGGAGGGAAAATCATTTGTGGTATATATGAACACTTTTACTCCATGTAGAAACTTCTGTTCCTCTTTTGGGGCTTGGGAAATATGGGAGAGGAAGGGGTTTTATTTTCCTCTTTGTCACCTACTGTTTATACATTCTGCAGCTTCCTGATGTGTAAAGACACTGGCCTACATTCACAAAGGACAGCTCTGCTTCCCTAGTATAGAATTCAATGATTCTTTATGCTTAGATTTCCACAAAATCTTTGCCTAAACAAATCATCAGAGTAAAATACTGTATTTTCCCTCTAAAATCTCAGGCTCTGGGCAATTTTGCTGGCCCAGTTTTGCAATCCATGGCTGAGGTCTGCACCCAGCATTTCTGGTAGCCCTCGCCCTATCTCAGCTGAAATCTTCAGGAGGTATTTCTGTAGCCTGGTGCATATTAAGTCCTCTGGGGAGCACTGAAAAAGCTTGTATCCTGCACTCCCCACAGTTCTGAATTAGCCTGTGGTAGAGCCAAAGAATTGGTACCAGGTGTTTTAAATATGTAGCCAGATTTGAGATATGCTTTTGTGGAAGCTGAGGTACAGATTCAAGTTGCTTTTAGAGAATGAAGTATTGTTAGAAGGAAAAAAACTATAGACAAACTGTTAACATTTTAAGCAACCAAGGGGAAAGAAAAAATGATTTATGGTTAAGTTTAGATAATACTCAAATGCCAAAACTATTTTAATGTAAGCTCAAATGGAAAGCATTGAAGGACCTGCATTTTCTGATATCCAGTGAGGAATTGGCAGAATGGGGATGCGTACATTGAATTAAGTAACAGCTAGGGACCAGAGGATTTGGAAAACTTGGAGAGAATTAAGGCCAGCATTGGCCTTTTGGGGAACAAACCCAGTAGGGAGAATAAGATTGGCTGTGGATTTTTGTTCTGGCCAGAGTATACTAAAAGTAATGGGCCAGTTGGTGCATGGGGACGGGATGATCAGGATACAACCTCACAAACTGTCCAAGAAGATATCATGAGGTGGTTTCATCTACAGGGAAGAGTGGAGCTGAGAATAAGGGCTAGCATAAGATTATTCCTGAAGAACTTCTTATCGATTTCCTCTTGATGGAAAATGAGTTCTAGGAGAGCAGATTCATATCATTTTGTTTTTAACCACTGTATCTCCAACACATGCCACTGTGGCTGTTGCGTAAGAGTAGATTCTCAGATATTTTATAATTGGTGTTGTTCTAACACATTCTCTGCCTACAAGTAGCAAAACATGGCTTGGTGTCCACTTGCTGATAAGGGGCTGGTGCTAACATTCTTTCCATTCTAGAATATGGAGCGGGAGGCAAGTATGTCTATGCAGACATGTAGAGCTAGTTGGTTGCCATGCTGCAAGGAGAAGGGTCTTGAATGGGGAATTGTTGGACCATCTGCCAGGTTAATTCTTATCTTTGGGCCTGGCACATTGTCACAATCTTTCTTCACTCCCCTCTGTCTTCTCCCCTCTGCCTGTGATCTGAGGCAGCTGAAGACAATTCCTCAAAGAAAACTGCCTGGGGCCACCTGTTTGGATTTTCACACACACATAAAAGTCAGCCAACCTTAAAGGGAGATTTTTTCTTCAGACACACCTTGAAGTCTTCCCCAGTGCCTTTGTAACCATTTTCATCCTAGCCAAATACTTCAAGAATTGCTTTTCCAAGTTTAGAAAACCTGGAATGAACTATTGCCAAGGCACCCAATAGAATCCATTATATTTGAGACCACCTTCTTTAAACTTGCCCAGGCCAATTAGAGTGGTCAGACACAGGAGGGTGTAAGCCTTTCTCAGCAGCTAATTTCTCTTTCCAACAACCACTTTCCTTAAGCTCTTCAGGCAAATGCAACTTATCACACCTCAGATAGCTCTGCAGTGTTGTAAGTACAGACCATTTTTTTCTTTTATCTTGTGGTTTGATACTGCTCCCTTATCAACTATACTTACTGATTCAGAGATGAAAGTCTAAAAGGCTTTCATGAAAGTTCAGACAAATGCATCTTTTTACTTTTTTATTCAAATTAGGTACACATGACATAGAATGCCTTTTGACAAATCATACACAAATGGAGTATAACTTTATTCTTCTGGTTGTACATGATGTATAATTACACAGGTTGTGTAATTATATGCATATAGGGTAATATTTTACTCATTCTACTGTCCTTCCTATCCTAATACCCTCTCCCCTCCTTTAACAAACAAATTTTTCCCATCATCTATTTCCTGACAATGTATATTATCTCTTAACTGGCCTCCAATTTTCCATTCTTGGTGAAGCAGAACTTTTTTATTCAGTCTACTGATTCAATTGCTAATGTCTTCGGGAAACGCCTTCACAGTCACCTCCAAAAATGCCTTGCCAGCTATTTGGGCATTCCTTAGTCATAATGGCTCACAAAAATACCCCAAATTACAAAGCAAATTGTTTTCCCAGAACTAATATAACAGATGACCACAAACCAGGTGTCTCAAAAAAATAGAAGTTTATTTTCTCACATGTTAAGTGGCAAAAATTGCAAAAGATAGATGTCAGATAACAGTGGTTCCTTCTGGTTGTCCTGAGGAAAAATCTGTTCCATGCCTCTCTCTCTTAGCTTCTGTTGACGACCAGAAGTTATAGATGTTCCTTTGCTTGTTGATGTACCACTCAAATCCTTGTCTTTGCTTTATCTGGCTTTCTCTGCAACTCTATTTATGTCACCTCCTTTTCTTATAATACCAATCTTTGAATTTAAGGTCAATTGTAATTCACTCTGCTCTCATCTTAACTAATTAACACTGGCAAAAATCCAGACAAGGTTGTTCATTGTTCATATTGGAACTATATCCATTTCTTTTACTCAGAATAAGTAGTCCATTAAAGGTACATTCCTCAGTTTCCCCAAAGCTCCCTAGTTAAAAAAAAATCACAAATGTTCTCATGGAAGAGGAATAGGTCTCTTATCAAACAGGATTTTTAAAAAATCACTTAGAAAGTCTGCATGTCTAGATCAAATAAACGTCATGTCAGGAAAATTATAAACCAAGCTATCTTGACAAATCTATTCCTTGTTAGGATCCGGCATGTGATGATGTAATAAAATTAGCCTTCACAACCCAGGTACTCACTTTAAAGTTGGATGTCAGATGTTTAGACTTAATTGTTAGATGTTTAGATTTAATTGTTATTTTCCATTATAAACCATTATAAACACATGTAGAAGGGATAAAATGAAAATTATACTGTTGTGTTAGGGAGAAAAGTTCTCATTCCAAAGTTGCCAAATGTCTCTGTCTTTGAGACAAATCACCCTGAGTAGAATCATTTGAACACTGTTTATATCATTGTAAATTACATTAGGTAAAGGGGAAAACTATTAAATGACAATGGCTTC
Organism: Xerus rutilus; assembly: GCA_028644305.1. NCBI lineage: Eukaryota > Metazoa > Chordata > Mammalia > Rodentia > Sciuridae > Xerus > Xerus rutilus. The sequence goes on from CM053413.1 coordinate 51,907,606, forward strand.
CATGAAAGAACCTAGAGAGTAAACAGACAAATATGCATAAGAATAAATAGCCTTCCAGAAGGAAATGATTAAACAATGGACTCTTTTTTGTATATAATATCTTAATTGAGATTTATTCACTATCATACAGTAAGTGCTTTCAAAGTGTAGTATTAGTTAATCACAGACTTGTGTAACTGTACCAGTAATTACAGTATAGTTTTAATACCCTACACAGAAATTCTACATCCATTGGCAGCCATTCTTCATCCCCTCACATGAGCATCAGGCAACAATTAATCTTTTCTGTTTCTACCTATTCTGGACATTTCATAGAAGTAGAATCATTCAATACATGGCCCATAATACTCTAGTGGAGTGTTTTAAGGGTTCATCCATGTTGTAGCATTTATCAGTAGTATATTTCTTTTCATGTAATCCTGTTCACTTTCATTCATTATCAACAGTAGATACCTTAAGAATAGTTTTCTTTTGCCTATTTTAAAAATGGCATAATATACATAAGATGAATTTACCACCTAATCATTTTAGCTGTAATAATTCAATGACATTAAGGAAATTTACATTGTTTTACAAACCATTACCACTAACCATCTCCAGAACTTTATCACCCCAAATAAAACCATACAGGGTTTAGTTTCTAAACACTAACTTCCAATCTTTCTCTTCCCTCAGTTTTTGATAACTAGCATTCTATTTTCTCTATACATAAATTTGCTCATTCCTAATACCTCATTTAATTTGAACAGATGGTATTTGTTCTTTGGTCTCTGACTTTTTTTGCTTAACATAATGTTTTCAAGAATCAACTGTTTAAGCATAAATCAGAACTTCATTCCTTATTAAGATCAAAAATATTCCATTTCATTGCTAGACCATGAAATGACATGTTGCCAACAGGATAACTACCAGGAGATACATAACTGTGGGCATAAGCAGTCAGGAGGCAGTATCATCAGGGTCCCTGCAGTGACTCGGTATGGGAAATCCACAAAGGTACTGTAAGGTCTGATTGGCGGTAAAGACCAATTTACTTGTAACCCTAGCAAATAACCTTGCTTCCTATTTCCTGGAAATACGTCAGCAATGGTAAATTCTGCAGTGTTCTCTCATTCACAAGCATTTGTGGCATCTCAACTCAATACTGAACCCAGCATGTACCCAGTTGGATATATCACATTATGATATGTGGCATCATGTTGAGAGCACGGGAAAGAGGAAAAATCATATGGACAGACACAAAACCAAAGAGTAGAGAGGGGCATTCATTAGATATTCCCTCACGGATATGTAAAATGTAACACAGGCACATAAACAGGAAAGATCTTTATTTTTTAACACTTCATTATTGAACCTTCCCCCGGAACTTCATAAAGTTAAAATTCTTACATGTAAATTGAAAAGCAAATGTTCCTGTGTGGGATGACATGGAGTAGACAGAAGAATGAAAGCTGAAGCCATACACATTGGAATGAAGGAGAATGGCCGTGATGACCACATAGGCAAAAAGGAAATTCAAGAATTACACACACATTATTACTATTTTCACAGTTCTCTTGCCCGTAAAAATTATCATTAGATTGTAGTATTTATATATCCAAACTATTTAAATGAAATCAGTGTTTGTGGGTGTTTTGTTGACCCAAAGGGCTAACACATGGAGAAAGTACAGGATAATTTGGGAGTGTTTTTGGTGTTTGAATGGGACTTAGTCTAGCGGCTCATTTGAATACAAAATTTGTTTTTTTGTGGTGGCATATGCTACTGTAACTGTAAGACTTAAAAAGGGACAGGTTTAGTTTATAATAAGGACTGAGTTGTATAGAAGTTTTGGGAGACCATGCCATATACTATCTATCCTATAATCTAAAAAGTATGATAGCCCTTATAAATTATAAAATGGAATAAAAAAGGTCCCTAAAGTCAAAAGATCTAATAAGTTGTTGGAAGTGTAAATGTTTACATCATTTTAAACTTGTTTCTGGTTATAGTTCCTTATGGGGTGCCCAAGACTAAACAAGTGGCTCTATAGTGGGCTGTTTTTCTAGATTTTTAGAGGTCAGTCAAGTCTCTTCAGGGGTTACTCTTAGGGAGGTTATGAGGAATGCTTGGCTTCTTCAGTCTTTTTTCTCTACCAGACTTGCCAAGAGCAGGATAGGTCAGTGTCCTATTGACCACATGGTTTCATATGGAAGCACTGAGAATATCTCCCTCTTAAATAACTGCTTGAAACAGAATATGCATTGTAGGCTCCTAGTCTCTGGGGTGTTTATAATGCCCGATTGGGAGATTTTATGACTTTTCAGAGTAGCACAACCTTTAGGAGTACTGTCATCCTATAAGGTAAAATGTCAAGTTGTAATTCAAGATATGAAAATCTTGGGATTATTTTCATAGCTCTATATCTTTCTTATAATTGTCTTAATTTCTCCATAAACACAAACAGAAAAAGTATAAATATCTGATTTATGCAAATTATATTTTCCAAATAAATTTGATGAAAATGTGTAAAATAGTTGTTACTGTACTATTTACCAATAGTATGTTTTACTGTCACATAGTAAAGTGGAACACTGTGATATCCGTGAGATCCATGATTCAATACATGACAGTGTTAACACCAACATTCACTTATATTTATTAACACATTGCATACAAAATGTAAATATAGGTAAAAATGCACTGTAAACTGGGCCTATTGGCCCATGCCTGTAAAAGCAAATTGGGAAGCCGAGGAAAGACTTTCACAAGTTCAAAGTCAGCCTTAGTAACTTGGTAGTTTTAAGCAACTTAGCAAGACCCTATCTCAAAATTTAAAGGGGGAGGGCATCTGGGAATGTGGCTCAGTGGTTAAGCATACCTAACTTCAATGCACAGTACAAAAATAAAGTTTAAAGCATTACAGCTTAGTGTAAAACTTCAAAAATAGATTTCTTATAATTGTTTTCTCCAATATTCAAAAGTGAGAATCTTTACTAATCTTTGATTTATAAGAAATGTATATTCTTTCAAAGATGAGTTATCTGTACTATAGATATTTATGATTTTTGTTATTTCTCCACATTACCTAATAATGTTTAATAAATTTTAAGCAAAAGTTAATGATTTTTCTCTTGTACTTATTCCCATATACATCAAGGTATGAGGTATAGATAAGGACCTTTACTATACTTCTTATATTTATCCAGGTTTTTTTAATGTCAATATTTTACTGTTATGTAAGGCATATATTTTGGACAAATGCTGTTCAAACTTCACTACAGGTATGAGGTTTCAGATGTTCATTTGAATGAAGGTTTGGAAACATTATTCAACTGTTTATGGTTTCTGAGCACCATCAATTCTCCAATATTCAATATTTGAGCAATGGCTATAAGTTTTGAAACAATTTTCCCACTAACTAGTATTATTCTTAGGTGCTAAGTAAGGGGTGAAAAAGTGTTGGAGATTTTGTCACATTGTCACAGTTTTTTACATTTGGATAATTTCTCTCTGCTATGATTGCTTTGGTGTGGAATAAATTTTGACCCACTCATAAAGGAATGGTACAATTTCTCATTTGGAGAGCTTCTCTCCAGTATGAATTTTCTGATGTCTAGTAAGGTAGGATATATGATTAAAAGCTTTCTCACATTCTTCACATTTGAAAGGCTTCTCTCCAGTATGAATTCGACTGTGGTAAATAAGATTTGATTTTTGACTAAAACCTTTGTCACATTCTTCACATTGGTAGGGCTTCTCTCCAGTATGAATTCTGCTATGGTAAGTAAGGCTTGATTTTCGATTAAAAGCTTTGCCACATTCTTTACATTGGTAGGGCTTCTCGCCAGTATGGATTCTCTGGTGGCGAATAAGGCTTGATTTTTTATTAAAAGCTTTGTCACATTCTGTACATTTGTAGGGCTTCTCTCTAGTATGAATTCTGCTGTGGTAAATAAGGCTTGATTTTTCATTAAAAGCTTTCTCACATTCTTTACATTGGTAGGGCTTCTCTCCAGTATGGATTCTCTCATGGCGAATAAGGTTTGATTTCTGATTAAAAGCTTTGCCACATTCTTTACATTTGTAGGGCTTCTCACCAGTATGAATTCTGCTGTGGTAAATAAGGATTGATTTTTCATTAAAAGCTTTGTCACATTCTTCACATTTGTAGGGCTTCTCTCCAGTATGAATTCTGCTGTGGCGAATAAGATGCGGTTTTTGATTAAAAGCTTTGTCACATTCTTTGCATTTGTAGGGCTTCTCTCCAGTATGTATTCTGCTGTGGCAAATAAGGCTTGATTTTTCATTAAAAGCTTTGCCACATTCTTTACATTTGTAGGACTTCTCTCCAGTATGACTTTTCTGGTGGTGAATAAGATGTGGTTTTCTAATAAAAGTTTTGTCACAATCTTTACCTTTGTAGGGCTTTTCTTCAGTATGACTTTTCTGGTGGTGAACAAGGTATGGTTTTCTAATAAAAGCTTTGCCAGAATCTTTACATTTGTAGGGCTTCTCTCCAGTATAAATTCTCTGATGGCAAATAAGGTGTGATTTTTGATATGATTTTTGATGTTCATTCTCACTTACAGTTTTCCATATTTTCCTTTGTTGTAAATAGTCAAAGTCACAATTTCCATATTTCCCATTTATCAATTTTTTAAATATATGTTTTATGCCCTCGTCTGGTGAAAATTCTTGGGTATGATGAGAATTCATGGCTGAAATAAATAAAAATAAAAATTATTTTACTATGGGATGAATTACATTACATATATAAAATATAAAATTATCACAATGCCAGGACACCAGCAGGGTAGCAGATTAGTAAATCCAAGGTCATCATTACTCCAGAAATTTATGTTGAATAAAAATGCACAAGCAAGGGGCTGGGGTTGTGGCGCAGTGGTAGTGTGCTCGCCTAGCACGCGGGAGGCACTGGGTTCGATCCTCAGCACCACATAAAAATAAAATAAAGATATTCTGTCCACCTACAACTAAAAAAATAAATAAATAAATATTAAAAAAAAAAATGCACAAGCAAAATTACACTGTGAAAAGTACTCAAACTATTGAAGAGAATACATTAGCCAAGATGAGTATGTTACTAAGGAGAGTAATATAGTAGAGGGAAGAAAATATATTACTTTTATCAACCACAGTTTTTCCTCCTCCATAATATAGCATTGTGCAATTAGGAAAAATCTACCAGCTACATTCACTCTCAGTAGAATAAGGGAATTATGAAACATACATAAACATTCATGGCTTTCTTAAAGAGTGTCTGAAAACTGCTTTCTGTCTACCACAACATAGAGACTTGAAAATAACAGATTTTTGATGATTATACCACAGATATTCAACAAAGTTAAAGAGGCTATGGACTCTTAAGAAGAAATATGGACAAAAATTTTAATGGGAAAAATACACACATGTCTAGAAGATTCTCCATGAAAACAAGTTTGAGAGGCAATAAAAACATTACATAGCCTATGTCCATATTACTTAAATGAAGCCAACACATGCAATCAAGACTAACAAATTGCTTTTTATTTTTTTAATTTGTGTTATTTGCTGATTTGTTTCATTAACAAATTCATTTTCCTGTATTTATTAAGTATATCATGGTATTTTAAAGTATATATACAAGGTTAAATAACAAAATGACGTGAATTAACACATGCATTTTCATATAATCATCAGTTTTGTGCTTACAAAGTATTGCATTCATTCTATTAGTATTTATCAAGAATATACTACACTCAACACGTGGTACAACAAAATTCTTGACCTTCTTATGCCCATTAGAATAAAAATTTGCAAACTTTGATTAGCAATATGCCAACACTCCAAATAATGCAGTACTTGGTATTCACAATTTAGCTTTCTGAATTTCTGACTTGCACATGTTAGTCAAATGTTCTCGCTACTGATTTTGTTTCTGCCTTATTTCACTTAATGCAAAGTCCTGCACATTCATCCTATGTCACTTTAAATGACAAGGTATTTTTTTTATAGCTAAATAGTAATACCATTAAAAATACCACATTTTTACTCATTCTCTCGTTGATGGGCACATGTTGAGTCCGTATCCTGAATATTGAGAACAATGTTTGCACTGAACACAATAGTGGAGCTCTCTCTTCAACATGCTGATTTCATCTCTTATGGACACCTATTTAATACTGGCATTGTTGGATCATGAGGTCACTCTACTTTTAATTTCTTATGTGTGGTGCTTGGGATTAAACCCAAGGGTACTACACCACTGAACTACAACACAGCCCTTTTAAAATGGTTTGAGACATGGTGCTTCTAACTCTCTGAGACTTTCTTCAAATTTGAAATCCTTCTGCATGGCCTCCCAATTAACTGGAATTACATGTAGGACTGTACTTGCATTTTTATTTATTTAAAAACCTTCATACTATTTTCCAAAATGACTATATAACCTACTCTTGGCTGATTTTTTAATGGACAAATCAGTTAAAAATAGTACAGCATATAAAGATAAAGGAAAGCATGACTTAATCAAAGTAACAAAACAAAACATTAGGAACTGAACATTAGCATAGTGAGTTATAAATCACCCAAAGAACACTAACCATTTGAAGGAAATTTAGTGAACTAAATCCAGACAAAATTTGTTAATATAAATAAGCATAAATTGTGTATGTGACCTTAAGAAAAAATGTCTGAAAGAGGTATGCCTGGCGTGCAAAGCTGTAATCCTAGCAATGTGGGAGAGGCTGAGCAAGGAGGACCATAAGTTCAAGTCCAATCTTAGCAAATTAGCCTGTGGAAAATTAAAAACCTATAGAATATATAAATAAATATATATTTAAATATATATTAAATATATATTTATATATATTTTATGTATTTTTATATATTTTTATATATTTAATATATATTTTATATATATTAAAATATATATAGGGCCTTCAGTGGCTGGGGATGTGGATCAGTGGTTGAGTACCCTGAGTTGAATCCCTGGTACAAAAAAAAAAAATTACTGCATTTATATATTTAATATATATATTTAAATATATATTAAATATATTTAAATATATATAAATATATATATTTAAATATGTATATATTTAAATATATATACCAAATATATATAAAAATATATATACCTAAGTGTATATATATATTTAAATATATATATAAAGAGATATATAAAATATATAATAAAATATATATAATATATTTAAAATATATAATTATATATTTAATATATTATTATATGTTTATATATTAAATAAAAATATACTTAATAATAATAAATATATTTAAAATATATAAAGGAAAGTGGGAGAGAAATCAATGCATGCCACTATGAAAAGCAATGAGCTACAAGTTAAACCCTTAAGCAAAGTAGGAAAAACAATTAAGAAATACAGAAAACAAGTTTCAAAGTAAAAGTAGTGAGTTCTTTACTTTTAAAAATGTATTTATGCAGGGAGCAGTGGTGCATGCCTGTAAACCCAGCACTTTGGGAGGCTGAGACAGGAGGATCGTGAATTCAAACCCAGCCTCAGCAACAGCATTAACCTTGCTGTCTCTACATAAAACACAAATAGGGCTGGGGATGTGGCTCAGTGGTTGAGTACCCTGAGTTGAATCCCTGGTACCAAAAAAAAAAAATTACTGCATTATTACAAAACACAAATGAAAACAAAAACTTGACTAACAGAATTAAATCTAAAAGAAGGAACTGCCAAGTCAGTTCCAGCAGAGAGCATGGCGAGAAACAGAGCATGAACTGCTCTGGGGTCCCTCTGGGACCCTCTGGCCCCAGCACAGCAGGTAAGTTGGGGGTCCCAGGAAAAGGCCACAGCCTCTGCTCTTCAGACCCCTAGACTTCCCCATGTGACTGCCCACTGGTTGGCCCAGGCTGTGAAGGACCCAGGAGCCTCCTCCTCCTGCTTGGATGACCTAATGACAGCACTGACTTGGATCTCAGATCCAGGACTCCTGGGCTGCCAAGTCTCTTTGGCCCAATCCTGCCCATCCTAGCCAAAGCCTGTGCTGAGAAAATGGCACCTTTATGTGGCAGGGGTGTGGCATGGTGAGAAGAATGGTGGCTGATCAAATGCATGGAGGCCAGCAGGGGCTTTGAGGGCCCAAGAAGGTGAATGGACACCAGAGAGTTTGGACAATCAGTGAAAAATAGGGCCTTCAGTGACTGCTCTGTGCAGGGCTCCATGAGACCACACCTTATCCTGAGATGGCAAACAAAGGCCTTTTCCATCCTGGAAGGTCAGTGAAGCCCTGGAGCATGATGGGTGAAGAGTGAGTGCCATTGGGCAGTTGATATTTGTTCTACTAAAGAAAGAAACTGTAGGGTAACATACTATATTTGACCAATTGGAAATGCCCATCACATTTCAGGTAGATTTACTGGTTGGTTGTAAAAGCCTGTGTACATAAAATGAAAATGCTTCTCTCAATTTGCTCCTCAAACTTTTACAACTTTTGCTACATCTAAACATTCTAAATGTAAAGAGGTTGAAGACTTATGATATAGTTTAGATAATAATGTCTTGTAAATGCCCATTTGTTTTTAAAAAAATCAGAAATATCATCTGAAAATGACTTTGAAATGGAGTTGTTAGACCACCTCTAGGAGTGATACTTGTCCACACTTGTTCACTGGGTTAGAGGACACAGAGAAGACTCCGCCTCTGAGAAGAAAGGGCCTCTGCAGACTATAAAGAGCAAATACAGGAAGCAAAATATTACTTCAATAAGGAAACAGAGATTATGAAAGAAAAATCCTTGTGTTATATGTAAAAGATACTTTTCATATTACAACCATTGTTTTGTGTGTGCATTTTACTCCTCATTACTGTATATATAGTTGAAAATACTAAGTACTTGTTTTGAAACAACTGGACTTTCTAGATGTTCTAAAGTGCTTGATATATGTCAAGAGTAGAAGCGGTAAAATATAACACATTTTGTAAATTTCTTTTTGTTAAGATTTCTATAAAATACTTTGGGGGAGGCAATAGCCAAACCTCCTGATGAATAATACACACTGTGTGCTGATTCTCTGGAGTACCATGCCAGCGTGCTTACAATGAGGCAAGAGTAACCACTGTCCCTATGTCTATGGGTTTTGTTTTACTTTGCTGTATACTTAGTGTATATAAAGGATAAATGAGTCCTAATCTACATTTAGCTCTTCTAGATATTAAAGAGCTTACCAGTATATGATAATAGTAGGATTAGTAAACAAGTTTTGTGTGTTTTGTGTTAAAATTCCTAGGAAGGATTGTCTTCTGAAAATTTGAGCATTATAGCACATTGTGTTAGTGAAGGGCTAGAATGCTCATATTTTGATGACATTTTTAAAATTAGAACTATTGTTAAAAGTGTGCAGTTTATTCAAGACTGACAGTGGACAAATTGAGTCCTTAATTGAAACATCTAGTCTGTCAAGATGTTTAGAAGTGCCCAGTGTGTGTTAAATGTAGAGGTAGTAAAATATTACTTCATAAAGCTCAATGTTCTCTCTGATATGTAGATGCTAACACACAATAAGGTGGAGAAGAATAGAATTCATTGGATTAGACAAAGGGGAATGAAAAGAAGAGAGAGGGATAGGAATAGAATGAATTAGAGATAACTTTCCTATGTTCCTATACAAACACACAACCAGTGTAACATCACACTGAGTACAACCACAAGAATGGGAAGCTATAGTCTATGTATGTACAATATGTCAAAATACACTCTATGTCATGTATATCTAAAAGGAACAAATAAAAAATTTAAAAAAATAAAAATAATAAATCTAAAAGAAATACAACTGTATGTAATCTACAGGGAACTCTAAATCTAAGGAAACAAGTAGAATAAAACCAAAAGAATATGAGTGTTACATAAGAAAGTATCCAAAAGAAAGCTGAGGTGGCCAAATTATGATAAGAAAAACAGTTCAAAACAGAAGTCATATCAGATAAAATGTATTTTAAATTAAAAAAAAAAACTTTGAAAAGAGGCGAAGTATAATAGTATATAAAGATTAAAAAGGAACTATTCCCCCCTTCAGAATACTGCAAAAAGAATAGATATAATTTCAACTCATATCATATTTTCCAGATATAAAAAGGTAAGATTCAGAAAAGTAAGCTGGGCGCGGTGGCGCAAGCCTATAATCCCAGCACTTAGGGAGGCTGAGACAAGAGAATCGCAAGTTCAAAGCCAGCCTCAGCAACAGCGAGGCACTAAGCAACTCAGCGAGACCCTGTCTCTACATAAAACACAAAATAGGGCTGGGGATGCGGCTCAGTGCTCAAGTGCTCCTGAGTTCAACCTCCAGTACCAAAAGAAAAAAAAAAAAACCAGAAAAGTAAATACAATAATAGAACGCAACACTCTAATACTAGGAGACAGCAATCCCCACTTACTGTAAAGAAAAAAATGAAACAAAATGGTAATCACAAAACAAGACTTTAAAAAATACTGTAAACCAATTTGAATTATATACTAAATGTTCTCAATATCAAATGGAATATTAAACTGGATTAAACAATTGGTAAGGAATAAAACAAAAGTTAACAGATATGAAAGTATTAAAATTATTTTGTAAACATCATAGAATAGTTAGAAATCAAAAGTAGAAGGGATGTTAAAAAATCCACAATATGTGGCAATTGATTAAGCACTCTTGAACATGGTCTTGTTCCAGAATTGGAAGATAAAATTAAAGACTTTTGTATTCCTCAAAGTTATCTGGAGGAGACTCCATGTAAATATCTATCAAACTCCCAATGTTTTTTTTTTTTTCAGAAACAGAAAAACTATTCTATAAATTCTATAGAATCTCAAAATTGTATGAATACTTCAAAAATTTTCAAAATACAAAATTGGGAGAATGTTGTTTCATGACTTAAAAACATTAAAAGCTACCATTTTCAATTGGTAATACTGACATCAAGTTAGGCATATAGGCATATTGACTTTTGAGTGTAATAAGCCCTCACATTTATAGCAAATTAAGACTATTTGCATACCAATATTTGTTACAGTGTTATTCAACAGAGCTACCATGAGAAGAGACCAAATATCCCTTGAAATGAGTGGAAGAGGCAATTTGGAATATAGAAACTACAGAATATTTTTTAAGTTAAAAAAGTTATAAATTTTGGTAAAATCTATAATCAGAATAAATCTTCAGTACATTATGTTAACTGAAATAAGTCACTACCAAAAAGACAAATATGGCAGAATTCTACTTATATGAGATAATAAACAAAACCAAAACAAAACAAAATTTTTTGAACAGAAATGAGAATGGCATTAGTGATGGGAGAAGACAGAAATGATCCCTTGTTTACATGGGAATTGATTTATTAATTTTTGAGATGTAAACTTTCTACAGATATATTACACAACAATTTGAAAGAACATTACTGAACAGTATACTTAATATGTTAGAGACAGCAAGTTTTGTTTTGTGGTTTTGGATCACAAAATTTTAAACAATATATAAAAGATAAAAAGAATTGCAAAATGGTTGAAAGCTACCTTTAAAATGCTATGGTCTTTATTCTATAGTAAGAACAAACTCATGAATATATAGATAAAGGGCATGCATGTAATCCAGGTACTAGTAATTCTAAGGCAGGAAGATTGCAATTTCAAGGCCATCCTCAATAACTTAGTGAAAACCTTTCTTCAAATATAAACAGAAAGGAGCTGGGGATGTAGCTCATTATTAGAGCACCCCCGGATTCTATCCCCATTATACTAACATATAGAAAATTGGCATTACTATGTACATAAGCAGGTTAAAAAACCAATCCAGATAAAATATAAGTCATTTAAAAAGGTCTAATACTTATACAAGCAAGTAAAAGCACACGTAACTTTGTTGGAAATAGGAACAAGGATCATGCATATCTTAATTTCAACTTACATTGCCCTAATTTGTGAAATAATGGAAATTGCCATCTAATCATAAAATATAGATAAAAATAAGACAGTATTAAATGATGTGAAGAAACCTACTCTACCAAATGAAGGAAAAAAGAAATTTTAATAAACAGATATATTATTTTACAAATACTTTCATATAACTACAAATGGCAACTCTGACTATAGACCCAAAAAGAACATTCATTGTGAATCCTGACTTTCGCTTCACAGAAAATCCATTACAAGTATTTATAAAGAGCTATGATAAGGGAATTTTAATGAATAAGTATATAAGTAATATTAGAGAAACTGCTCTATGACATTAATTTATTACAATGGTTTGAATTAGAGTTTTTTAAAAATGTGCACACATTTCCTAGAGATCAAATATTGGAAGATCTCTTAGATCATGCTGACCTTCATAAGCAAAGTGGGGTTTTGTGGTTAATTTGAATGAACTGGGACATCACTGGATGGGAAAAGGAGACTTTAAAGAATTTGAAAGCATGATAAACATAGAGCAGTACATGGTCAATGATAACCAGAGAAATAAACCAAAGCTTCTGAAAATTCTTTTCAGCTGAATAACTTCTCCATCAACATTTTGAAGTTTGGCTTCCTCCTTGACTTTTGGGCCTCCCAACTGTGTCCTCTGCTATGTGTGGGTGACAATATTTTACATCATTGAATTACTCTAAGTACCACTTATCTAAAGTGAAAAAGAGATTAAAGACTAAAAGGAATGTCATTAACATTTTATCTACCAAAAAATGCCCTTTTTCTTGAAAGCACAAACCTGAAATTCATTCTTGCATAGAAGTTCCCAGAAGATATTCTGCAAGGAAAGGAGATTAAATAATAATAATTAATTAAGAATTTGAAGGAAAGTTATGCTTACCCAGGAAGACCAAGTTTCTGTAGTTCTCTAACATCACATCTTTATATAAGTTTTGCTGAGCAGGCTGCAGGCATTCCCACTCCTCTTCAGTGAAATCAATAGCCACATCCCTGAATGTCAATAATTCCTAAAATAAGAACACATTGACCACATGATCATTTGCAGAGTTTGTAATGAACTAAAGTTGAAATGAGAGTTTGTAAAAGACTCTCATGTAGAGATGACTTTATTTATTAAGGTATTTTTAGACACAATGATACTATTATCTACCTCTGAAGAAAAAGTTATGTAAGTACAAAAAGAGTATATAATACTCCACTTTTATAAAATAAATATAAAATTCAGGCATCAACACAAGAATATACATTTTGTTATTTTATATATCATCAGCTAAACTGTATACATCTCTCAGGTGGGAAAGTTATAGTGATTAAGGAGGGAAATTTTTTGGGGGGGTACCGGGGATTGAACTTAGGGGTACTCCACCACTGAGCCACATCCGCAGCTCAAGTTTGTATTTTATTCAGAGACAAGGTCTCACTGAGTTGCTTAGCAGCTTACCTTTGGTGAGGCTGGCTTTGAACTTGCAATTCTCCTGTCTCAGCCTCCCAAAGTGCTGGGATTACAGGCATGCACCACCATACCCGGCTAAGGGTAATTCATAAATTTTAATTGTACAACCATGAATCAGATATTTACTAAAATTTAGAATTTGATTCAGCAGTTCTGGGATGGGGCTGGATTTTCTGAGTCTGCAGCAAGCTCTCTAGTGATTCTAATGCCAGTGGTATAAGAGAAACTTTTGAAATGCAAAAAGGTAGATCACTAAAGGAAACATTTACTAATAAATTTGAGCTCAACTATTTTATGGTGTTTATGTATGTTATTAAAATAGCAAATAACAATTCTGTCTGGATATTTTTGTTTGTTGTTTTTTTTAATTTAAACTTACTTTTAATATATAAAATAAAAAGTATACCTATTTGTGCAATAAAAAGTTTTGAAACATATATACAATATATGCACATATACAGTATGATATTTATTCAGAATAAACATCTAGCTCTTCAAACAACTTTCATTTTTCATTTAATTTTATTGCTTCTTAGTTCTACATGAAAAAAGAATCCATTTTGATAAAATTATACAAGCATGGGATATAATTCTAATTAGGACCCTATTTGTGTGGGTACACATAATGGTAGGATCCATTTAGGTATTTTTGTAATGTGTACATTGAAAAATTATGTTAGATTTTTTCTACTATCTTTCCTGTTCCTACCCCCTCCCTTCTTTTTGTTCCCCTTTGTCTGATCTACTGAACTTATCTTCTTATCTTTCCCCTCTTTGTATGATTTAGCTTTCACATATCAGCAAAAACATTTAACCTTTGGTTTTAGGGGATTGGTTTATTTCACAGCATAAGATCCACACATTTACTGATCCATGCATTTACAGACAAGAGTTATAAAGTCATTCTTCTTTATGGCTGAGTAATATTCCATTGTATATATAAGCCACAATTTCTTTACCCATTCATCTGTTGAAAGGTACCTAGGTTGGTTTCATAGCTTAGCTACTGTGAATTGTGCTGCTACAAACATTAATGTGGCTGTGTCACTGTAGTATGTTAATTTTAAGTCCTTTTAGTATATATTGAGGAGTGGAACAATTGGGTTAAATGGTGGTTCCATTCCTTGGGGAATCTCCATGCTGCTTTCCAGAAGAGTTGCAACTATCTGTAGTCCCACCAACAATATATGAGCATTCCATTTTCCCCACTCCTCATGAACATTTATTACTTGTATTCTTGATACTTGCCATTCTGACTTGAGATGGAATCTGTGTAGTTTTAATTTGTATTTCTCTAATATCTACAGATGTTAAACATATTTTCACAAATTTGTTGATCATTCATATTTATTCTTTTGAAAAGAGTCTGTTCAGTTTTTGTCCCTTTATTGATTGGGTTTTTTTTCTTTTCTTTTCTTTTCTTTTTGATGTTAAGCTTTTTGAATTCTTGTATATCCTCAAATTTAACATTTGCAGTTGGCAAAGGTTTTCTCCCATTCTGTAGGTTCTCTCTTCATGCTATTGATTGTTTCTTTTGCTGTGAAGAAGATATTTAGGTTAAAGATGCCATCTCATTTATTTTTTTTATTTTATTTTAGAGTCTTGTTCAGGAAGTTAGTTGCTGTGCCAATGTATTGGAGTACTAGGCCTACTTTTCCTTCCAGTAAGTGTAAGGCTTCTGGTATAATTTCTAGGTCTTTGATCCACTCAGAGTTAATTTTTGTGCAAGGTGAGAAATAGGGATTAACTTTTATTCTTTTACATATGAACTTCCAGTTTTCCCAGCACCATTTGTTGAAGAGGCTATCTTCTCCAGTATACATTTTTAGAAGTTTTGTCTAACATGAGGTAACTGTATTCTTTTCTTTTTTTTTTTTTTTTTTTTGGTATCAGGGATTTAACTCAGGGTCACTCAACCACTGAGTCACATCCCCAGCCCTATTTTGTGTTTTGTGTTTTTTAATATTTTTTAGTTGTCAATGGACCTTTATTTTATTTATTTATATATGGTGCTGAGATTCGAACCCAGTGCCTCATGCATGCTAGGCAAGCACTCCACCACTAATCCCCCTATTTTGTGTTTTATGTAGAGACAAGGTCTGAGTTACTTAGTGCCTCGCTATCGCTGAGGCTGGTTTTGAACTTGTGATTCTCCCGTCCCAGCCTCCCAAAGTGCTGTGATTGTAGGCATGTGCCATCGCACCCAAAACAGCAAAATAACTATATTTATGTGGGTTTTTCTCTGTGTCTTCTATTCTGTTCCATTGGCCTTCTTGCCTACTTTGGCACAATACCATAGTGTTTTTTGTTACTGTAGCTCTATAGTATGATGTAAGGCCTGGTATTGTAACGTTTCAGGCTTTGTACTCCTTGCTAAGGATTGCTTTAGCTATTCTAAGCCTCTTACTTTTCTGAATGAATTTTACAACTGCCTTTTCTATTTCTATGAAGACATCATAAAAATTTTTATTGAGATTTCCTTGAATCTGTATAGCGCTTTTGGTGGTATGACTATTTTGACAATATTGATTATCCCTATCCAATAACATGAGAGGTGTTTTCATCTGGTAAGGTTTTTCTCAATATCTTTATTAATGTTCTCTAGTTTTTATTTCAGCTTTTATTAAGTTTTTTTGGGGAGGCTATTGTGAATGAGATAGATTTCCTAATTTCTCTTTCAGTTGACTCATTACTGGTGTATATAAATGATTTATGGGCATTTTGTATCCTGCTACTTGGCTGAATTTATCCATGATTCTAGAAGTTTGCCAGTGAAGTTCCTTGGGACTAGTTCCAAGTATAGAATCATGTTGACAGCAAAAAGCCAAAATCTGAGCTCTTCTTTTCCTATGTGTATTCCTTAAATTTCTTCTTTTGCCTAATTGCTCTGAATAGTTTCAAGGAGAACAGAAGTGGTAAAAGTGGGCATCCTTGATTTTTTCCTGTTTTTAATGGGAATGATTTCAGTTTCTTTGTTTTGAATGATGCTGGCCTTGGGTTTTTCACATATAGCTTTTACAATGTTGAGGTAAGTTCCTTCTATCTCTAGTTTTTCAAGTGTTCTAAACATGAGGGAATGCTGTATTTGGTCAAATGCCTCTTCTGCATCTACTGAGATAATCATGTGATTCTTAAGTCTATTTATGAGCTGTATTAGATTTATTGATTTCCATATGTTGAACCAACCTTGTATCCCTGGGATGAAACCCACTTGACCATGGTGAACTACCTTTTTAATGTGTTTTTGTATGCAACTTGCCAGTATTTTATTAAGAACATTTGGCATATATGTTCATCAAAGATTTGGTGTGAAGTTTCCATTCCTTGATGTGTCTCTGTCTGGTTATGGTATTAGGGCACTGCTAGCTTCATAGAATTAGTTAAAAGAATTCCTTCCTCTTCTGTTGAGAATTCTGGAACAGGGTGGTCCAATAGGAGGTGAGTGCAACAGTGCCAACCGGGAGACAGTGTTCATGACACAGTTCAAAGGTTTATTGGATTGTAGAAGCTTATATACATAAGGGTGTCCAATCAGAGAATTACCTAATTGACTTTTAGCCAATTACCTAAAAGGTCATCTTAGTTGGCGAGAAGCCGGGGCTGGCTGGCAAGAAGCCCAGGCCAGTATCAGTCCAGGCCAGAATCAGTCTGAGACTAGGGGAAGCTGGTAAGAAGCTGGGCCTGCCTGCAAGAAGCCAAGGTCAGGAGAAGAGAGCCAAGGTCAGAAGAAGAGAAGTCCGGCCGGACATATCAGTTGGCAAAGAGCCAGGGCCAGGGGGAGAGAAGTCTCTGGGCACATCAGTTGGCAAGGGGCTGAGGCCAAGTCTTGGTGTCCCAAGACCAGAGAGAGCAGGGTGTTCCCGCCTGCTCAGCCTGGCAGCTCTCCCTGTGCCACACTTGTGTGACCCGGTCTCCTACACTTTTCTATTTTGTGAAATAATTTGAAGAAGAATGGTGTTAATTCTTTAAAATCCTGGTAGGAATTCAGCAAAGTAACAGGATATACAATAAATACCCATAAATCAAATGTACCCCCCGAGTTTAATTTCTGTTATCAAAAAAAAGAAAGAAAAGATTGTCCACTACTTTAGTGTGTATTTCAGAGCCTTCATCTATCCTGATGAATCTTCAGTTTGGCCTTTTCATGCTATCCCATATTTGTTGAAACTCTTGTTCACAGTCACTTAACATCTTTTTTCTAGTCATCTCCCCCTGCCCCAAGATTATGTACTTTGTCTTCAAGGCCTGAAACTCTATCTTCCAGGTGGTCTAGTCTATTGATGATGGTTTGCATTAATTTTTTTGGTACTGGGGAATGAACTCAGGAGCACTCAACCACTGAGCCACATCCCCAGCCCTATTCTGTGTTTTATGTAGAGACAGGGTGCTATGAGGTGCTAAACAACTCTCACTGAGTTGTTTAGCACCTCACCATTGCTGAGGCTGGTTTTGAACTCACAATTCTCCTGTCTCAGCCTCCCAAAGTGTTGGGATTACAAGCATGTGCCACCACACCCAGCTCCATTGAATTTTTAAAATGATTTATTAATACCTTCAGTTTGAGGATTTCCAATTGATTTTTCTTCACTTCTTATTGCAGTTATCTTTCAATTCTTTTATTTTCTCTCTGATTTCATTTCTTTTTCATCTTTTACCCCAGAGAACATCTTAACCATGAACTTTCTAAATTCCATCTCTGACATTTCTTCTGCAATTGTGCCAATAGAGTTTGTTGTTGAGGTAAATTGTTCATATTGTTTGTGTGTCTACACATGTACCTGGATGGATCTAAAGCTGTACAATTTCTGCCTTATGAGTTTATAGTGTCCCTCTATGTAATTAGCACCTCACAGTTTGGTGAGGGGAAGCCAATGATAGCAACAATCTATGCCAACAATATATAGCAGTAGTTCCTATAGTGACATCTACAGTGTTAATTGGCACAATATGTAGAGATAGTAGGATCAGCAATTTCCATCAGTAAAAACAGTAAATAATCACAAGTTATGTATGGCGTAAAAATCAAACAATAGTTGTTGTCTATGACTTCTGCCATATTATTGCTCTGGTATTGTTGGCAGGGTCAGACGTTGTGTACATCAAATAGTGTTAAGAGGTAGTAAGGACAGAATTCATTATGAAGAAAGAAGAAGAGATAGAAAAGACTTGCAATTTCAAAGAATGCACAGGGCAGATGCAGTGGTAACAGGATGTATTGTTAATGAGGAGAAGGGAGAACAAATAGAAATAAAAATATAAAGAAAGACAGAGAGAGAGAGTAAACAGAATTTGGATGTTAACAATACAAAGGGAAGAGAAGGAGACAGAGAAATAGAGTAGTAGGCAAAGACTATCCAAAAAAAATCAAAATATGCTAATCAAAAACGCTAAACCTCAAAACACTGAGCATGAAAAAAAAAACCTTCAACATAAAGGACAGAAATGAAGAGAGAGAAACAAATATATATGTGTGTGTGTGTGTGTGTGTGTGTGTGTGTGTGTGTGTGTGTGTGTTCTTGAATCGATCAGTACACATTCAAATAAAACAAAACACCAAAAAAAAAAGTAAAAAATTTGGGTAAAAAGTGAAGAAATTCAGGAGTCATTTCAACTGTGTTAGAATGTTTGCTGTCTGTGTCCAACTGATTTTATTTCTTCTTGAGGTGTGAACTGAATGTGGGTGTGGGCTGTCAAGTCCTTCCTTTTTATTGTGTTGCTCACCAAGTTGCCAGTTGATGTTTAAGACTTCTAAACTTCCCTTTTTGGGAAATTGGTAAGGGGTAGAATGAGAGGAGCTATCCATCCCACTCCCTGAGTGTGCTCCCCATGGGGTTCTGAGAGAAGTTCCCATAGGTAGAGGTCCTGGATTCAGGGACATGGTTTTAGTGAGGTTCCAGTAGCCTTACTGTGTGTCAAATTGCTGGCAGTGTTAAATCAATATACTTCTAAAGCATAGTAGAAGTCGATCTGTGATGGGCTGGGCAGGTCAGGTGGTGAAGTGGTGGATTGGGTGGCCCAGTGTGTGAGCCAAATGGCAAAGAAGGTGGCTGGGTTGGGTGGGTCTGGCAGGAAAGTCGCAGACTGGCAGGCTGGGCTATGGGTCAGGCAGTGAAGCTGCAAGCCCATTAGTTTAAGTGTTGGGCAAAGTGTGAGGTCAGGGGGTCAGGAGATTGGGGGCAGGGGGACAAAAGGGCCCAACCAGGTCAGGATTACAGGGACCAGGCAGGCAGGGTGGGCCAAGACTGGGTGAATGTCAGACAACTGGTGGGTACCAGAAACAAGGAGGGTACCAGAATGGGCGGGTGCCAGGGATGGGTGGGTGCTGGGGACAAGGCAGTGCCAAGGACCAGTCAGGAAGTCAAGCTGAGAGCCAAGTGCTCTGACACCGACCATATCAACTTTCTGATCCATTGTAGCTGACCTTGTAAGCTCCTGTGAGCCACAGGACTCACAGAGTTGAAAAAAGTTGAGTTCTCCCTAGCCTCTCCAACTTGAGCTCACCAGGGCAAAATGATCTGAGTTTCTGATTGTCCCTGGGTTTTTTAGGCTCCATTAAGTCTTTGCTATGCTCAGATATGTTTACAGAGCCACAGACATAAACTTCCAAATCTAGGTTTTCACTTCCATTGGCACATCTGCAGTGTACTCTCAAGAAGGCTCCTGCCTTAGCTCTCCATGGATGATTGTAAACTCAGGGTGATTTATTTTAGACACAAAGAAGTTAAACATTCTCAGCTAGGGCAGACTGCTTCTCCAGTTTCAGAACTTTTCACTCTAAGCAGTATTTCCACTGCTTGAGTTCTGGGTAACTGAACTAAGAGAAATGCTACCTCACTCTAATACACCATCTTGCCTGCCTTAACGACAATCCTAAACTCTAAGAGTTTTTCATAACTTTATTCATAAAACCAAAAATAATGTGATAGCAGTAATAGTATTCATCTTTTATGACATTTTATGAAGCATCCAGTATTTATTGGTAGAAATTTACTGGTAAAAATTTACTGGTAAAAATTGGTAGAGCTCAATTTTTACCCAGGTTTATTTGATTTGGAATTCAGGTGAAAAGAAACATTATTAAGGTCAAAAGAAAATGTGACTGTTAAAAGAATCATCACAACAAGGCCATTATTATAAATGAGAAGAAATGTTAAAAAGATAACAAAATCAAATTGATCAAATGATATTTATATTTTATGTGCACATAAATAAATATGTCAACTTTTTATACATTAAAACAAGAAATTTTCTTGTAAAAAGAATTTTAAAATATTTAATTTTTAAAACTTATAAATCAATTTGAGATAGAGATTTTTTTCTAAAAAGACATTATTGAGCCAGGCACAATAGTACATGCCTGTAATCCCAGCTGTTTGGGAGGCTGAGGCAAGAGGATTATAAATTCAATACCACCCTCAGCAACATAGCAAGGCCTTAAGCAACTTACTGAGACCCTGTCTCTACATAAGACACAAAATAGGGCTGGGGAATGTGGCTCAGTGGTCGAGTACCCTCGAGTTCAATCCCCGGTACTGAAAAAATAAAAACATCTTAGAATCAAACAATAGAAATACAAATTTCAGAGACACTGTGAAAGCAGTTCTAAGAGGGAAACGCAATTTTGAGTTCCTACATTAAATACCAGAAAGATGCAAATCAAACAATCTAGACCATCTCACAGTCTATAAAAACAAAAGCAAATTACTCCTTACATCAGCACAAGAATATAGATCAGAGATAAAATTAATGAAATAGAGAATAAAATACAAAAGATTGATTTAAAAAAAAAGTTGGTTCTTTGAAACAATAAATAAAATAAATAAACCCTTAGATAAACAAATCAAAAGAAAAAGAAAACTCAAATTCATAAAATTAGAGATGAAAGAAGTGATATTACTACAGAAACCAATGCAATTTAGAGGAGTATTAAAGAACTATTTGAAAACTCAAATTCATATATACTGAAAAATCTAGCAGAAATTGTTAAATTTCTAGGTACCTATGACCTACCAAAATTTTAAAAAGTGGATATTGAAAACTTAAAATAACAATAAAAAATGTAATTGAAGCAATAATACCAAGCCTTCCAACATAAAACCTCCTGGACAAGGTGAATTCAATACTGAATTCTGCCAGATCATTAGGAGAAATTAACACAATGCTTCTCAAGTTATTCTTTGAAATAGAAAAATAATAAACACTCCCATATTCATTATATGAAGCCAGTAAAACCATGATATCAAAAACCAGACAAGAAGCCGGGCACAGTGGTGCATGCCTGTAATCCCAGCACTTTGGGAAGCTGAGAGGAGAATTGTGAGTTGAAAGCCAGCCTCAGCAATGGCGAGGTGCTAAGCAACTCAGCAAGACTCTGTCTCTAAATAACACACAAAAAAATAGGGCTGGGGATGTGGCTTAATGGTCGAGTACCCCTGAGTTCAATCCTCAGTACAAAAAAACAAAAAAAAAAAAAACACAGACAAGAGCTCAGCTGTATTGCACACCTATAATCCCCAAAATTTGGGAGGCTGAGCCAGGAGGATGACAAGTTCAAGCCAAGCCTCAGTAACTTAGCAAGACCTTGTCTCAAAATAAAATTAAACTGGGATTCTAGCTCAGAGTTAGAATGGTCCTGGGTTCAGTCCCAAGTACTACCAAAAAAAAAAGGCCAAAGCCAGATGAGAACACTTCTGTGATGAAAGGAGATTACAACACCAATATAATGAACTTAGATGAAAACCCATTCAATAAAATAGCAAATCAAATCAAATTCAATAGCACATTGAGAAAATCATACAACATGATAAAGTTGTTTTCATTACAGGAATGCAACAAACAAATCAACAGAAACCAGGACTAGAAGAAACTTAGCTCAAATTCAAAGGCTAAAGCCAAGATCCTACTGAATAGGGAAGACTTGAATTCATCTCCTCTAAAATGAGGAACAATAGAAGGATGTCCACTCCCACCACTCCTATACAATAAATACTCAAATTTTAGTTGCAGCATTTGGCAAGAGGCAGAAATAAAAGGGTTACAAATAGAAAAGTAAGAACTCAGATTATCTCGTTTGCAGACAATATAATACTAAACTTAGAAAATTCTAAAGTTTCCACCAAAAGATTCCTAGTGCTGATAAACAAATTCAGCAAAGTTGCAGAATAAATAAATCAAGATATGAAAATCAATAGCTTTTGCCCACAATAATGAAATTGTTGAGAAAGAAATCCATTTCATTCCAAATAACTTAAAAGTGCTTAGTAATAAGTCTAACCAAGAAAGGAAAGTTCTCTACAAGCAAACTTAAAAACACTGAAAAAATTAAAGTCACCTACAGATAAAGTAAAGCCATAAATGTTAACTGAAAAAATTAAAGTCATCTACAGATGAAGTAAAGCCATAAATGTTAACTAAACTAAATAAACTAAAGCCATCTTATAGATCAAATAAAGCCATCAGATTAACTAAAGCTACCTACACATTCAATACAATTTTCATCAAAATACCCATATTATTCTGTAATTAAAAAAAAAATTCTAACAATCATATGTAACAATAAAAGACCCAGAAAAGCAAGCAATTCTGTAAACGATAAATCTGAAGGCCCCACAATACTTGACTTCTATTTATATTGCAGAGCTATAATAACAAAAGCAGTGTGGTTCTGGGACAAAAATAGACACAAAGACAAATAAAATAGGAGCTACAGAGACCTATGAACCTTGTTTCATCTAATTAGCGATAAAGATCCCCAAATATACATTGGAGAGAAGTCCTCTTTACCAAATTACACTTGAAAAATGAAATTGATATTGTAATTGTCAATCCATAATGTATTGAAGGTCTGAGAATAAGCCCAGGAACTTAAAAACTTCTAGAATAAAACCTACGAGTCACATCACAACATTTAGGAATAGGCAGCCACTTCCTCAAAAAATTTTCTTTGCATAGCAAAGGAAAAAAATTTACAGCATAAAAAGACAACATTCTGAATGAGAGAATTTTTTTGCCATTTCTTACTCTGACAAATGATTAATATATAAATATATGATAAATTTTTAAAATATTAACATGAAAATAAAAACAAATTATCCATTCATTAATTTGGCAAACAAGGTAAACAAAAACTTCTCAAAGAAGTAGTCCAAATGGCCAACAATTATGTGAAAAATTTCAACATCTTTAGTTATCAGGGAAAAGCAAATAAAAAACTACTGTAATTTCATCTCACTGTAGTCAGAATGGACATCATTCAGAGTAAAAACAGCAACAAATGCTGGCAAGCGTATAGGAAAAAGGGAGCCCTTGTACAATGCTGTGAAAATCAGTATGAATACTTCCTTAGGAAACAAAAATAGATCATATGATACAGCTAATGTATATCACTCCTCACTATCTAACAGAATAAAAAACAGCACACATTATAGATCGGATGTAAAAATAGTGGTTAGTCTCTGAGTTAATTTTGTAGATATAGAGAATTGCCAAAAAAAAAAAAAAAAAAAGTTGTACCTAAACATAAAACAATAAAAATAATGAAAAAAAATGGAAATAAATGAGATTTTTTTCTGAGCCCTATCAAAGAATGGTATCAGAAGACAACAAAGCTGGCATTTGAGGATACAGAGGTCTGTGGGAAACACAAGCACAAGTATTTGATTTCTCCCTGAAAACTATATAAACTAGTCAAATTAAACTTATTTTTGAGCCAGTCCTGAAGTAAACGTGTGGGTGGGTGAGTGAGAATGTCAAATCCTTGAGTCTGCAAATGTACGTTCTCGATAATCATGCAAGCTTTTTCTCAGGAATCCCACAAGATATGTCAAGGAAAATGGGGTTAGTGCCTTGAGAATGCTTCCCACATGGTGCTGATGTGGAGACTACTATCCACTGCTAGAACCCGCAGTGAAAGAGCCATCTTTTACATATTTCCTATAGAGCAAGAAATTCTTACATCCAGTGAAATAACATAAAAACCTAGACCAAAGGGAACTTGGAGAAAACTCTACAGCTGAGGGTGTGGAAATAGGCTATTGCCTGAATCCCTGCAAACTTCCACCTCTCACTAATGAATCAAAGCTCTAATGTACAAAACACTGTTTAAAATACACTTCAGCTTGCGTGAGGAACAAGAGTAAATATTTCTAACCACACACAGAGGGGCTGGAATGCATTCTTACTCTAGTGCTGCATCTGCAGGAGGGAAAGGAATATATGTGTTCAATACCTGATATACACTGGGATATACTTGAGTAAAATGCAAGAGATAAAAATTTATGGTAGGAAAGCTGCAAAAAATCTGGGAAGCAGAAGAAAGTTACCATGAAAGGAATTCAAATTCTCTCATGCTCAGCAGGTAATATCTGTGGTGACAAATGTTAATCTCAGCCTAATTCTTCTCTAGGTTGACAGAGACACCCTCACTTCAAGCATAGGGACTACTACTCATTGGTAATCTTAAAAATATTTAAAATTCAATATCCTACATGATATATTTTGCTTGCAGTGTACATTTTTTCATAAAAGTAACAATTTACTTCAATATTGATTTCATTATTTGATTTCCTTTGCATTTTCTCATGATTATTATTGTCAGTTGGCCAATTTCTACAAAATAACTTTGGGATTTGCATCTAATTATGTTTAATCTGCAGATCCACTGTAGAATATTGTGATTTTGACAAAAATTAAACTTTTGATCACTGAATATTAGCTACTTTCCCATTTGTTTCCATATTTTTTTTCTTTTTTCTTTTTTGCATTTGATTTTCACCTTTACTTTTTACTTGCAGTGGACAGGTCCTAAATTCATTTTATTACTTTCATTTGAAATTGTTTTCCTACATATGTGAATGAATTTGTGTCTTAATTTTGACACTGTTCATTGCTAGGGTAACTTACATAATTTTTATTTTTACCCTGTAACTTATGCTCTTACTCAACTAATGTAGTTCTAGTGTTGTTTTAGTGTGTAAAAATTCCTTAGAAACATTATATAAAAAATACCATCAGCTGCATAGGGTATTTCTTCTTTGAAGTATAATATACATATTTAATATTCTCAGAATATTATTTAGTAGAAGCCACAAAATCATACTATTTTGTCATTTTTCCAAAACTAAGTTGTGAAGCACTTAGGTTTTTACCATGAAATAGGATAACTACAGGTAGCTCTCAACTGCCCTTCAGTGGACTGAAAAAGAGTTTTCCTCTGGTCCTAATTTGCCATAGGTTTTATCATGAATTGGCATATGATTTGCCAAAATCTTTTCTTTATCAAAATTATATTTGGAACCTTACTATATTATGACTAATAGATATGGGACATGAAAAGTTCTCAAAATAATGTGGCCTGAGAAAAAGGGAGTAAAAAAGAACAGCCATGCATGGACAGCTTTCACCTCCCAAGGCCAATGTTTTCCTGGTGCTAACTGCAGGCAGGAAGGAGGTGTCTCACCACACTGAGGTCATAACCTCTGATTGGCACTGACCTTCTGCAGAGCACAGAGCTCAAATTCCTGAGCACTAAAACTGACCACTTCACTGATCAAATAAACCCCAAATTCCTGAGTGTCCAAGAAAACTGACATGCTCACCAGACCATCTCACAGGATAATCTGTAAAATCCAAACTCAAAATGGAGTCACTGGCTCAGGCCTGCACATATCTGCTAACCTGCTTTTTGTGCTTCTGTGATTAATGCTTTGCTATGCTTGCTTCTCATGGATGGGGGCCAAACCACAGGCTGCCAGACCCCCCTGGCCAATTACCTAAAGTTCCAGGAGCTGAAAGGTGACATCACAGTTGAACCCTAAATAACTATAGATTCAATATCTGCCAAATCATGTTTTCCTGAGTCATGTAGCTAGCCCACCCTATAATAACCTCTGAAACCCTCCTTTTGGGGTCACTCTCTGAAGGAAAGGAGAGCTGACCCCAATGGATTGGCCTGTGTGCCTATTTCCTCAATAAATTTGGTTGCTTCTGCGGAGTTGTCTGGGCTGCACTTCTTGGGGAGAGGTGCGGGTTGGATGCAACAAACCTACATAAGCCCAGTCTCTTTCATTGTTCAGTGGCTCAGTTTCCACTAGGAAAGTGGGTCCATTCCCATAGGCATAGTCCTGTTCCTGAATAAAGGCTGAAATGATCTGTGAAGTCTGCATTCTTTCTGGTCTTTTTGCACTAACAATGACATACTACTGAATTTGAGAGATGTCCCTCTTTGTCATTGTTAGGTCAGTTTAACGGGGGCAGAAGGGAAGGAAGCATCAAGCAGCCCACATGCGCAAAAGAACAATCAATCAGATGCTGACACATAAGCAGTAATGGCATCTCCTACCAATTAGCGGACTTCTCCTAACTCATCTTGGAAAGACACTGATCTCAGCAAGATCCATGTCCCAACCCCAGGAGGACACGGAACTCCAAATACCTCCTCTTCCTGCCCTGAGTCTTTCAAATTTCTATACCAGGGAGCATGTTGTGTGCAATTCTCCCGGACCTGGACCCACTCTGTTGGACTGAGGAATCTTGCCCAGGAGCCTACCTCAATAAAGCCTTGCTGAGAGGTTTTAATTTGCCTCCTTTTGGTCATTTGGCTTTACAGTCATGAGGTCCAATCTCCCTTTTTATATTGGTAGCTTCAGTTTGCTAGTGGTTTTGAATTATCTCCACCATCCATAATGGAAGATGGCCTGTGATTTTCTTTCTTGTGGTGTGTTATCTGGTAAACCTGACCCCACAGAAAAAACTAGTAAGGTTTCTTGTTCTTTTTATAGAAGTGATCATGAATTATTGTTAGTGATTCCTTATTAAAAGTTTAGCTAAGACAGGAGAATCACGAGTTCAAAGCCAGCCTCAGCAACGGCGAGGTGCTAAGCAGCTCAGTGAGACCCTGTCTCTACATAAAACACAAAATAGGGCTGGGGATGTGGCTCAGTGGTCAAGTGCCCCTGAGTTCAATCCCCAGTATGGAAAAAAAAAAAAAAAAAAAGTTTAGGCTGGGTGGGGTGGCACATGCCTGTAATCCCAGCACTTTGGAAGGCTGAGACTGGAGAATCACAAGTTCAAAGCCAGCCTCAGCAATGGCGAGGTACTAAGCAACTCAGTGAGACTCTGTCTCTAAATAAAACACAAAACAGGGCTGGGGATGTAGCTTAGCAGTAAAATACCCCTGAGTTCAAACCTCAGTATGAAAAACAAAGAAAAGAAAAAAAAATTGGTTGAAAAGTTTGTTGTTTAGTTTTTTGTTGGTTGATTGGGTTTTCAATATAGGGTCTGACTCTGTTGCCCAGGTTAATCACAAATTCCTGGGTGTAAATCATTCTCCTGCTTTAGCCTCACAAGTAGCTGGGACTACTGGCATGAACTCCCATGACCAGTTTTTCAGGTTATGAAAATATTTGTAATTAAGTTAAATTTTATTTTGTAGGTCCTTTATGTTATATTTCTTTACACCTAGGTCTATCAGTGTATTCTATATATTCTTGAAGTGATTTTCAAAATGCATGGCTATCTAGTAATTTATCTACTGAAGGCTTATGGAAAACAATAATCCTACAAGGCAGCCCTGGAAGAAAAAAGGAGAGACAGTGCAGCTCAGGAGGAGGAAAAGAAACTAGCCAAACATTCGCCTTCCAGTAAATCCTTCCCTGATAACAAAGGACCCTTAAGGAGGGAGGTGAAGGCTGAATGTTAGGCTTTGGACTTTGACCTTCCCCCATTGCAAATTATCCTACAAGAACACACAATAAATACTAAACAATGAGCCCTAAAGGAAGGAGGCAAAGAAACTTAAAACTCATCCCTCACAATCTAGTGCCTATCTCTCCAAGTAACAAAGAGCTTCAATCTTTTACAGCTGCCCTCCTGAGTTAAAAGTTCTAACCTACATAACTAGCTCCTGACTATCCAAATGGCACACTCACAAGTTCCAAAGATAAAACCACCCTTAACTATACCCTACCAAGCCAAAATTCCCTCTGAAACAGAGGGCCATTTTCACATCCAGAAAATGAGTACCAATGGTGCCTGAGTCCACAAAGAAAAACAAATGGCTTCCCTGAATCTGTTGGGACCTGCACCTGTAATTTTGCACTTACATCTGTAAGTTGTTATTTTCCAGTTTCTAGACTTTCTTGGCAATTAAGATGAACTAATGAGGAAGAATAATATGGAGAAATGAGGGCTCAGCATTTTGTGAACTGACCAATGTCTCAGGATGTCCTGTGCAGGAGGGAGAATATACACTATTTAGCACTCACACTTCTGTGAGATAACTGAGACAGAGAAGCTAAATTATAAATTTGATTGGCATTTTTCTGATAATTAATGATGCTGAGCACCTTCCATATACCTTTATACATTTGTTTTATTTTTAGAAAAATGTCTACTTAGGCATTTATCGTATCTAAATTATTAGTTTTCTTTTTTCTTTCTTTTTCATGAGTTTCTTTTTCTAATAATTTAGAAAACTAAATTATTAGTTTTCTTTCTTCATCATGAGTTGTATGATTTTCTTATATTTTGGATATTAAACTTTTCTCAGATATGTGTTTAGCAAATATTTTCTTCAACCCATGGTCTACTTTTACATTTCGTTGATTGAGTCCTTAGCTATATAAAAACATTTTTAGTATTATATAGTCTCACTTGTTTATTTTTGCTTTTCTTGTACATTCTGTCCTATCCCAAACTACTTCCAGCACCAATGTCAAAGAATTGTTTTCCTATTTTCTTCTGGAAGATTTATGATTTCAGATTATATCACAATGATATATCACCACATGCTTGTTAGAATGGCCGTTAGCAAAACCATAGCAGGTAACATGTACTAGACAGGATGTGCAGAACAGGAGACTCTTGGACTCACTTGTCAGAAATATAAACTGGTACTATCATGAGAAAAATAGGAGTTTTTTTAAAAAATGGAAATAAGATATACCATTATGACTAAGATATTTTACTGAGCATATTCCTATCACAATCCTTTAGAAAAATAAAACAAGACAGCCAGCCTCAGCAATGGCGAGGCACTAAGCAACTCAGTGAGACCCTGTCTCTACATAAAACATAAAATAGGGCTGGAGATGTGGCTCAGTGGTCAAGTGCCCCTGAGTTCAAGCTCCAGTACCAAAAGAAAAAAGAAAAAGAAAATAAAATATGTAAACGTATAAGTGTACATAGAAGGGATTACTAGATTGACTCACGTGATCATGAGATTAAAAAAAAAAAAAACCCAAACTCCTGTCTGCAGACTGGCAAAACTGGGAAACTGGTAACAGCTCAGTCCAAACAATTGAAAGCCTCATAATCAAAGGAGGTCAATGAAGCAGCTATAGTCCAAGACTAAGAGCTGGAAAGACCCTTGAAGGGACAATGGTTCAAGCCTATAATCAAAATCTAAAGAATCTGGAGCCAGGCGCAGTGGAGCATGTGAGTTCAAAGCCAGGCTCAGCAAGGCAAGATGCTAAGCAACTCAGTGAGATTCTGTCTCTAAATAAAACACAAAATAGGGCTGGGGATGTGGCCCAGTGTTCAACAGCCCCTGAGTTCAATCCTTGATACCAAAAATAAAATAAATAACATAAAATAAAATAAATAAAATAAAATAAACTTGGGTCACAAGCCAGTGACAGGTTCTCCTGCCTTTTTCCAAAGTAAACCTGTTGATTGGTACTACACATTCAGAACAGGTCTTCCCCACTGCTTTCTGACACAATCTTCTGAAAACACACTAACAGACACACTTTCAGGTGTTCCATACCAATTTTCTAGACATACCTCAATCCACTCAAGTTGCAATTAATCATTACAATAATTAAAGGAGATAAAATACACCTTTAGAAACATATACACTACCAAGTTCATTGCAACAATATCCACAATAGCCATTTCATAAAAACCTAAATGTCCATGAAAGAATAATATATACACATACATACTTGAATTTGTATATACATGCAAATAGATAAACATGTTTCTCAGTTTTTCAAAATTATTTTGAGACATGGTCTTTTATAATGTAGAGGGTCTCACTAGGATGCTGAGGCTGGCATCAAACTTGAGTCCTCTATTTTCAACCTCCCAAGTCCCTAGCATTACAAAAGGCATGTGCTACCACACCTGGCCTATCATTCAGCTTTTAAAAGGATGCTGTTGGTGAGAGTAGTGACAAAAGTTGAAGGCAAACCATAGTAATTTAGCAAGATGCTGTCTTAAACATGAAAAATAAAAATGGCTAGGAATAGGGCTGGGGCTGTAGCTCAGTGGTAGAAAACACATGTGATGGGCTGGGATGGTGGCTCAGTGGTAGAGCGCTTGCCTCGCATGTGTGAGGCACTGGGTTCAATCCTCAGCACCACATAAAAATAAATAAAATAAAGATATTGTGCTCATCTACAACTAAAAAAAGAAAAAGAAAACACGTGTGAGGCACTGGGT
This sequence comes from Xerus rutilus, assembly GCA_028644305.1. NCBI lineage: Eukaryota > Metazoa > Chordata > Mammalia > Rodentia > Sciuridae > Xerus > Xerus rutilus. The sequence goes on from CM053413.1 coordinate 51,938,432, forward strand.
TCAGTCCTCAGCACCATATAAAATTAAATAAAGATATTGTGTCCATCTATAACTGTCAGGTTTGGTCAGGGTCCAAGATGCCCAAATAAGGAAGCTGGTCAGTGGAGCTGCAAGCCAGATGTGACGTCACTAGTGGACATGCCTCCTGTCAATCAGCGAGTTTTCCTGACCCATCAGGAAGGATTATGGCCTTCTCTTCCTGTACCCAAGCCCTCCCCTTCCTGACCGGGTTTTTTTAAAATTCTCTGTGCA
>CM053413.1:51939183-51961962 GCA_028644305.1 Xerus rutilus
AAAAAAAATCCAACATGCTTTACTTTTAATGAAATAAGGAACCAAAGCATAAAGTTCTGAAATTCATCCACAAAGTTATATATAACTTTTGCCAAGAAACTTTTCAATTAAAAGAGCAAAAGAAGTACTCATCATTACCTGACATTCATGTATGACACTGTACTATTACAATAATCATCAAATCTGGAAAGCCAGGTTAGGAAAGCTGTTGAGCCTGGCTCCAGCGGTGGCAATGGCCTGCCTGACTGGGCTTCACGTCTCTTTTCCCATCCCTCTGCAGATGATAGCAGAAGTTGCGAGAATGCACCACGTCTGGACATGTTGCCAGTATAAATACAAAGGATGCAGCTGTGTGCATGTACCCTGGCAGGGTGGTCTGCGGGGCCGGATGTTCCTGTTCTCTGTAAATAGTCAACCGGGCAGAATTCTGTGAAGCTTGTACAATCAAGGAGGATGTCTGTGTTTTGCAGAAGCTGGGCTGTCTCTGAGGAATTATTGTTATGATCTATAAAATATTTCTGGCTTAGGATGTGGTACGGCTAGCTGTCTAGTTTTTCAGATGGGTTGCTTACACTTTTGACCCGGCTATGTAATACATCCTATATATATATGGACAGTAAGGTAAATAAAGTGTTTCATTTGCCACCAGCACTTGAGTCCCGCTCATCTTTTCATCCGCCTATCCCGCTCCCCTCAATCAAAGAACTATAATATAAACAAAATCTATACCTAAATCAATATGTGTGTAAAAATTATATACTTAATTGCAATAGAAAAGTCTGGCTAAATCAAACCATAACAAAGCCAATCTCAGCAACATAGCTAGACCCTGTCCCAAAATAAAAATTAAAAAGTACCAAGGATACAGCTCAGTGGTAAAGAATCCCTTGGTTCAACTTCCAGTAACTAAACAAAAAGGTAAAAATGCAAACTAGCTAAGCTGCTTAGGCGGTGACACACGCCTGTAATCCCAGCACTTTGGGAAGCTGAGATGGGAGAACGGTGAGTTCAAAGCCAGCCAGCCTCAGCAATGGTGAGGCGCTAAGCAACTCAGTGAGACCTATCTCTACATAAAACACTAAATAGGGCTGAGGATGTGGCTCAGTGGTTGAGTACCCCTGAGTTCAATCCCCGGTACCAAAAAAAAAGGAAAACTAGTTAACTCAGGAAGAAGCGAGGTCCCTATAGACCATGGCTCCTCTCCTGCAGGACAAGGGCATGTGGAGATTTGATTATGATAATCGTCCAACCTGTCAATCACCAATATCTGGGAAGATGCTGGGCTGCAGGCATACATGTGCCAGATAGTACCTGAGGCAGGGGCTGAGGACGCCCTGCTAGCATAAAGAAGTGGCGAGGGCTCTCTGGCTCTGACATGCTCCCCACCTGGATGGCCAGTAGGACTAAGGGCATACTGCCCCAGAAAAGGGCTCAGGCCTGCAGGCTCCAGAGACTGCCTGGAGTCTCCCTCTGCTAGCTCCTGTTCCTGCCACGGCCAGTCCCCGCGGTTCCAAGTCTCCCTCCCCCAGCCTCCCTCCTCAGGCTCATGATGCCGCTGCACGCTCACCATTTCCTGGTGTTCAGAAGCCAGGCCTGCTCTCTAGGGATCTTTAGCACCTGCACAGGAAAGCAACTCTAGACTCCCAAGCAGAAGAGTGAAGCCGGGAGCCCAGCGGCACTAATGGCGGACTCCAAAGAAAAGTAACAGATTGCTGAAGCCCGCCCCTTCCTCCCTGACTGCACACAAGATTGGACAGTTCTCAGTAAGTGTTCCTGATTGGACAGGGCTTCAGACCGTGCCCTCCCCAGTCTGAGAACACTGAGCCTTCTTTTTTGAGTGGCAGGGAATATTATCCAATCCAGGTATGAATAAGGCCAGAATGCCAGGTTCTTCGTTGCAGCTTTTTTTTCCTTTGTTTTTTTCTTTTAAGGTCTGGAAATAGCACCCCAGAGCCTCAGGCTGCTGCTATTTTAGGGCAAGATTCCTTCCAGAAGTAGGATCTAGTCCAACCAGCAGAACATTTGCATTTAACCTTGCATATAAGGTCATTTCAGTTTATGGATTATATACACCTGTATATTATTCATGAATAAAAATAATATAATGACAAGTACTATAAAATTCCATTATGTAGGGACAAGCTGCTGGCCTGCTGCATAGGTAGCATTTGTGAAGAGTCCTCAAGCTCAGCACACTAAGCTGCGTAACACCTGTTCCAGGATATTGCGGTCAGCACACTGACGCACCCAGACCCCGATCACCATGGCTACAGCGCAAGGACAGTTTCTGCTGTTGGGCCAGCACCTATCCACCGCCACCTTTAAGCTGATTGCTTTCCCTGCTGTTGCTATGTCTGCCTCATCCTACCCCTGACAAACTGTATAAAGACTTGTAAGCACACAATAAAGTAGACTACTCTCTGAAGTAGTCTCCGGAGTATTTGTCCTCCGCGACACCGTCCTCCCGCTATTCCAGGGGCTCATGCACGGAGAGCCCTTACACCATTTAGCTTTTCTGCTCTCTGTTCTTGTTAGAAGACGACACATGGAACTGGGGAGCAAAGCCTAAAGCAACAATGTCCAATGAAAACAACACGTAAGGCACAAGGGTAATTTAACTATTTCTAATATTCACGTTAATAACATAAAAAGAAACAGTTGAAATTGATATTAATAACATAACCGACGACGGGCGCGGTGGCGCATGCCTGTAATCCCAGCACTTTGGGAGGCTGAGACAGGAGAATCGCGAATTCAAAGCCAGCCTCAGCAACAGCAGGCGGTAAGCAACTCAGTGAGACCCTGTCTCTAAATAAAACACAAAATAGGGATGGGGATGTGGCTCAGTGGTAGAGTACACCTGAGTTCAATCCCCAGTACCAAAAAATAAAAATAAAAATAACCCAGCATATCCAAAATATTACCTGTGACTAATAAAATATGACTAATGAAGTATATGTATTTTTGAAACTACATACTCAAGTTTGACTCTCTTCATAACAATTTGAGAGCTATGGGTCCCCTAATGTCAGGGACTTAAAGGGCCTGGTCTATCTCTGTATGTGCTACAAATTGAGTGATAGAGTTCCCTACTAATATTTCTCCTTAGGCACCACAAGTAGGAGAAACAATGCCCTGAGTGGGAGCAGGAAGCTCCAACCAGGAAGTGTCCAAAAGTCGATCATTCTCTCCGACTTCATAATGGTCACAGGTTCTTTTCCACTGCAGCTATCAGGGAGAAGAAGAAAAAAAAAAAGGAAGATGGGGTTCCAAGAGGCTAGGAACATATGGCCTGCAATCTTCCACAGCCCTGGCTCTATTGCTTAAATACATTAAATGCAAACTTATTTGGCAATTTGGCCTTAGACCTACTGGCCAGTCTGCAATATCTGTTTTCTCCTGCAGACAAACTTCCACAAGTAATAAGCAGGTGGGACTCAGGATGAGCTGTGCCTGATTCCAAATCCAAAACACCTCCACCAGATCACAAGACCCTTGCAATATTTACTTTCATCAGAATTGGAAAGTGACAATTATTCAAAAAGCAGAATTTGTGATGTATGTATATAAAATCCAGTCCTATGTATTACATAGTAATGACACAAACAGAACACTCTAATATATCTGCATCATCTTGGGGATCCCATTCCAGGATACAGGAAATCCTATTTCAGTTAACATCAAGGGCAAACACCCACTAGAATTTAACTCAATGCCCCTTTACATATCAAAATATAGGTTGATATGTGGTAAGTTTAATCAGAGTTTATTAATTACAGGCTGTTCTATAGGGATGTAAAGGACCACCAAGCCCAATGGTTTCAAAACAAAGAGGTACATGGGCTATAGAAGCATGCAGCAGAATTTTTTTTTTTAATTGAGGGCATAGAGTAAAAGGTGGCCAAAGAGGGACACATAATTATTGGCAGTACCATGAAACATCAGATAATTGGAATCAAGATTTCAGACAAAGAAGATTTGACATATTGTATTTGGGCATGTGGATGACATGAGTGCCCATGATGAAAAGGTTATAAGCTTCTGAAAGAAAATTGATATGGTACCAGATAATAGTTAAGCAGTATCTACACAGTAACGTCAAGGTGTTTTGTCAGGTGTGGAAGCACAGCACCTACTTATCAAGAGCCCCCCTGAAGCCATTATCCATCTGAGACCTCTAAAACATCCAATTATAGAAATGAGTAAATACAGGCTTCTAGTCAGGCATGGTGGTGCAAGCCTGTAATCCTAGCACTTAGGGAGGCTGAGAGGGGAGAACTGCGAGTTCAAAGCCAGTCTCAGCAACGGCGAGGCACTAAGCAACTCAGTGAGACCCTGTCTCTACATAAAACACAAAATAGGGCTGGGGATGTGGTTCAGTGGTCGAGTACCCCTGAGTTCAATCCCCAGTACCAAAAAATAATAATAATAATACAGGTTTCTAAATATAAAATGGCTTCTCAGCAGCATGTGTCAGAACTGAGAACTGCCCAGGACAGAACTGTATGAAATTCCTTCTGATCTTCTCAAAATCTGGTTTGCTCCTGATATAGGGGATGTTCATCTAGAGAAATATTATTTCTTCATTTTAAAGAGAGACCCTAGAAAAGACATCACAGAAGGTCCTTTTGATTTGAGAGAGTATTGTATATTATTCTTTCATGTTAAAGGAAGTCTTTAATAACAGAATTTTGTCAACCCAGGTTTCTCATTGAAGCAAATGATTGGAGACTAAATGGTGCAAGACAGCACAACACAGGGCCCAAAATTTGGGTCAGACTCAGGGAAGAAAAAAAAAAAATCTAAATGGCTGATAATCAACTAAAATGTAACTCAAGCTTGTCAGTTTGGAAATTGGAAAAAAGTAGAAAAATGTGATTTTATTTGCCACATGAACAAGAAATTAACCAAGAAAAAATAGTTTTTTAAATGCCAACACCCAGAGAATCCTGGCTGCAGAGAACCAGCTACAACCAGATTTCATATGGCAATGTAACTTCAGCAGCTCTTTTGTGATGTAATCTGATTGTAGCTATTAAAATGTTACATGTGCATATTCCTTCACTCACTCCTTTCCAGGGAGTCTCTCTTCAGCAGAAGACTAGTTTGTTATTAGCTGAATTGTGTCCCCTCTCCTAATCTCATATGTTATGGTTCCAAATACCTAGCGCCTCAGACTGTGACTCTATTTAAATATATGGTTCTTAAAGACATGGTTAACATTAATCCAGTTAATTAGTGTAAAGTCTAATCCAAGTAACTTTTTCTTCTTATAAAAAGCAGCAATAAAGACACAGAGAAGCATAGGAAAATGTCATGGAAACAGAAAGACAGAAAATGGCAATATACCTGTCAAAGAATGGACCTCAAAGGAAATCATTCCAGCAAGCACCTTGATATAGAGACTCTGAAATTAGCACAAATAAATTTCTGTTTAACTCCATTTGTGGCATTGTCATGACAGCCCAATGATACTGATGCAGCCCACTAGGACACATATACACTGTCCCTGCAGCATGGCTGAATGAAGGTACAATTGAATCAAATCACATTCCACCAGCATTGAAAGGGTGAACTGCTGCAAGAAATAACATTTCTTACTGGAATATTATAAAGGCATGTGAGGACACACTCCTTACCTGATAGGGATATAGAGATTTGTTGCAGGGGTCCAGCCCCAGCAAATCCAGGGGTCCTGAAGGAGGTGTAGAGTTGGCCCAATGGAGAAATGAGATTAACTCAATTACTGCATCAGAAGGTCTCTCTCTGAAGTGATTATGAAGTTTATTTTTATATCTTTCCACAAGGAAGTGCAGAACATTGTATTTCCATGTCCAGCTGTGTTTATTACAAAGAATTTTGTTTTTGGACGTGTTCTTTCACTTTTCCTATGGGCGGCCTACACAACTTCCTCATAACTCTATTGACCTTATACAATCTTAAAGTTATACAAAGGTGAGAGACAAATTGTCTGCATAAGTAAAGGTTATCATGATAAATAAAAAAGAAAAAGTACAGAATTTTATTTTTATCTAAAGGAACCCTATATTACCTCCCACTATGTCTATCAAGTGGTAAGTTTAATTTTTATTCATATTCTCTTAGGCAATGTCTGCAAGGTAATTTCCTATAATATCTATTTAGCAGCTTGATTAGGTCATTTCTATTTTTCTTGTTTTTCAAATACCAGGGATGAAATCATCCCAGTCTCTTAAGAAAGGGCAAACTTTGTACATCAACCCATTTACCATTAATATTTACCACATGTCTGCCATTTTCATCATAAATTCAAGTATAAGTTAAAGGAGGGTCAGTGGGGGGTGAAAAAGTCATCTCACTTACTTCAGCTCCTTTAGAGGGAAACCATAATCATCCTCCAATTTTGTAAGCCACATATGGTGGTCCCTCAATCATAGGATCCCTTACAGGAATTTTTATTCTTGTGTAATCTCAATGTTTTTGGTTTAGGTGGGGAAGTTAATAATGGAGCCCTTAATTCTTGTAAACAAAGCCTTTCCATGAACTCCCTGTTTGTCTTAGTTATTTCAGTAGAATTACTTGTGTTTTTGTAAGGCCAGTCAGTACATAATTGTGTACACTTGGTTATATATTCGTAATCCCTTTTTGTTTTACAGCATTTCTAGGAGTGGGCCAATTGTTTATTTCCCCAGGTAATTATTCCCAGCATTATTATTGTTCTCAGGAGAAGTAGCCTAAGGCTTTTCCAGGAGTACAGGGCTTGCCAAGTTCCCTTCCAGGTTTGGACCTTGTCAAACACCTGGAGTGACATTGCTCAAGCCAATTTGTTTTGTGGTATGGTACAGTCAAAAAAAACATGTAAACTACTTTTACCTCATTTGTTTGTGTAACCCTCACTTCTCTTCATGTCAATACTTTCCTGGTAAAGATTTTTAGTTTCAAGTCTTGTAAAATAACTAGAAGTAAGGTGGAGATGACTGGGACATGGGCTACCTGGGGCAGGTAGCTAAAACAAAAAAAGTAGCAACAGAAAAGAAATATTTAATGCTCAGTAAATGTTGAAAATGATGTGAAAATATTCTCTCTGTTATTTCTACAAGTATGTAATCTGGAGATTTACATCTATTAAGTTGCCAGGGGAGTAATACAGTCTAGATTTCTTTGGGAATGGGAATGTAGGTCATTCAAGTGTTGAATTCTTAGTACAGGGTTTTGGGGAGTCTCTATACTTGGATATTTGTCCTGGACCTATCTTGACCATCTTGAATTCCTGCCCATGGAGACCCTTTTTCAGAAGTCTCATCTAACTTTAGACCAGAGATAGCATTGTTGGTTGTGTGGTGCACTTGTTCTTTCCCCAAGGAGACAGAATTAATAAGTAGCACCATCATGATCTGCATTGAACTCTGCAAACAGATTGTCTTACATTTAGGAAAATAATTAACTTTGGCCATGCTGGCTGACTCCACAGGGGACACACCAATTGAAAATTTTTATACCCAGATTAGTTATATATGAATATATGCATAGGCCTCCATGCATTGGTGACACTGGGTTACAGGATATGGTCTTTGGATAAATATTTGAGTAGAAAAAAACTAGAATCCAATCCTTAAATATCCACGCTACCAGCCATGTCCAGTAGTATAAACATGAAAGTTCTGCCACAGTTTCATTGTGGAATAACCTACACCTATCATTGCAGATCCCCTAATCCCCCCCTTCACATACATACACACACACACACACACACACACACACACACACACACACACAAAGAAGGGGAAGGTCAAAGGACTACTCAGATGTGATCCAGATGAAGACTTGCCTGGATTGGTCATCGCTGGTCTGCTCTCTTTTACCTGTGGGTGTCTCCTGATAAGTGGCCATAAGGGTCTGATGTGAGGGCTAAGTCAACTGCTAAAAATGCTCCCACTGTGCACGTTTTTATGCCTAGAACCTTGGAAGGTTTGGACACATCAAAAGAAAACATCTTGCTGTCTTGCACATCTTCCTTCATGTGAGCTAAACAAGGGACTGTCTCAAGAATGTGGGTGCCTTGCTACCAGAGTTCTAAGTTTTGTTGCATTCTAGTGTTAATAAATTGTCACTTCTTCAAAGGTTAATTACCTGGGCCTCTTTCCATAATAAAACCTTCCAAAAGTGTCTTTGGGGTGCTGACTTGTCATCTCCTTACCAATCCAAAATTATACAAACAGGAATGACCTTTCAGCATCTTGGGAATTTGTCAGTGCATCTCTTCCCACTTTGGTGGCAGCTTAGCACATTAACATATGGCCTTAAACAGTGCTGATGAAAGAAGTCCCTGGTGGGGTTCTGCTTAGAAGGCAGGCAGCAAGGACAGAGACAGAGAAAGAGACACAGAGAATTGTAGTAGTGGATGGCAGCATGGTCTGATAATCTTGAGTTGCATTACAATGCTAGAGGAGCAGCCAGAAGCAAAGGGTTAACTTGTGAATATTCATCCTGGATTGTAAATTCTCTGAGGTCAGATGCGGGGGTCCAGCCTCCGTGGGGTGTCAGGTCCTGAGGTAGGATAAGTGGTGTCAGCGAAGGCAGCAGCAATGAGGCACAGAGATCAAGTTTGGTGCAGACTGTGTCTGTCTAAGTTCAGACCAGTGCTTTATTTATAGTGATTTTATGGCCATTAATTAAAAGAAAAGAAAATGAAGGGGGTTACAATTCATCATGAGTTATTCATAGACACAGAGTGGTCACCTATAATTATCCCGGATATCTATGTCAGTTTCTGTTGAGAATTCTGGAACAGGGTGGTCCAATGAGAGGTGAGTGCGATGGTGCCAATGGACTCCGGAATACACCAGAATCAGGCACCAGGAGACAGTGTTCATGACACAGCTCAAAGGTTTATTGGAATATAGGAGCTTATATACATAAGGGTGTCTAACCAGAGGATTACTTAATTGATTTTTAGCCAATTACCTAAAAGGTCATCTCAGTTGGTAATAAGCCAGGGCTTGCTGGCAAGAAGCCGGAGCCGGTATCAGTCCAGGGCCAGTATCAGTCTGGGACTAGGTGAAGCTGGAAAGAAGCCAGGCCCTTGCCTAGCATGTGTGAAGCCTTGGGTTCCATTCTCAGCACCACATATAAATAAATAAAATAAAGGTCCATTGACAACTAAAAAAAAAAATTAAAAAACAAAAAGTGAGCAGTGCCTTGAGCTCCCTGCCCCCATCCTGTTCAGCCCAGTGAAAGCCCAATTTGGCCAGTCAGAAGTGATCATTGTTCTGACACCCCACTAACCAGGAATCCACAACATGGCTATACCTGTTTTATTCACTGAAGAAATGTGCCACAGTTGATGTAGTTCTTTTTTTTTTTTTTTTTTTTGGTACTGGAGATTGAACTCAGGGGTACTCGACCACTGAGCCACATCTCCAGCCCTATTTTGTGTTTTATGTAGAGACAGGGTCTCACTGAGTTGCTTAGCACCTCGCCATTGCTGAGGTTGGCTTTGAACTCGCAATTCTCCTGTCTCAGCCTCCCTGAGTGCTGGGATTACAGGCTTGAGCCACCGCGCCCGGCTTGATGTAGTTCTTAATACACATTGTAGATCTAGTGAAAAGTGATTTTCCTGAATCAAGGAAGTTTGGTTACAAATATATGCCTACTGATCAAAATGTTATATACAATACAGAAAAAAAGCAAGCATTTTCTGTAAGGTAGAAACAGCCCTCCCCATACGGGTTCAGCTCCTCCCTTCTCTAAAGCTGAGGCAGTCCCTGCCCAGGCGGTGGTTTCTCGCCTGTTTCCCGCAGGAGAGAACATAGCCTGGCCTCTCAGATTACCTTTCAACTACCTCAAAGAAGCCTACCGCCAAACCACCAATGCTTACCTATCATGCCCGTTTGAAGTGACCAATCCATAGTCCACCACGCATTTACAGCAGGGCCCTATAAATTCCATGCCCCTCGCCCCCTCTTCCCTTTTCCTCCTTCCCTTCTTCTGGCTGCCCACCTGCACAGGCACCCCCCCACACACACACAATAAAGATCCCTTGGCTATGTGGAACATGTTGCATCTGGTTCAGAGCGAAGCTTACACTTTCAGACTTGATTTATCCATCAGACACAATAGGCACGGTATGGTGCTCATGTAGTGACACCCCCTTGTCCACAGAAAATTTTTTTTGGTACTAGGGATTGAACTCAGGGGCACTTGACCACTGAGACACATCCCCAGCCCTAGTTTGTATTTTATTTAGAGACAGAGTCTGAGTTGCTTAGGGTCTTGCTAAGTTGCTGAGGCTGGCTTTGAACTCGTTGCTCTCCTATCTCAGCCTCCCAAAGTGCTGGGATTACAGGTGTGCACCACTGTGCCTGGCCACAGAAAATCTTAATTAAGTTTCTCCAGATACTGAGCACCCCTTTACTGGTTTTCACAACATTTATGGGCTATCTAGTGTTGTAGATTCTCTAGACTAAAATGATATATAATTGTTTGTAAAGGTTTTCAAGTGGGAAGTGTGCTTACAAATGCAGAGTGTAATAAGAAAGACACATTCTTTTAACAAGGTCTCTGGCCTTTGGTGGGATTCACAAGGATATTTACATTTCAAAGATAAGAGAAGATGTTACTAATTCAGTTCCATGGAAACAGCTGAGGGAGAAAAAGGAAGAAGAAGCTCTCCCTTTCCCAGACACTGATTCTTGCAAAAAGTATCTTTGAGGGGTTAATTGCCCAGGATAGTGAAAGGAAAACTTGTCATGGGAACTTCTGTAGATTGTGAACCTCTGAGTCCCTCCCCCTATACACTGAGTATAAAGTTCTAAAACTTCCTGAACTCGGGGTTCAGGGGGATTGATTGATTACAGCAAAATCTTTTCCCTCTCAACATGTTTGCAACTAATAAATAAACAAATCTGCTTCCTGCTAATTCCTTGATGTCTAATCTCATCTGTTCCTTACAACATCTACATCCTATGAAAATGTTTTATTTTGAAATTCTAAGAAAAATAAATAAATACAATTTGTCCTGGATTATATTCATCTTCATACCAGCCCAGTAGCAAAATGTGACTTTTAACCTTCTTTGCATAGAGAGGGGTCCATGAAGGCAGAAACAAATCTCTAGGACTGTCTAAAGCCATTCCCCAACATGTGGCCAGTATTAAGTCTTTCTCAAGGATTATATGGACTTAAACTTTTTTCTCTCACACTTTTTATTGGTGCATTATTGTTGTGAGACCAAGGTAAAGAACAAATAGCTGATTATTAAAGAAAAGGAAATAAGTAGACAGTACTCCCTAGCATCTGGTTGCTAACAGCCTCTGTGGTGAGGGAAAGGATCACATGTTCAAATGCAAGCAATCACCCCCTGGATGGCTTTCTTCCTGCCTCTTGGTCCCCTTTGGTCACATAGGCAAGATAAAAGAAGAAGGGAGGCTGGGGATATAGCTCAGTTGGTAGAGTGTTTGCCTAGTATGCACAAAGCTCTGGGTTTGATCCCCAGCACCACACACACACACACACACACACACACACACATACACACACACACACACACACACACACACACACACACACGGAGGAGACATGAGAAGAAAGGACCTAAAATCTAATAGAGGGACAAGAAACCTCGCTCCCTCAGGCATCAGCTCTGGACCCCTTCTCTCCAGAAGTCTCTCTCTCTCTCTCTCTCTCCCCCTCCTCCCTCCATTTATTCAATAAAACTTGTTTTCTTGCCTCTGCATATCTCAGGTGTTTAATCTTCCAACACAGGGGGAACAAGGACCCAATCCTTATTTTCAAGACCAGTTTCAGTTGTACATAATGCTGGGCTTTGTTGTTATATATTTGTACACACAAACAATATAACAATAAATTTAGCCAATATCACTCCCCAGCACTTTCCCCTCCCTCCATACTTCCTATCCCTTCGACCCTTTTCTCTACTTATCTTCCTTTGATTTTTAGAAGATCTACCCCGTGATTTGTTTTCCTTTGTCCTCTCTAGCTTCCATATATGATATAGGACTGTCTGAGTTTGACTTATTTCACTTAACATGATGGTTTCTAGTTATGTCAATTGTCCTGCAAAGACATAATTTCAACATTCTGAATACACACACACACACACAATGTAGTTCTAATATATATGTGTGTGTGTGTGTGTGTGTGTGTGTGTATACCACAATTTATCCTAAGCTGGTTTTATAGTTTGGCTATTGTGAACTTTGCTCCTATAAACATGGGTATATATGTACCATTGTAGCATGATGACTTTGGTTTTTCAGGATAAATAAGAGTTGTATAGCTGAATCATATGGTAGTTTTATGCTTAGTCTTTTGAGGAGCCTCCATACTCATTTCCATAGTGGTTATATTAACTTATAATTTCCTCAACAGTATAAAAGTGCTCCCTTTTTTCCACATCCTCTGCAGCATTTATTATTTATATTCTTGATGATTGCCATTCTGACTGGTGTGAGATGAAGTCTCAGCATAGTTTTGATTTGCATTTCCCTAATTGGTAATGATGTTGAACAATATTTTATATATTTGTTGGCCACTTATATTTCTTCTTTTGAGAAGTGTCTTCTTAGTTTATTTGACCATTTATTAATTGGGTTATTTAATTATTTTGGAGATTTAATCTTCTGTTGTTCCTTGTCCCTCCATTACTACAAAAGAAAGGGAATCAAGAAAAACAATTCTCTTGGTTTCAAGTGACAGAAGACTAACTCAAATTACATAGGCAAAGGTGGTGTGTGCGTGTAGGAGGTTGTTTTCTTTAACAAGTAAGAACCTTGTAGGTAGTTCTGAATGCAGACACAGCTGGTTTCAATAATCCAATGTCTTCTCATCTCTGTTCTCATTCTATTTTCTGGCCTCTCCTGTAACCACAAGATGGCAATAAGCTTTTCACCCTCACTTCCTACCAGTCACTTGTGGGCTTCTGGAACTGTCTATCTGGACCAGCTAAAGCCAACTTTTGTAGGCTAAGTGTCACCTTGTTCAGGGGGCTTCCACACTATGACTTCTTAGGCCTGGTCACCTGCCCTACTCACCTCACATGGGATGAAATACAGAGAGGGATCTCAAAACAAATCAGGAGCTACTTCTGGAAAAAGAGAAAACCGATACTAGAGAGAGAACACCCTTTAGGCAGACTCCCCTCTGATTTTCAGGGGAACAGATGTTTCCACCATAAAGCTGGGAAGGCTGTCTTTATCAGCTCATGGCCCTGCTCAAGAACCCAGGAACCAAGACATCCCCACTTCATAGAAGAGGAGTGAAAGACCAGAGCTAAATAAACTCCATGGCAGGCTTCAGACCCTCCAGAAAGACTAGTAGGCCTGAGTTTAGATCCCAGGAAACGCCACACATTGCTCAAGGCTAAAGCGACTCTCGGACCACCTTTAGAGCAGCCAATCAAAAGAGGTTAAAAATCATACACCTGGCATTCCTGAGGTCTGAGTCAGGGTCTAGGAGACTATAGGTAGTTACTTTGTACAAACTAGCCAATCACCCACAGCTTGCCCAAACCCCACGTGGGCCCTTTAAACTCACCTGTAGTTGGTCATTTTCAAAAGATTCTCAAAGGTCATGATTGGGTCCCGCCAAATGTAATGAACACCCCCCAGATTCTGAATGGTCAATATTGTCATCATAGGTGCTATACAATTGTAAGTGGTGCTTGTGTAACAATGCTGTGCATACATCATGTCCACTGTGACCATCCCGTCCCTTTCTCCAATAAAAACCCTGCTCAGCTATTGTTCTGGGCTCTCTGCACAGACCTGCTGCATCGGTGAAGTCTGAGAGACCGAGCTTAAGCCCAAATAAAGGCTCACATGCCTCAGTCCCCCTGGTGGTCTTTAGGGGCTCCATGATTTGGGCATAACAAGGAGACCAGGGCTCAGAGATAGTTAAACTTCCTGCCCAAGGCCACTGGCCTTGAAAATTGTAGAGCCAGAATATAAAGCCAAATCTAGTTTTTAAAGGTGTGTTTTGAATCAATCACGGCCTCCTCGCTCACTACTAGTCTCCCACAGGTATAAGAAGATTACTACAGACCTAGAGGAGGAAGAGGTTGTCTTGGTCTGGATCTATGACCAAGAATTGCTGAGCTCAGACTAATTTATCTAGGCAGATTCCTGGGGTGAATCACCAGCCTCACAACAGGATGAGTTTTATAAGCTTTAATATGAGTTTATAAGCTTTATAAGCTTTAAAGCAAGCAACAGTTATACTTTGCAATATTGAATCTTGTATATAATGAATCAATAATATAGAAGAAAAAGAGAGAGAGTGGCTCCAGCCCAATAAGCACTCACCAATCAACACCGGATAACACAACACGGGTTTGCAAGTACACTCAAAGCATCATCATTACCTCCAGCACCCAGCCTTGGGTAAAATAAACAAACACATAGGTAAGAGCCTTCCTCCTCAAAGCACCATCATCACCTTCAGAGTCTTTCTCCTTAAAGCACCATTCAAGATCCTTCTTCTTTACTCACAACAGTATCAACACCTGCAACACTTATCCTCGGGTAAAATCACCAAAATCAGCAACACAGAGGGTAGGGTAAACATCATAGGTGAAAATCCTTCTTTTCCACTTAAAGTGTCATCATCACCTTCAACATCCAGCCTTGGGTAAAATCAGCAACACCAAGAGTGGGATAAAACACAGGTGAGAATCTGCCTTCCACCTCGCAAGTCAGCTTCCTTCTTCTCATCATCAGGTTCCTTCTTCTTACTCAAAACATCAGATTCTTTCTTCCCCAGTTGATATTTCTTTCCAGATGGATCCCTTTCTTCTCCTGTCGAGTTGGATTTCTTCTCTCTTGCTCTGGCCCAGTTGGATACCTTCTTTCTCCCGTCCAGATGAGTCCCTTCTTCTGTGTTTCTTTCTCCTTTGGAGGACTTAAAAAGGCACAGCAACCCTCCCAACATGCAGTCCAGCATTATGCAGCTGGCCTTAGGCTGTAAAATCTCTGTGAAGTGGGAACTGGCCAGGTTCCAAAACTCACAGGATCAAAGGCTGAAAGTTTTGAGGCACCAAGAGCTCCTTAGTCAGATGGCCCCGAACAATAACCTTGAGACTGTTTCCTCAAAGTTTCTCCAAATTCCTCACTAATGAGCCCCCCCCTTCCTAAGACACTTGAGGACGGGCCCATATTATTAACTATCTATACAGAGGTAAAGAAGGAAGAATAAAGACTCTCTGACAGCACCTTACAGAGACCCTGCACCAGACAGTTTGTTGCTGAATTTGGGAGGATCCCTGACTACTCATGTCTTCTAGAGGTTTCCACACATACTTATTTCCATGTCACTTCTGCAATTTTGGCACTTGTATTATTTTTTGTCTACTCAATTTTCTTAATTCACCTTGCCTGTTATACTTGCAAAAATATATTTAAAACCTCAACTGTTTGTGGCAACTGTCAATCAAAATGAATACTACTTGCCTCAAATAAAAATTAACTTTAAGATCCCATAGAAATACTAAATCAAATACTGGCCATCTCTGCACCATTCAAAATCACTCTGCATCTGAAGCAGGGTCTTCAGGCTGTTTTGGAGAATTAGAGCTAGCTGGTCACACCAGAACACAAATGACCCCTGTGCTCCTCTGCCACAAGCAATTATCCAGGCATGCCTGCAGGCTCCCTTGTACTCTCAGAGCAAGGTAAGAAATGTCCTAGCTCCTCTCGGTGAGGAGGCCAGGAAGTTCTACTTCAAATGTGGCCTCATCACCAAGCTCCTGGTTCTGGCCACTGCATCCTTAGTTTCTGACCACATACCCTTGCAGACCTATGATATTCAGAGGCTGTGGTGCCTTCCAACACTTTTTGCCTGACAATTTATTCATATCATAACACCCAAAATTTACCTCTTTTGTCATTGTGCTCCAGGAAGTGTATGCACAATGTCCCCAGGAAATCAGGCAGTACTAGGCTGAACACAGTTACATCTTTGCTCACTGTCCTGTCCAGCTACTGCTAAAATGTCTGGCAGAGACAAGACTCCATGGGGATACAGAGGAGCCACCAACTCCACAAGCAAGAAGGGCCTTTGAGAGCATGGGAGAGAACCAGTTCACTGTACAGAGAAGGCAGCTTGTCCTGAGGGCACTTGTCTACCTGTCTTTCACAATCATCTGAGACAGATCTGTATTGAATCAATGTACCCTGACTACTAGCACAAGTTTATCATTTATTCAACTGAGAATATTTCTAACCCAAATTACATTAAACTCATAGTTCCAAGAACAGAGAGTGTAGGACCCTCACTCTGGAATAATCTAGTCTTTGTGGTATGCCCATGTAATCACAATGACATTCTCTCACCTGGGAGATGAACCACATGTCCTGATAGACTCTAATGATCCTATAGAAATAGAAACCAGAGGCCTGGATCACATAAAAAAGATCTAGATAGCCCTTCCCCACCCTACTCTCATCCTGAAGACTCCAAGACTTCCCATCCTGTGAATGGAGAAGCTCAAATCAGATGCTGCATATAGGTTAAATTTTATCTTTCTCAGAAAGTGATATGGAATGACTATGTCTTAGAGGACTCAGGCTGTGACCTAAGCCCTTTTCTCACATGTTGCTATTTTGCTTCCTGTTGCTCAGCCCTGTTCCTCAGCTGAGCTTCAGTCTGGCCACCTCTGGCTCCTCTCCCACTGCTGGTGGGGGATGGCCAGGAGGAGGTGCTGCTTTCCACTTGCCAAGATTCAGCACAACTATACCTGTAGGAGAGCTGAGTAGGCATGAGGGAATCAAGGAGGCTAAGGGGACAGAGGTCCAAATAATTCAAGGGCAGAGCTTGTACCAAGGAAACAGGATTCCAAGGAAGGATGGTCTTGTGAGATAATGGAGAAAACAGAAATCCTCAACAAAAAATACTTTCTCTACTCTCACTCTTTGGTTTTACTATTTTTGTTAAGATCTTTATATTTTACAGATTATTTTTATGATAACCAAACACTAGGAGGAACCCAAATATTGAAAAGGAGCAATATGGCTGGGTCAATCATGGTACAGCTGTTCTACAAGCTCATATGCAGACTTATGAATAATGGTTTAAAAATATGGATGGTTTAAACAACTTAGGTAATGCTCAAATGTAAAAAAGAATAGTAAATTGCATGTGTGATGAGATTACTTTTGTACTATCTGATGCTGTATTTATTGAGCAAAATGTCTGAAGCATATACAACTGTGGTGGTATTAGTGTGGCAGTGTGTAGAAATATAGAAAGATATGGCCCGATTACAATCCCTATCTCCACTCAGCCTTACAGCTGCTTGGGGCACTCAACTCTGTCCTGCATGCCCTACCCAGCTGTCACTGGGAATTCAGGCCTGGAAGCTCATCCAGGTGTGCTTAGCCTGCCCTGTCTCATGGGAAGTGACATGCAAGAAGAATGGCTCTGAGTTTTGCAGAATCAAAGTTATCTTGAGAGTTTTTTCCTAAATATTCAGGCTTGAAATTGACATTCTTATTTCATAGGGGACTGAATGTCTCACTGTTGCTTAGGCATTGAACCCTGACCCTGTCTGACTGCCATGGCCCAAAATCCTCAAGACACTGCTTGACAAAGTTCCAGTGTCTGCAAAGGGATCAGGGTGAAGAGATGTACTCCTCAATATATTTCTTGTTGGGATGCCCCTTCTTAGTTTGACAGAATTAATTGTGCTTACTTGTGTCTCTATTCCTGGAAAAGACAGGATCAGTCAATCCTGGTCCCCTAAGTCTCATGTAATTAGGGAAAGGCATTTGACCACCCAGGAGAATAAACAAGGAAATCCCCATCAGGATAGTACTATTGATAGGATGTTTATTGGAAGTAATTCTAAAAATTCCCCCGATGATAGTTTCACTTTAGATATGATATCCAGAACATCTGGGCCCACAATTTCCCTGATTATATCTGGAAGTACTCTCAGGCCTGGCTGCAGGAGGCTGCTTTGGTAACCTCAATAAAGTGAGCTATGGAAAATTGTGGCTCCAACAAGTCCCATGTCTAAAGCTCAAATGCTGGTCAGGCCTTCTTGCAGGCCCTGACCAAAGTGGGTTCCCCTTATAGTAGAATCCAGTCCTTATGTGACATGGGTAGAAGCAGAAGATGGCAGGTGCCCAGGTATAAACAAAATCTAATTTAGGACTGGACCCTCCCCTGCCATATACAGGAGCCTGCATTAATGGAGAAAGAATGGTTTGGATTAATGGAAAACATGTTAATTATAGTTCTTTGTCTACATGGAAAAGAATTAAGAAACAAAGGCCTTGATGCCTGCCCAGAGAAGTTGAACTCAAATTATGTAGACAATGGTTGCAACAAAATAGGGCTCGGGGCAGGTTCAGGGAATGGTATTTTAATGACGTATGTAAGTTAACTTAACCTACAGCTTTGGGGAATTCTAGCTTAAAATAATAAGACATTAGCAGAAACCACTAACCATGTGTGTGCCAACAGCTATGCTAGAATACACCCGATGCCCTTAGATATAATTACCACAATGGTCTATTAGTCTATCACCTTATGCTATCTTCATAGTTGAATATATCTTTGTTAACCTCACCCTGTCTATTGGGGACACAATAGGAAGTTAAGTAACCTCTAGTTTGATATTAATCTTAAGATATAGGACATGTGGACCCTTATGGTTCCAGTTTCTAGTTAAGATTTAAAATTTCTTTGAAACTTGTAGGAGACCTGGTCACACAAGTGTGGTACAGGGACAGCTGCCAGGCTGAGCAGGCGGGAACACCCTGCTCTCTCTAGTCTTGGAACACCAAGACTTGGCCCCAGCCCCTTGCCAACTGATGTGCCCAGAGACTTCTCTTCCCCTGGCCCTGGCTCTTTGCCTACTGATATGTCCGGCTGAACTTCTCTTCTTCTGACCTTGGCTCCTTAGCAGTCCTGCCTAAGTCACACTATGGTTGAGAATAGGTCTCTAAGAGTGGGTTCCAGACCAACATGAGCTTCACCAGAGAACTTGATAACAATGCAGATTCTCAGGCCACTCCTTAGACCTACAGTACCAGATGCAGGGATCGTAATTTTCACGATCCCTCCAGGTGCACATTTGGGGCTGACTACCTGTTCTGGTCTTTCCTCCAAGAACATGATCTTTTTCACCACTTTGAAAAAAGCCTTTTTATGATGGCCTCACTGACGAACACTCTATGAAGACAAGCTTTTAGGGATGGCCAGTTCCAACCCAGACAGACAGATCCTGAGACTCAAGGGGGTGCACACTCAGTTCCCTAGTGCCCAAGAATCTAGGGAATCTTGTTACAGTGTCCTCTTTAAGACCTTCAGCCACACCCAAGCCTAATAGTCAAAACCCTGTAAACGTTTTGACCTTTATTTCTCTTGCGGAGGTGGAAGCATTAGCTGATTTGTTCTTGAAGAAACCCTGAAGGCCGTGTCACTGCGCTGTGTCCAGGATTGGGAGGACCACCTTTTTCTTATATGGAAAATCCTGGGTAGAGGTGTGCAGATCCCCGCAGTTGCCCCTCGAGACCACTAGGTGGCAAGAGTGCACTTTCCTGCCAGCACCAAGGGGCACTCCACAGCCGGGCTGCTGGCTTCCCTGAGTCCCTTCAGAGTCCGTTAAGTGTCAGTGTGCTGAGGGCGATTTTACTTCCATGTCCAGAAAGTGATATGCAGCCTGGGACATTAAGTAGAGGGAGCAATGGCCGTAGTAATGTAGCAGGATAATCCTTTAGAATTTTACAGGTTGTAGTCCCCGTGCATGGCAGGCTGACCATTTTCCCACAGTCCTGAGTCCTGGGGGTGGCATAGCTCTGGTCATAGGACGTAATAACACCAATGGGAAGGAGGAGAGGTCATAAAAGCATGACAGGCTATTTTCTTCCTATGGGAAGTCTAATCTGATTTTTAAAAACACACAGAACAGCCTAGGAGGGAGGGCATGCCCTTCAGGGTCAAAAAGGCCCCAATGTCAAAGAAACAGAATACCAACAGTAAATGGATGGTTAATGCAAGCACTTTCCATTCCCAGGAAGGAATAAAGTGAAATTCTGCAGGTTCTTCTAACAATCCTACACTCTGGCCCCTCCAGGCCAGGACCTGTGTTTATGGTCTTCCAGATCACATGCTCAACAGAAACTGAACGGACTCCTGGGTGGCTGCAGGACTCTTCGTATTAATGGAGAACCTTCCAGTTTGAAATAAAGTGTGACCAGCAGAGCAGGAAATGCAGAGAATGGGTATCTGCAGGATGCAGATATCTGTCAAGACTGTCCTTTTATCCTCAATATGTTACCAGGAGATACCTGCCTGAAGTGAGCTCAGGATTCCTGAGACAAGGACAGACTTCTCAGAGAGAAGAGGGCAGTGGGCTGCCTTTGCAAGATATTGTTTCTCACTGGAGCTTATATTTTCCCTGATGGCACACTGTCAGGGGAAGTGAAGCACTGAGAAGACTACTCTGGGATGTATGGGATCAGAAGTTAACAGGTTTTATCTGCAGCTGGCATGAGACCTTCCTAGCGCACCAGCTCCAGCATGGGGCAGTGGATTCCAGTGTCCCTGCATGTTAATGTGTGTGTGTTTACGTGTACATATGCATGCAGGTGAAGTGCTCAATGACTCATTATGCAAGCTTGGGATAGAAGAGGAGGAAAGACTACTATCTCAATTGAGGGTTACTGCTTATGGGGAATCTTGCCTGATGTTCAAGGAGGGGCATCTGGCTTGACATCAACAACTGGGCTTGGACTGGAAAACTTTTGGAGAGATGGTTAAACTCTTTGACAGAGAGATTGTAGTACAAGAATCAGGATCAAATTCCCAATTCCCCTGTTCCCAGGTTTTAAGTTTCTCCTGAGAATATGCTATGTGTCTCACTCTCCCCCTTCTTTTCCCTTGTCTTCCTTCCTCACTTACTATAAGACAATCACTCTGCTTGAAGCACTGGGGACAGAATAATGAACTAGAAAATGCCCAGTGTCTTCCCATGTAGCTCAGGATTCCTGAGCCTCAGCATGATTAACTTGAGAGACCAGATGCTTCTTTGTGTTGAGGGGCTTTCCTGTTCATGACATGTTTAGTAGCATCCCTGGTCCCTGCCTCATAGATACCCTAGCACTGTCCCCTGCAATTTTTGACAATCAAAAATGCCCATAGACAGGCCCAAAGTCTCCTGGGTGTGACCGCTGCCCTGGCTGACGAGTGCTGACCACTGAGGCAGACAACTAAGTTAACACCTGCAGTGGAGTTTGCTACTACTCAGAGTCTGGGTTAGGGGACATGCAGTGGGTACATGCCTGTTATAAGATGGTAATTGACCAGAGGCTAACAAATACAACCCTGGTCAAGAGAGGCTTCATCTTAATATCATGGTGGGTTAACATGAAGACATTTCAATGACAGCAAAACTCAGTAAAAGTCAGTGGAGGTATCTGTGAATAACCACTGCAGTGGAAGCAGATACAGACCACTATATGGCAACTTCAGCCCAGTAGAAGTAGTTTCCTTGATTGCTGCCTGGCTTTCATAGAACTGCAGAGGGGAACCCCCATCTCCACCCCACACCCAAGGCTTGGGGATGCAGCCACAGGCCCCAGTGTGCCAAGGCTGTATTCATTTGCAAGTCCCACTGTATCTCCTAGACTTTTGTGCAATCCTGAAGATTAACTATCCTGTCAGGGTAACCTGTCTGGCTTCTGTAGCCACTAGACAGGTTTGTAACAGTAGTCTCTGGAGGTGGCTAGAAACTCCCTCCTTGACAGCCCTCCAGGACCCACCAGTCCCACCAGCTCCCACCTAGCTGGCTCTAGGCAGACCCAAACCTCCATGTCCCCGTAGTCTGCACCTTTAGTATCCCACACCATCCCCTGCAACCCTGAGCACCACTTCCCACACACAGAATTGGTGGGTGCAATCACGTTGGGCAAGGAAGCACACACTTCAGCACAAATTGCCAGAGCAGGCCACACCTCTACTGCCAGTTGAGGGGCGGAGCCCACTGAGCCTGCATCTTGCCACAACTTACCTTCCCCATTGCCAGATGTATTCTTCAGACAGGAGCTACCAGCTCTGATGACTCTAGAGCTCCGCCAGCCAACGCCACCTCTGTCACCAGGGGTCTAACACCAGAGGGCTGGGTGAAAGCAACCCCCAAGTCTGCATGAGGTGTTAGGCTGCAGATCAGAAAGAGGACGTAGAGCACTGAGGCTACAGATCTGATTTCGGTTGAATTAATACTTTGTAAATATGAGGAATTAGGGATTCAGGGGTAAAATCCATGTGCATGAGTGGCAAGTTGTCTTGTTCTGGATCTATGACCAAGAATTGCTGAGCTCAGACTAATTTATCTAGGCAGATTCATGGGGTGAATCACCAGCCTCACAACAGGATGGGCTTTATAAGCTTTAATATGAGACAATATAACAAAACAAGCAACAGTTATACTTTGCAATATTGAATCTTGTATATAATGAATCAATAATATAGAAGACCAGAAAGAGAGAGAGAGAGCGGCTCCAGCACAATAAGCACTCATCAATCAACACCGGATAACACAACACGGGTTTGCAAGTACACTCAAAGCATCATCATTACCCCCAGCACCCAGCCTTGGGTAAAATAAACAAACACATAGGTAAGAGCCCTCCTCCTCAAAGCACCATCATCACCTTCAGATTCTTTCTCCTCAAAGCACCATTCAAGATCCTTCTTCTTTACTCACAACAGCATCAACACCTTCAACACCTATCCTCAGGTAAAATCAGCAAAATCAGCAACAACGAGGGTAGGTTAAGC
>CM053413.1:51962062-51973532 GCA_028644305.1 Xerus rutilus
AAATCAGCAACACCAAGAGTGGGGTAAAACAGCACAGGTGAGAATCTGCCTTCCACCTCGCAAGTCAGTTTCTTTCTTCTTCTCATCAGGTTCCTTCTTCTTACTCAAAACATCAGATTCTTTCTTCCCCGGTTGAAATTTCTTCCCAGATGGATCTCCTTCTTCTGTCGAGTTGGATTTCTTCTCTCTTGCTCTGGTCCAGTTGGATACCTTCTTTCTCCCGTCCAGATGGGTCCCTTCTTCTTCTTCAGTCCAGTTGAAATCCTTTTCTTCTTCTCACTCTCTCTCCTTTGGAGGGCTTAAAAAGACACAGCAACCCCTCCCAACATGCAGTCCAGCATTATGCAGCTGGCCTCAGGCTGTAAAATCTCTGTGAGGTGGGAACTGGTCAGGTTCCAAAACTCAGGATTAAAGGCTGAAAGTTTTGAGGCACCAAGAGCTCGTTAGTGCGATGGCCCCGAACAATAACCTTGAGGGTGCTTCCTCAAAGTTTTTCCAAATTCCTCACTAATGAGCTCCCCTGTCCTAAGTCACTCTGGGAAGAGAATCTGGAAGGAGCTCTGAACATTAAATCCCCCAGGCATTTGGCTGTATCATCTGTTCAACTGTCACCAGGGTGCGTACCCCTTGGGGGTCCCTGGAGCAGCCCAGGCCACCGTGGAGGCAGTGCGCACTCTGGGAGTGTCATGCGCCCTTGATGACAGTTGCATAGATAATGTCTCAAGGTGCTCACCTTCTTGGTGCTACTGTCTCCTGCTATCCCAGCCCAGATATCCCTGTCAGGAAGGAAAAGCATCCCTGGTGCCTTTACTGTCCTTGGATGAGGGTGCATAGTCTTGATGACAGTTGGTTTTGTTTCTACATGTGGATCTATGCTGTTCAATACAGTAAGCACCAAACATGCAGACATTTAAATTCAAATTTAAATTAATAATTATTATGTAGCATTAAAGAGAAATAATAACACATTGGATTTCAGCAAAATAAAAAATTCTATTGTTTGAAAACTGATCTTAACTTAAAAAAATAAAAAAATGAAAAGAAACAGATCAACAAAAAACATTTTGCATATCACATAATTGATAAAGGATTTGAATTCAGAAGATATTAAGTATTCTTATTACTCCATAAAAAAACTACTAACTTAATTAAAATGGATAAAATATTAAAGTAATACTTCAACAAGATGACATATGGATGAAAAATAAGCACATTTAAAGATGCACAAAGTCATCAGTCATAAGGAAATGCCAAACCCAAATTACTGGACAAGACTTTACACTCTCTAGGGTAAATACAAAGATAAAAGATAGATATTAACAAGTGTTTGTGAGAATGTAGAGAAATTAGCCTCTCAAATCTCCTAGTGGGGAAGCAAAAGCATTTTAGAATAAAGCAACTGAACACAAATTTCAAAATTTAAATACATACCTAAAATATGACCCAGTCATTTCACAACAAAGTATTTAACTGAAACTTATAAGATCATAATTCCATGAAGATGTGTACACAGAAGGCCCCCAACTAGAAATAAATACAAATGCTCACTAAAAGCATTTAAATGAAGAAGGTAACGTAAAAATCAACCTGTTCAGTAAAGGTAGACTACAAGAAAAAATTTTTCTGAGAAGTCGCAATACAAGCCAGACAGACATGTGCCGTATGTGGGAAGGAAAATAAATAAACCTGAAAACATTAATTTTGGTTTAAAATGATCCTTTGTCTACAGTGTCTCTACTCTCCCTATAGAAAAACACTCATTCCAGCAGAATAAATCCTCAAAATATACCTCAAGGAAACATTCCAACAAATAAAGGGTTGCAGTCTAAAATCAAAACAAAAAACAAGATATCATGAATAAAAGTGAAAAGAAACAACCAACTACAAAATTAGACCTAAAAAACTTTCAATATTCAGAATTATGGACTATAAAATATCTAAAAAATGTTTAACAATAAAAGAGCAGAAGCTGGGCACGGTGGTACACGCCAGTAATCGCAGCACTTTGGGAGGCTGAGACAGGAGAATCGCAAATTCAAAGCCAGCCTCAGCAATGGTGAGGTGCTAAGCAACTCAGTGAGACCCTGTCTCTACATAAAACACAAAATAAGGCTGGGGATGTGTTTCAGTGGTCCAGTACCCCTGAGTTCAATATCTGGTACCAAAAAAAAGAAAGAAAGTAGAATTTTAAAATAGAGGCAAAGAAAGTTATAAGGAAGACATTATAATGGCAATTAAAAATAAAAAATGAAAGCTACATGCAAAATAGAGGTGAAGGCACAATTAGAAAACTAAGATATAAAATTTAAATCCAGAATGTAATAGATAGAGGTAAGTAAATGGAAAGTGTAAATTATAGGATTGGAAATAACAAGTTTATGAAGGAAAAAGTTCTAACATACATGAAATAAGACAGAAAAAATATTCAAGGAGATAATGGCTAAAATTTTCACAGAATTTGCCAGAAACACTAATCATATTCATGAAGCAAAATAAAATATCTAGTAGGATATTTTAAATATCCTAGATAAAATATCTAGTAGGATATCTAGTAGGAAATTCCATCTGTCACATAAAAGAAATTTGAGGACATTAAAGACAGAAAATACCATAAAACAAGGCAGAGAGAGAGAGTGCAGATTAACTGTAAAAGAACGAGCTCTAGATAAAAGGCCATAAGCTCTCATGAAAAGCAATGAAAAGGGGACTGAGATTGTAGCTCAGCGGTAGTGTGTTTGCCTTGCATATGTGAGGCACTGGGTTCTATCCTCAGCACCACATAAAAATAAATAAAATAAAAATATTTGTGTCCATCTACAACTAAAAAAAATTTTAAAAGCTATGAAAAGATGAGAAAATTATTTTATCTTCAATGTGCTATGAAAAGATAATTAACAACCCTCAATATCATGCCCTAAGAAGGCTATCCTTCAACAGTAATGACAAAGTTAATTTCAGATGAAAAACAGAATTTAAGCAACAGACTCCAAGGGATAGTAATAATATACTTGAAGCATAAATAATCAGTAAAAAAAAAAGTGCAGGAACCAGAAAATGACAATGAGTATGTGTGTACACATATATACAAATACACAAATTTGTACTGTAACTCAACAATAGTAATATCTAATATATAAAATAAAAAGGACACAATTAAAATGTCATTTAAAACCAGCATATAGCTGGGCGCAGTGGCACACGCCTGTAATCTCAGCACTTTGGGGGCTGAGACAGGAGAATCGCGAGTTCAAAGCCAGCCTCAGCAACAGCGAGCTACTAAGCAACTCAGTGAGACCCTGTCTCTACATAAAACACAAAACAAGGCTAGAGATGTGGCTCAGTGGTCAAGTGCCCCTGAGTTCAATCCCTGGTACCAAAAAAAAAATAAAAAATAAAAATAAATAAAACAAGCATTTAAAGGAAGAAAGAAGAAGGTATCAATATGAAAGTATTCTTTGGTTCAAAAGAAGACGAGATTAATTTCGTCCCTTTTAAGTATATATATGTTAAATTCATTGCTATTATAAGATCAGAAAGGACATTTGTGTTCTAAATCAGTAAATGAGGGAAAATAAAAGAAAATAAAATTTAAAATCTATGCAAGAAGAAGGTAAGCCAGAAGGGGAGTCCAAGAGTATAGGAAAGACAGAAGGAAGAGGAGGAAGAACAGGAACAGGAAACCAGGGAAAGGTGAACTTGAAAAAAATCAAACTGAAAATTCAAAATAAAATATCAAATATGAATTCCAACAGGTCTTTACAAGATCACAAAAAGATAAAACCACCAGGTAAAGACAAAGATTATCAGACTGGATTTAAAAACTCATTCCTACAATATTTATTCCTACAATATTTATAACAGATATTCCTAATATGTAGGAAAATGTATAAAAAGCAACTGTGATGAGGGTAAACATCTGGACACATCAGCACTGATAAATATATAAAATACAATATCAAGATGAAAACAAGTCTAATAAGCTTCTGTCAAAGAAAATTCTACTCACCTCAAGTCAAAAGCATATAAAACCACATAAGAGGAAGTGGCTGCGGAGGTGAAGCGGGCATGGGCTGGGCTAGAGCAGGCAGCAGCGGCCCCATCATTGACTCCCCATCCTAGGAGGGAGAGTCAATGCCCGCAGGCTGGCGCCTGAAACAAAGGCAAGCAGGAGTCGGGGCACCAAGGGTCAGAGGGTCAGGGAGGAGCTGGCTAGCAGGTGCTTGCAGCCTGGCCGGCAAGGCCTCAGGGCGGGGGAAAAAGCGGCAAGAGGTGCCAGACCAGAGAAGCAAGTTCGAGAACGAAAAATTCAACGGCTTCAGGGACCCGCCCCAGGAGGAGGCCAAGTGCACTTCCAGAGCGCCTTCTCTGAGGGCCGCTGGGAGATCGCTTTTGTGGCTACAGGAACCAAATTGTCTCTTCAGTTTTTTGCTGCCAGCTGGCAGGAAGAACAGTGACAAACTCCTAGGATATGTGGACTTACAGAGAGAAGCAGGCAAGGCGTATTTGAAGGCTCTCATGATTTTGAATGGAGTCTGTTATCTGGAAAGGCTCAATTGATCTTCAGAGAAGGAATGGTACCGGGTGCCTGGAGTTTGAGGAGGATGCATCATTAGCACAACAGGCCTTCAAAGAGGCTTGGAGAAGGACACGTGAATTTGAAGATAGAGACAGGTCTTACTGGGAGGAAATGGAGGTGTTTCACCGCTGCTGGCAATAACTAGCAAGAAGACCATAGTCCTGGTTCCAGTAGGTGATGGTGATGATCTCAAACTTCCTCAATAGTAGCATTGCAACTGTGCTGTATCTTTACATACAAATTGCTTCTAGGTGGCAGCAATAATTCATTACAAGACCAGAAAATCTGATAACTGGAGATATTATGGTCTATTTCTCAACCTAAGGCAATAAAAGACATGACATATTGCCATGGTTTTTCACTATGACTATAATACCTACATTTCTAATTTTTAAAGCATGTATCCACTAATAATTCAAAATTTTTTTCAATGCAAGCTTATCTTGTTGGCATCATTTTAGTACAATTGAAACTATCAATTTATCAAGCTCTTTTCCCCTTCCCCATCTTAAAGTTTGTGTCATTTTAAAACAAATTTAAGGGGCTGGGATTGTAGCTCAGTGGTAGAGCGCTTGCCTCGCATGCATGAGGCCCTGGGTTCGATCCTCAGCACCTCATACAAAGCAATAAAATAAAGACATTGTGTCCATCTACAACTAAAAAAATTTTTTTTAAATAAATAAATACATAAAAATAAAACAAATTTAAATTTATATTAGGGGGCTTTCTTTAATCAGTCACTTGTTTGGGTACTTTTAGATGTGTTGATTATACAGCTTCTTTTTAGGCATTTTTGGTTTGGTTTGGTTTCATTTTCCCTTTTCCTTTTGTGTTTTTTATTGTCTATAGCATTTAAAAACTGTTGATATGTTTACATTATTTACAAGCTGAAAACCTGCCACAGCCTTCTAACACAAAGTTTACAGTTGTTAAAAGTTTCAGTATCCTTTTAAATGCTAATAATCAGTGCCCTTTCTTTCCTTTTTAAACATAAAAAATTTAAATTGTTATTAACTCTGTAATCTGCCCTGGATCTGATTTAGATTCTGTTTTGTAATCATGAGTTTGGATGGAGATATTCTCCATAGATGATAATATTCTACTGAAATGCCTCAAGAAGTCACAGGTTGGCTTCCGTGTTATTCAGGGTTGTTTGTTTCTTTTTGTTTTTTTTTTTAAATCAATCAGAAAAGGGATACTGGAGCTTCTTCATGCATGTAACAACATTTTAACCTGGTGACAGTGATGAATCAGCTACAAAGGTAACATTGTATTAAAACTATGTTTAAGATTAAAAATTAAAATAAAACCACATGATACATGTGGAATACATACATGATGAAACTGAAATGAAAAAGAAAGGAAGGAAAAATTCAAATTTCGGGACCATCATGAATCACAGGATGGTGAGTGATGGGTAGGGGCAAGGAGATAGAAAGTTATGTATGTATGTATGTATGTACGTATGTATGTATGTACATATTCATTCATTCATTCATTCATCAGTATTGGGGATTGAACTCAGGAGCACTTGACCACTGAGCCACATCCTCAGCCCTATTTTGTGTTGTATTTAGAGACAGGGTCTCACTGAGTTGCTTAGCACCTTGCCATTGCTGAGGCTGGCTTTGAACTTGCAATTCTCCTGTCTCAGCCTCCCAAAGTGCTGGGATTACAGGCGTGAACCATTGCACCTGGCTCAGACAATATTTTTTAACTGTCCCATTGGTAGGTAAGAGGGCATTTCTGTACTGCTATGACAAATAGTCCTTTAAATATATTTAATATTTCATAAAAGTTTTTAAATAAGTCAAAGTATTAGTAACATCAAAATGTGTCTTGACCTTTTCTTCAGATACGCTGCTATAAATGAGTGCACAGATTTCATTGCCACAAATTTTCCACTCCAAAGCCACACTCTTCCATTAGCTTTATGTTGTCAAACCCAGAAACACAGAAAAACTAGATTCCGAAATTGACACTGATTACATGGAATAATGTCACTGAAAGGCTGTTTTGATGACTTGTTTTTGTGTAAACAAATTTTCCAGCAAAATTCTCCAAAATGATTTTCTTAAAGTTATGCTTATCAAGTTAATCAAAACTGCTTCCAAATTATCCTTAGAAACCATCTAACAAAATGATAACTTTAGTGATAAAATAGTTCTTATAAATTTCAAATAGCAAATTTTAGCCCTGTTTAATGAAAAATAATGCCCCAAATCACAAAACACAAAGACTTCATAGGACTAGATTTTCTGAGACAGAAATGTTGCTCTTGGCAAACACATCAAACTGAAAAATGAAGATACATTCTATAATTTGGTATATGCCTAAATGGGTATGAAGTATAAATGTTTGAAATAAATATCAATGTTAGTGTCTACCTTTTAATGGTATGCATTCAGTTACTCAAATATAATTATTAACTATGCCAAGACTTACTAAAACTTGTATTGGTAGTTTGAGAAAGTTGTCCTTTTCCCTAGTGTTCAAAACCACCTGAAAACAGTCACCAAGAACAATGAAAAACTGATAAACAGAAGAACAATATAATCTTTCCATCAAATTGTTATAAAGCAAAATAAACAATCTGGGATTTAACACACTGGTTTTTATATAATTCACTATCTGGGTAGTGAAAGGCTGGCAGAGCTTATAATCAGTAGGCAATATACCACAAGTTGATGAATGGCTCTAAAAATATTACCTATCAAGATGGGGAGGGCACACCTAATTTGAGGGGGAGGAGTCCATTTTTTTCTTGATTTTTGGTTTAAGTACTGATCCTAAACCAGAATTAAGAAACCTTATTAAATGGGGCTGGGATTGTGGCTCAGTGGTAGAGCACTTGCCTTGCATGTGTGAGGCACTGGGTTCGAGCCTCAGCACCACATATAAATAAATAAATAAAGATATTGTGTCCATCTAAAACAAAATATTTAAAAAAAAAAGAAACCTTATTAATCAGTTCACGTGTTCCTTTTTGACTTTATTCATAACATTAAAAAATTTTAACTCTTAATGACATCCCGAGTCGAACAATGATCTTAAAAAATTATGAAAATTAGAATTCATTCTAGGAATTCAATCAGATAGTATCTATAAACAGCAAAGCCCAAAATACTGACTTCATCAACAGGCATATCATAACCATCAGCAAAGCAAATATTTGATCACAGGCAAGTTTTATGTGCCAGCCAAGTAATTTCTCTTAACTGAAACACTAGAAGAACTATTCAAGTATCCTCACAATTTTTTCTCTTGCACAGTTTCAGAAACAATAACATTTTCTATTCTTTCATTTTAAAAGAGAACTTCATAGAAAACATGATGAAGTCCTAGTAAGATGTTCTGGAACTGTGTATCCTTGGAAAAATATTTTCACAACTTTGTGTTTATATCAGATTTTTAAAACTAGGGACAGTAAAATTTACCAGTGTTATTAGATAAAATCACAATAAATAATCCTATTCATTGTAATATGCATAAATATATACATGAAATCTTTCAATATTGCTTTCTTTTGTTATCATAATTATCTCCAAAAGGAGGAGGAAGAATAAATGGTATTAATAGCATGGCCAGGATGGGGGTCTACTTCTAATTATATGAAGAAACTATGAATATATACAGTGTCCTGAGGCTGACAGTTAAACAGAAATGAGTGTGAGCTGCCTCCCTGTTGCTTTAATAAAGGGGAGGGAGGCACGTGGCCTCTCCACGAGTTGGAGTCCAAGAGAGATGGAGAAAGAAGGAGAAAGAAGAGGTCCCCGGGTTAGATGATACGGAGTCTCTCTGGACTGTGGTGATCCGCGGAGCCAATCTCCCCAGGCCCTGGGGTGTAGGTAAAAATCTGCTTTGCCCCAGCGAGACGCAGAGATACCCGGGACAAGAAGAGGCACAGCCGGGGTGAGGAGGAGCAGAGGACACCGTTCATTCTAGAAACTATAGAAGCTTAAATACACTCTTGGACCCATCAGATCCAAAGGTCACAAACAAAGGGGTGCTCTTTGGCAAGAGCGCAGTCTATTAGCATAGAATGGGGAAGGATGGAAGGGAAGGGTGGGAAGGTATGGAGATGCTCCTACACCTCCCCAGTTGACCCCAAATTCCCTCTTTTGTACATTTAAATGCCATAGAGACAGGGATTGGATCTGCTTTGTTTACTCAAGCCTCACACCTAACATAACAGTTGGAAAAATAGTAATTGTTCAATAAATATTTTTGAATAAATTTATTTTATTGGTACAGATTTAACTGGAAACAAAAGCACCTCACTTATAAATATACCTGTTAAATTCTCTAATTCAACCATATCTCCTAACACTAGTGGCTGAAGGAGACTAAAATTAAAGCCCCATTTTTTCAATCAAGAAATCTTTATTGATCAATCACTATATGCTAACCACTGCCTAGTAAAGAAACTAAAACACATGAAGGTCCTAGTTTAATGCCCATTAGCTTATAGTCTGAAGATAAGTTTGGAGATGGTAAAATGTGGGAAATAAAGACTACACTAAAGATTGTTTACTCTTCACTAAACCTCACTCATTCTCATGTCTCAACAGTCTTTTTGTTTTAAATATTTGTATAGTCAAGAATTTTCTCACAATACATCCATACTTAAGAAATGTCCAAAAAAGTATTTATTAGAGTATCAAATAATGTATTTTCTACATCATTAACCTCCAATTATAGTATAACATTCAAGCCTTCAGACTATATATACATGAAAATACAGCATATATTCTTATGAGGAAATTTTCATTTTTATATGATAAAAAGTTAGAAGCAATTGATCTTCTTCAGACCTTTATCGTTCAGAAATTTTCTAACTGCTCAAACATTTCATAATTTCTGTTTAGAATTTTTCAAGAACACTCTGGTTCAGTCACCAACCTAATTCAACATTAGCATAGATCCTCTATACAGATTGCAATATTTCTTTATTAGCATTAAAATTAACATGAATGATACACATCAGGTACATTATTTTTAAAAAATCTGTCTCCTATAAGCTAATAATCTAATAATTTTAAATATGCCCAGTTTCTCAAAATTATACTGATTTTTAAATTTTCTATACAATTGTTTCTCAAAGGCACCAAAAATTAGCCCCTCTTCAAAAGTGAAAAAGTTATAGAAATACCTATTTAGTATTGCCTAGTTAAATACAAGAAACTCAATTAAATTTGGATTTGAGATAAACAAATTTTGTAATATGTTTGAAATTCAAATTTTATAGTGTGTCCTACATTTTTATTTGCTAAATATAGCAATACTAAACTATGAATCCCTACAAAGACACCATTTCAAACAAAGGAAAAAATTAACTAGTGAGTTTTTTGCTGTGTCAAACAAGTATCAGCAAGTATGTATACAATACCAAAATTCAGGGTGAAATTCAGTCACACTAAATTAATAGCTTTTGACTGTAACTTCTCTTGAAAAATAATCTTAACATTTAAAAAATTCTATGAAAAGAAATCAAGTCCACTCTACTATTGAGTAGTCTATACACTACTCAACTCATCTGCAGATCCCATTTGCAGTTCATACATGAGCTTCTGAAGTGAAATCTGTTGGCTGCTTTTAAGACTTCTCTGCAAAATAAATAAAAAATAGTTATGTTGCATAAAGATCATCCATAAACAACAAATTAATCCCACCCCTCCTATTAACAGTAGTGGAAAACTATGATTACTATTATTTTGGGGGCACAATTTCATTCTTTCTGCCCATAAATCTATAAACTCTTAATCAATGATATTCACAAGACATACTGGAGGGTGGGCAGGGCAGCTATTGGCCTATGGTGTGGTGCAGCGTGAACAGGTGGTAATGCTGGCTTTAGAGCTGGAGGAAGGGCCAGGTGAAGGAGGAGAAAGTCGCAACTGTCACTGGCCAACAGGGAACCAAGGCCTTGGGCAATGCCTTCAAGCTCTTTATGCCTTGCAGCAAGGAAGTTCAGGAGCTCGCAGCTCTGGAGCTTCCTCTGCAGCCTTAGGCACCAGTTCTCACCACACATCTGGGCAGCAAGGCCCTACTGCCTGACGCCCCTGAGCCCTTACCGCCCCTGGCCTGAAGCAGTGGTGCCCTGGAGCCTGGGTGGCCACGGTGGGCAGGAGGTGTCCCAGGCCTCTGCCACTGGACCTCGAGGAGCCTTGCCTGGCAAAGCCCATGGAGCGTGGGCACTACTTTGGGGGCTGCACCCTGGAGGATATATGGAGGGCTGCTACCCTGATGCTGACCACCCTCCCCACCATCCACATAGGCGGCGAGGTGTGGGGTGAGTACATCCTAGCTGCGGAGCAGCACTAAACACACCAAGTCCTGCAAGTAGGCCACTTCCTGTTGCCCCAGGTATGAGGCCACAGGCCTACACTGAGCTACCACCTGGAGAAATAAATAAGTGTCAGTTGAGTGTTTACAGACCCTGCTAGGACTATCCCCTTGTGCACTTTACGTGCCAGGAAGTCCCCAGATGGTTTCCCACTTGGGCCCTGGGTATGTGGCCCTGCCATCTGGATCTCTGGGACAGGAGTACCCTCTGCTGCTGCCTCCCCACGCTGCATCTGGGAAGGAAGAAACCTCTGGACCCTCTGGGAAGGTCTCTGCTTCCTAAGCCCAGATTGAGAAGTCTCCAGGACTGTAGAGGCAGATTCGTTTTCTCCCTTTAGGACTCTACCTCACTGGTCCACAAGTCCTCCAGAGAAGCCATTCTTTTCCAAAGGAATTTGTTTTCATGCTTGTGTAATAAAGCTAGAATTTGCTTGCTCTTTAACTTCCACCTCCAGTTTTCCTTTTCACTGCCACCCCTCTTTCTGAACAGAAGGTAAAACATGTTTTGTGGTGCTGCACTAGTTTGTGCTCAGGGTATTCTGAATCTCA
>CM053413.1:51974032-52020790 GCA_028644305.1 Xerus rutilus
AGGAGTAATTTCAGATTACTACATGGATCTTCAAAATATACATGAATATGTATATAGAGATGTCCATAAGAGCTCACCCAAGCCTATGTAGAGACATGTAGCCCTAAGGCAAAGAACTAAGTTTGAAGACACACCAGTTATTAATTACATTACCTATACCCAGGAGGCATGAGATGACCAGTGTGTGTCTCCAGTCTGGAGATGTGCATATTTTACATTACTTCCTCAGGGTAAGGCCAGGCCCACATGCTCAGAAAAACTTCTTAATCATATGAATTCTTCCTCACAGGAACTACCAGGAATGGCCTCAGGCTTCCATGGCAACTAGATTTACCACGTGTTAGCACTGTACTTTATGTTACACAGTCCTACAGATTCTCCAGGTTTCTGGTGGTCTTCCATTGGGGTAAGGTATTTCTGGTGTTTGCTGCCTTCCCTGCTGGTCCAGTTTTTTAGTTTGACCAGGGACAGCTTGTTCCAATTTATCAAAGTTCTGCCAGATTTGGTCCTCATTACTGTGGGACATAACACACTGTACTGACCTGCCAGCAACTCAGCTGTCCTCAACATTCTAAATCCATATTCTTTACTGACTGGTGCTAGTGTCTCTCTCATGTATTTACAGAGATCCCTTGGAGACCCACTAGCACATAAGTACAGGAAATTCTTGATTGGAGAAGTTCTGCCAACCCATACCTTCATGGGATATCACCTCAAGCAAATTCATTATGAGGTGACAAGTGGTTTCTGTGACACAATTCAAAAAGTTGACCTGCAATGCCAGAACACATATGGGATGAATGTTCCCAGTCCATTAGGTAATTGAAACTGCCCAGAATTATTCCCTTAACACAAGAGCCCTACAAGAGATTGGGGCAAAATATTCTGAACTTCTCTCTAGATACACACTGATGTCCATAAATGTCATAGACCTTTATTTTCCTCAGGACACAAGGAGGACTTTTCTTGTGTGATATAATACATAATTCCAGGGGGTATCTTCAATGCAATCAGCTACTTTGATTTATTTTTTTCACCAAAGGAGTTTTGTGTTTGATAATTAACAAGTTCATTATCAACTGAAATATTTTTTACCTAGCATTTCTATAGGTTTTCTAAAAATACACAAAATTGCCGGGCAGGTTCATCTCTCTGCAGTCCTGCATCAAGTACTTTCCTTTCCCTTAGTGCAGTCCTCCTACCATCCTGGGCCTCAGCCTTCAGTGTTATGATGTCAAGAGTAATTTGTGAGATACATCGAAAAAAGGTGGCATGCAAGACCAGAAACACATTTGGTGCCAGGGCTCTCAAACTCTGTCACATAAATGAAAAAATTCCTGTATTTATTCCCTCAACCCAAAGACCACATGAGGAAATGGGAAAAATGTTAGGAGATCTAATCCAGGGTCACACAGATGACTGTACACATCAGAGTCCTCTTTATACATCAGGAGACTTGATGGGCTTGTATGTTTTACCACATAAAACTTTCCAGCATTCTATTCTTGCATTCAGCAATTCTTTTATAGTGTCTGAAGGAATTTTTGATTTATTAATTAACAAGTTCATTGGCAATTGAAGTATTTCTTTTCCAGAATTTCTGTGAGTTTCTAAAAACAAAGAATTACTGGGTTGAATTCAGCAATAACTTTCTTTAACTCAATACATTCAAGTAAACTATTGTGACAGGGGGAAAAACATTTGGGGAAATATCTTTAATATTAGATATTAGCAAATATTCAGAGGACTCAGTCTGGTTACCATATGGAACCTGAGCATATAAATATATATATGAAGATAGAAATGAGAACTCACCCACTTAGCACTAAGGCAGAAAACCAAGTATTACAACCCCAAACACTATTGATACTAAAGCCAGAATTAAAAATAGGCAGTCAGAGTAGATAGATAAAATTGGGCCAAATTGAGGAAAACAAGTCAAACAAGTCCATTGACTTACCTGCATATTGAAAAATGGATAAATTTGACCTACACTCAAGAAAAAGTGCCTCATTTTCTTCTGCCACCAGTCCTAGCCTCAGTACAAACTCCCTGATGGAGAATCCTAGCCACTAGAGGGAAGTATCAATTTTAATACCATTTTACATCTTGATAGATTTTGCAAAAGAGAAGGGAAATGGTGTGAGGTTCCTTATGTTCAGGCTTTATTCACCCTAAGGGAAACCCTCAAATTATGCCAACAATGTAAAGTAGATTTGACTGTAATTGCTACCACAAGGGGAGAAAATCTTAAGGAATCACCCACTGAGTGAGGGGAAAGAATCAGGAGGACTCTGGAAACCTCTATTACCAGCTGATACCCATCAGCATCCTCCAATCCTCCCTACCCGGGTCCTTCCCCATCTGCCCCGACAGATCAAATATATTACCCCTTCAAGAGATGCCAGGAGGAGAATTTAGACCAGTTAAAGTACATATCCCCTTCTCCCTCCAAGACTTAAAACAAAGACCGACTTAGGGAGATTTTCAGAGGATCCAGATAAATATGTTAAGGTATTTCAAAACTTATGCCAGGTGTGTGACTTCAGCTAGAAAGATATTATGTTATTACTTAACCAGACTTTAACCTCCAATGAGAAGGAAGACACCCTAAAAGCAGCTGAACAATTTTGGGATGATTTATACTTGCTCATGCCCCAGAGCACAAACTAGAAGTAAACCCAATTATCCATCCATAGCACAGGCAGTTCCTAAAAACAATCCTGACTGGGACTCAAATGATGAACAGGATGCTTGGAAGCCTAAACATTTCCAAATGGTGGTCCTTGAGGCTCTCAAGAAAATCAAACAAAAGTCAATTAACTATTCCAAGATCTCTGAAATTACCCAGGGTCCCCAGGAAAGCCCTGCTATTTTCATGGAGAAACTCAGGGAGGCAATGAGAAAACACACCACCATGGATCCTGAATCCACAGAGGGTCTCCTACTTTTAAAGGACAATTTATCATTCAATTGGCCCCAGACATTCGGAGGAAATTACAAAAATTGGCGTCTGGCCATGATCAATCCTTAGATGATATCCTCCGACTTGCTACGTCCATTTTTTTATAATAGAGCTGAAGAGGAAAAGAAGGAGAGAGAGTGTAGAGACGGAAAAAAGACTGAAGCACTGGTTTTAGCTCTTAGAGGAGTAAAGCTTTCTGGGTAAAAAAGGAGGAAAACAGAATGCATCTCAAGCCACAAAAGGAACTTGTTTCCACTGTGGAGAAGAGGGACATTTCAAATGGGAATGCCCATGATCGAAATGACCACCTGCAAGGCCCTGCTCTAAATGTCAAGGCAATCACTGAAGGAATGACTGTCCTCAGCGCCATAGGTCCTTAAGGGCAGACTCCTTTACAGAGGCCTGATGGGACCTGGGGTCAATTCTAATGGCTCCCATAACTCCTATCACCATACATGAGCCCAGGGTATGCTTCTCCATAGAGAGCCAAGAGGTTAATTTCCTCTTAGATACTGGTGCCAGTTTTTCTGTACTCACTTCTTACCCTGGACCTCTTTCCTGTAATACTGTTACAGTACAAGCAGTGTCTGGAAGGCCTATTACAAGAAAATTTACTCCCCCACTGAGTTGTGAGTGGGATGGTATGATATTTTCTCATGCATTTCTGATAGTCCCAGAATGCCCTACCCCTTTATTGGAAAAGTACTTACTGTCAAAACTTCAGGCTTCCATTACAATAAATTTGGGACCACCAGGACCATTACGTTTACCTCTATTAGAATATGATATAAACCCTGAAGTATGGGCCACTGAAGACAAAATTGGATGGGAAAAAAGTGCAGTCCCAATTAAAATGGTCTTAAAGGATCCCTCTTTCTTTCCACATCAGAGACAATACTCCTTATGCCCAGAGGTAAAAAAGGGCTTATTAAAGATCATCCAAGGGGCTGGGATTGTAGCGCAGTGGTAGAGTGCTTGCCACGCATGCGTGAGGCACTGGGTTTGATCCTCAGCACCACATAAAAATAAATAAAATAAAGATATTGTATCCATCCACAACTAAAAAAATATTTTAAAAAAATCATCCAAAACCTCAAATGACAGAAACTTTTAGTGTCATGCAACAGAGTCACTATGTCAACAAATTGTGATTTTACAAGCCAATAACTGGTTTGGAACTAACTGGCTCCCTAGACCTAAAATCATTTGGCCAGCACCCAATGGATATGTGAAGCTAACTTATGGCTCTGGCTTCCTCCAGGCTGGATAGAAAGATGTACTATTGGGTATCCCTGGATGCAAGGGAGATGGACTCCAAATATAGAGCAGCCAGCAAACCTCCCCAATCTCCCACATACATGGGAATGATCTGTTTTTCATTGGTATGATCATTTAGCTTCACTATTTTTCTTTCCATAAATTGGTTTAGAAGATGTAATGTGGCACGTGGAGACCCTAAACAATTATACTCAAACTGCCCTCCATGATGTTGAGGAAAGTATTTCCTTAACACAGAGATGACACTCATGAGGAAAGCCACCCTACAAAACTGCATGGCTTTAGATGTCTTCACTGCAGCCCAAGGCGGTACTTATGCCATTATTAAAACTGAATGCTGTGTTTACATCCCTGACAACTCTGGAAATGTGACTAACATTCTTAAAGATTTACATGCTCAGATAGAGGACATGTCTTCACCAGACTTGTCATAAGGACAAATTTTTAGCTCCTGCTTCTCTGGTACCTCCTGGTGGAAAACATTATTAGTGTCTATCATCACCATCATAATCATTGACGTATTCCTATGCTGTGGCATTTATTGTTGTATTAATCTTATTCTAGTACTAATAACTTCTTGCTTCTCTTATAGACCACCTATGTCTCAAATGGCCCTCCAGCCTGTTGCTCTTCAGATTTTTACCACAGACCACTCAATTGGCCCAATTTTTAAAGGGGAGAACTCCAAATTTCTTGCCCCACGTCACCCCCTTTCAGCTCAAAGAAGCCAGATTGGTCATCAACCCAATTCCTTACAGCAGTAAGGAGTTTCTAAAATTAGAGGAGGGAATAAAGCCAGAATTAAAAATAGGCAGTCAGAGTAGATAGATAAAATTGGGCCAGATTGAGGGAAACAAGTCCAACAAGTCCAGATCCAAAAGGTTAGAGGATCTCATAGTGAACAATAAAATGTTAATGTCCCCAAAAGCCCTACAGTTATCTTCCTTCCTAAAGAATCTTTAATGAAACCCTCCAGCAGGCAGGAAACTGCTAATCTACCCTGAGGCTCCTTCCTGCCTAATTTCCCCTCCATAGCCTTCAGCTCACTTGTTCACCTCTTTTTGCCTCCTCACCAGCATCTTCCAATCATAAGTACAGGAGGAGGGGAAATTAACAAGAAAAGAGGAGAGGAATGTAAAAGGACAAAGACATTAGTTGTATAAAAGGGATGGGACTTCTTCATCCCACAGATTCCACCTTTTGAGTCCCCTTCTTGCTCCAGGAGAAGTCTTTTTTTCTATCCTTTAAATAAATCTTCATTTTTTACTCTTTACTTGCCTCCGTATTCCTCTCTGGTGTTATACTTCAGCATTTAGAGAAGCAGGACTCAAGGTAACCAGCTATTTCTTTTTTTTTTTTTTTTTTTTTGTATCGGGGATTGAACTTATAAGGTAGAAATAGCCCTCCCCATACCCAGTTTTGGCCCTTCCTTCTCTAAAGCCTATGGCAGTTTCCCGCCCAAGCTTCCCACCCAAGTTAACAAATCCTAATCACCTGAGTTAACCTTCAACTCCTAGAAGAGACCTCAGGGGCATCACAACCAGACCACCAATCCTTACCTGACACACCAGCCTGAAATAACCAATCCACAGTCCATGATGTGTTTACCGCAGACCCTATAAAATCCCATGCTCCACACCCCCCTCCTTTTTTTCTCCTCAGACGTCCACCTACACTGATTCTCATGAGTAAAGATTTCCTGATTGCATGAGGTGTATTGTTTCTGGTCTGGTCATAGCCTTACATTGGTACCAAAACCTGGGATGAGGGTTACTTTCTATTGAGACCCCTCAGCCTGGACCACTGACCATGCCTTTGTCGGCCTTTGCCCATTCTTTTGATCGCCACCTCTCCACACCCACCACAAACTTCATTTGGTGAGTTCCCCTTTCAAGAAGATTACAACTTGGTGGGCAGACTCCGGGGGTGACCAGCTGTTGAGTGTCTGGTGGCCCCTGACTGCCCCAAAGGGAGGACCACACCCTACCACAATCTACAAGGTTACATTGGACCTCCAGAATCTCTATCCCACTCTCTTAGATTCTCCACCCCTTAAACTCTTTACCTTCTCCCTCCTCCCTCCTTTCCTTTTACCTCTGATTCTCCCTGCCATCCCAACCTCTCCTTGTTTACCTCCTCCGCCATCTGGATCAAATTCTCCAGCCCCTCTGGGAGGAGTCTCTGAAAATCCTGGGCCCAGGTGATCCATGACCGACTTCTCTGGGAGAGATCTGACTCCAGCGATTTGGGTGATGATCCACTTCATCTGGCTAGTCTCTCTGTTGACTGTCTATTCCTGCTCTGCTAGGGGACATTCTTCAGAACACACTATGGCAGCATGGAATCAAGTTCCTCCTTCCCAGCAGACTCCCCCTTACATTGCCTTCTTAAAAATCTTTCCACTAAATCTCCTTCCCGATATTAAACCAAAAACCTTATAAAACTTTGCACTCAAGACTGGCCTGCCTACCAATTGGATAATTCCCATTCATGGCCACCTACAGGCTCCCTAGACCCTGATTTCCTTACAGATTTACATAGCGACTGTGAGTGATTGAGAAAATGGGCAGAGATCCCTTTCATCCAGGCCTTTTCCCTTCTCTGGGCCAATCCTTCCCTTTGTACCCCTAGTAAGCCCTACCATGTCCTCCTGGCTTGCAAACCAGATGCATCCAAATCTCTATCGGCTCCAGAATTTGACCCAGCAAATGAACGCCCCCTCCTTACTGCCAAGGCCATCCATCCCCTCAACAGCCTGACACTCCATTTCACACCCCAGAGCCTATCCTTCCTACATTGCAGCCACCCACCTCCACTTGTAGTGCCCCCGCCACCTGCTCCTGTTCTCACAATTCAAGAGTCATCACCCCACTGAGAGAGGTTGTGGGGACTGAGGGCATCATCCGTGTCCACATTCCCTTTTCTCTTGCTGATATCTCACAGATAGAAAAGAGGCTTGGTTCATATACTTCTAACCCAACCTCATACATCAAGGAATTTCAATATCTCCTCCAGGACTATAATCTCACCTTCCATGACATATATACTATCCTTGCCAATACTCTCCTTCCCGAGGAGCACAGACGTGTATGGGAACAGGCTCACACTTATGCCGATGAGGTGCATCAGATCACACCTGCATACCCCTTTGGGGCTCAAGTGGTCCCCGAGACCCATCCCAATTGGGACTATAATACTAATCAAGGTATCATAGATCAAGACCAGTTTTCCACCTATCTTCTTTCTGTTCTGTGTAGGGCCACCCAGAAGGCCATTAACTATGAAAAACTTCAAGAGATTATTCAGGACAAAAATGAAAACCCCCTCCTCCTTTTTAGATCATTTAACCAACCAAATCCCTGCTACAATATACTAATTTAGATCTTGAGAGCCCTGATGGCTGATAGCACCTGTGACTTATTTCTTCTCCCAAAGTTACCCAGACATTAAAATGAAACTTGACAGAGGCCCTCTGACCCCTCAAACAGAAGTCCTAGCTACTGACTTTAAGTTTTATCATAGCCATGAGGAATGTTCTAAAAACCAGAAATATCAAATGTTAGCCCAATCCCTATGAGCCCCACAGACCCCTCAAAACCAAGCACCTAAGGCAAAATCCATCAATGAGGTACCCCCTTGTTGGGGATTAGCTCTTCCGACCAGCGGGAAAGGGAAATCCCCTGGCATCCCCAACAAGGTCGTGCCGAGAAGGTAAAGCTGTCCGGCGTGAAACCCCCACGCGCCAGAGGGAACTGTCTCAAGCAGGAACTTCGTTTATTGTCAGGAAATTACATTCATATATATGGGCTCAGGGCCAATAGCATTTCATTGTTAAGCCATGGGTGCAGAAGTGGGCTCTCCACACGTAGCAGTATAGAAGCGTTTAGGTTGGGGATCATGCATTGTCCACGAGCATGGAAATAGAGGTCAGCCAATAGGATCAGAGCGATGTGGCTCTCTCCGTGTTGCGCAGCTTTCTCCGGGCAGGCTGCCCAGCGCCTTTTTAAGAAATGGCCCCACACTCCCTGGGCCATGCTTCTGATGCGGAACTGAGGGGCATTGGGCCCAAGAATGTCCTAATCCCTGTCCGCCTTCCCGGCCCTGACCAAAGTGTCACCAAATGGGCCATTGGGGTTTTGATTGCCCGGCTGGTCAGAGAGCTAGCCATTCAACCTCAACCCCATACCTCCTGGGACTGGCCACCATGGACTGACGGGACAGTCTGGCTTCCCTCCCAATGGCTCAAATAGAGCAACGGGAACCCAACGTCACCCTTTCTGTTGATGGATGTCCATAACCTTCTCTTTTTTTTTAATTTTTTTTTTAGTTGATGGATCTTCATTTTATTCATTTATTATTTATGTGGTGCTGAGGTTCGAACCCAGTGCCTCATGCATGCTAGCCAAGCGCTGTACCACTGAGCTACAGCCCCAGCCCTCCCATAACCTTCTTATTGGACATGGGAGCCACATTTTCAGTGCTCCAGGAATTCTGGGGCCATCTAGTTCGTTCGTTGTCGAAGTGGAAGGACAAACTTTATGCCCACATCTCACTCTGTCCCTCACATGCTCACTTGAAGGTCGTGTGTTCACCCACCAGTTTCTGATCATGCCTCAATGTCCCATTCCACTTATTGACAGAGACATTCTCACTAAATTTAGGGCCACAGTTACCCCCCCCACCTGCTACAATCCTCCTCCTGGCCCAAAACCTGCTGTGAGTAGCCCACCCAGGATTGCCACTCTGACCTTGTGGGGAGCTAGCTCCATGCTACACCCTTAAGATGGTGACTAGCCATTGTGAAAAGTGTGTAAACGGGAAGGGCACAGAGGAAGGAGGAACTATGTGATTGGTTTACTGTTGGTTCCATGAACGTGATCAGCTCGTGGACAGAATTCAGGGAGCTTGTGTGCCTGGTCACATGGACAGCTGCTGGCTACGTGCATTGTCTCTGATTGGCCGAATGGCCCTATATGTTGAGGGCTTGTTCTGCAAATATACGAGTACTTGCTTTGGCTGGACCCCCTGGCGTGTCTGATTGTCCTCCGAGGGCTGGGAACAGGCAGCCAGTTGGCTCCAACCCTTCCTAACTTCCACTGCTAGGTGAATGTGGGGGTGCCTCTTTGACCTGCTGGTTCGGGATGGACTGCAACCCCCGCATGACCCCACCCTCCAGACCCTGAATTCTCAAATTGACACAGACATTTGGGACATCTCAACTCCCTCACTGACACACCGTGAGCCTGTCCGCATCCACCTTAAGGATTCCCAAAGTTTCCCAAATCAATCTCAATATCCTCTTCCCAAATCCAGCCTCCTGGGACTCCTTCCCATCATTTCAGCTCTCCTTAAAAAAGTGCTTTTTCACTCCACCACCTCTCCTTATAACACTCCTATTCTAGCCATAAAGAAATATGATAATTCCTATCACCTTGTACAAGACCTATGCCTCATTAACTCTTCCCTTCAGGTCAACCCACTTCTCAATAGTTGATCTCAAAGATGCCTTCTTCACTATTCCCCTCCATCCCAACCTGCAGGACCTCTTTGCCTTTACTTGTGCTCATCCAATAACTCAACAGGCCACCCAGCTGACTTGGACAGTCCTTCCTCAGGGATTTCAAGACAGTCCACATTTATTTGGTCAAGCATTATCAACTGACCTTTAATATCTCCACCTTCCTAATTTTACACTCCTTCAATATGTGGATGATATACTTCTATGTAGTCCCTCCTTCCAAACCTCTGTCCATGATACTATTGCACTCCTAAACTTCCTAGTTTCTAAA
Organism: Xerus rutilus; assembly: GCA_028644305.1. Lineage (NCBI taxonomy): Eukaryota > Metazoa > Chordata > Mammalia > Rodentia > Sciuridae > Xerus > Xerus rutilus. The sequence goes on from CM053413.1 coordinate 51,984,065, forward strand.
GGTTATTGAGCCACTCAAAAGAAGGCCCAATTTTGTGAACTCCAGGTCATATACCTGGGAGTGGAAATCTCCCACAGTTTGAAGGCTATTACCTGTGACAGAAAACGCCTCATCCAAGAAATTGCTGTACCCGATACCAATGAGGAGATCCTTTCTTTCCTAGGCCTTGTGGGCTACTTTAGGACTTGGATCCCCAACTTCTCCCTCCTGGCCTGGCTCTTATATGATATAGCAAAGGGGAGTTCTCATGAACACTTACCCTCCTCCATAGCTCATTCCTTCCACACACTACAAAAGGCACTTCTTGAGGCCCCCACATTCCACCTCCCTAATCTAAATCAGACTTTTAAATTGTATCTCCATGAAGATAAAGGCCTGACCTTGGGAGTTCTGGGACAAGATAAAGGCCCTTACTTTGCTCCCATCACCTATCTCTCAATGCATCTTGATCCCATTGTTCGAGGCTAGGCACCTTTTCTAAGAGCCCTATGGGCAGCCCATGTTCTCTTATTGAAAGCAAAGAAACTCACTTTTGGGGCTCCCACAATTATCCTATCTCCACATGATCTCAAAGAATTACTTACATATATGGCTTAAAAACCATTCCCTCTTGTTGGGTTCTGTCTCTCCTAGTTTCTTTCTTGGAGGATACTTCAATATCCTTCCTGCCCTGCTCTTCCCTTAACCCTGCTACTCTTTTTCCCAGGACTGAAAGTACCCTCTCACATCACTTCCTTGAGCTCTTTCTTCCCTCCTCCCTTGTCCCTCCCACATCACAGAAGGTCCCTTGCCTTAGACATCACACACTTGGTTCTCTGACAGGAGTTCCTTTGTCCCCGAGGGCCAACACCATGCAGGATACACTATTGTCTCTCATTCAAAAATCATTGAAGCCACCCCTCTCCCTCCAACACCACTAATCAACATGCAAAATTAATAGCCACCACCCTAGCACTCACTCTTGCAGCTGACTCTACCTTAAATCTATACCTTGATTCCGAATATGTGTATCACATCCTCATCTCCCATTCCACCATCTGGAAGGAACATGGCCTACTCAATACCAAAGGCACTACTATTATTAATGCAGCCCTCATTACCTGGCTCCTTAAAAGTTCCTTATTGCCCAAAGAGATTTGCATAACCCACTGTAAGGCACACCAAACTGACTTTTCTCCCATAACAGCGGGAAATAACAGGCAGACACAGCAGCCCCAAAAGCAGCTCTCATTCCATTTAATTAACATTCAAATAAAGCAATTCTCCTGGCTCAGCCCAAGGAGAAAATTAAACAACCTGCCCTAAAGATCTATATCTTATTTTCACTCCATTTTCCACACAAACCCTCAAACACTTAAACTCTTTCTTTCCTCCTTATTTTCTCTCACACCAGAGAATATTCAATATTTACATGCTCTGACCCAGTCCTGTGTTATTCGCCAAAGAACTAATCCTAACACACCCCTTAACCTGAAACCATTCCCAAACCACAAAATGTGAGGCTATCTGACCACTAGTGATTGGCAATTGGACTTTACTCATATGCCCTGAATTCATCAGCATGCATATTTACTAACCACGATAGATACATTTTCTGTTTGGGTTGAGGCTTTCCCAACCTCTAATAAGAGAGCCACCACAGTCTCCAAGATCCTCCTACAGGAGATCATTCCTCACTTTGGGGTTCCTTCAACCCTCCAGTCTGATAATGGACCTGAATTGATCTCCCAAATAACCCACCTTCCTCAACATTCCCTGGAAGTTCTATATCCCATACAATCCCCAATCTTCAGGAAAGATTGAGTGAACTAATTGCACCCTTAAGGACATTCCCACCAAACTTACCCTTGAAACTCACTTAGATTGGACACAGATATTACTCCTTGCCCTCTTCCACCTGCGTGCCCTTTCCCAAAACTATCTAACCTCTCTCTCTCTTTTTTTAAATATTTTGTTAGTTGTCCATTGACTTTATTTATTTACATATGGTGCTGAGAATCAAACCCAGTGCCTCACACATGCTAGGCAAATGAGCTACCACTGAGCTACAACCTATCTCCTAACCTATCTCCTTTTGAGGGTCTCTATGGCCACACCGTTTCCCCTAGAATTGCCATCCAAGAATCCCCTCTTCCTCCAGGACTTTTGGGCCCTCTCCTTTCCTTTCCATACTCTGAAATATGTAAATTCCATGATGCCCTACTCCCAGACCCTCAAGCTAATATTCTACTCCACTCAGTTGCTCCAGGGGACTGGGTATTCTTTAAACTTCCTCAATCTTCCTCTCCTGCTGCACTTAATCCTAAATGACATAGACCTGCTCAGGTTATTCTATCCACCCCCACAGCCACTAAACTCGAGACTAACAGAACTCTCACTCCATGGATTCATGTTTCCAGATTAAAACCAGCCTCTCCTCCTTCAGTGGATTCATCTCCCACAACCAAAGAAGACCCAACCTACTCAGTCCAGGCGAATGACAAGGATCCCCTCAAGCTCCAGTTCATCAAACAGATTTCTTAATGCCATGCTTCCCCTTCTCCTTTTCCTGTTTACTAGCTCACCAGTTTCTGCTTCTTCCTCTCCTTTCCCTTTGTATGTCCGGTGCTTTAAAATCTGGGAAAAGCTTGTCGCAGGTCAGACTCAAATCATCTCACCCATTGGTGCCACTGACTGATCATCACAAGGATGCTGATACCCAGTTACCATCCCTCTCAACTCCACCTACATTTCTCAAGCTCTCAGACCCTACCTTTGTTTCACATATGAGCAGAAAAAGGAGTCCTGTAAAAACTGGTGGGTCGAAACTTATGGAGGATTATTGGTCCTGCAGAATCCATGATGCCTACAATGACAATCTAAGCATGGGAAATTTTAAATATAACCTTCAGACTCAGGGATTTTTCCTTCACAGTCCTGGATCCCTGGGACCACCAATGGACAAAACTGGTGATCGAGAAATTTTATTCTGATGGGTGGTCCTCTCACCCATAGGGTCAACTGAGCATTTCTTGAGAATATGTTCCCCTCAGAGGTTCCACCAAAGTCTTTAAACCCAATCAGGAAATATAACAGGCAGAAGTCCAACTAGCTCAGGATCTTTCACCCACAAGGGCCAACTCTCAACCTCCTCAAACCTGGAAGCAAATCTTACACAAAACTTTATCCCTGCTAAGTCAGACTGTCAGCCCAAATGATACCAAAGACTGTTTTCTCTGTGCATCCCTATCTAGACTCCTCTTAGCAGCAGTGTCTTTTAATATCTCCCACTATAATTTTTCCAATACAGGTCCACTCCTGTTGGCTAGACTTAATGTTCCATTATGGAAGGTCTCCCCAGAACATAATTTCTCAAAATTCCCTGCCCTCTGCATTCACCCATAGGGAGAATGCACTTCAATACTGTTTTTGGAACCTTACCACTTCTTCCTCCCTGCAGTATACCCAGTCAGGCCACTTTCTCTGGTGCAATAACGCACTGGCCACATCTACCTTAAATGTAACCTCCACATACATTCTTGTCACACTGGTCCCCAGCTAACTCTGTACACCACTGTGGAGTTCCAGTCCTTGCTTCTGCAGTCACGGACATGCACAGCTCCCTCCTCCTGGTACTGGTGGATATATTGCTTGCCACCTCTACAGCAGCTGGTGGAATTGCAGGAGGAGCTCTGGGCCATACACTTTGGGTGGTGGAGATTTGCAAACCAAATTACAAATAGCATTAGACACTACCGTTGACTCTCTGGGATCCCTCCAATGACAGGTGACATCATTAGCCCAGGTAGTGCTGCAGAATCATAGGGTTCTTGATCTGCTGACAGCAGAGAAAGGAGGGACTTGCCTATTCCTATGGGAAGAATGTTGTTACTATGTTAATGAGTCAGGTTTAGTAGAAGAGAACATCAAACGCCTTCAGGATCTGACTGATCAGATGTTAATGAAACCAAAGGGAGATAGGCTCATGGGTTTTTTCCAAAATCCCCTTGTACAGAAGCTTCTTCCTATAGTATACTTGATCTGCCTCCTCCTGCTATGTCTGTTCAAATTTATTCAATCTCAAATCCAGCAAGTTTCTAATCAGACATTTAATCAGCTTCTCCTCAGGGACTTTCAAATTCTCAAGGAGGACAGTGACTCATTTATGACTGTTTCTTGAAGCTCTACACCAGGATTCTTGGTTCCTGCCTCTACATCTGCATTTGGGAAACTGGTCCCACCAGCTGGTGATGCTATGGCTACAAGGCACCTTCCAAAACTTCTCCTCTTGGGACATTCTTACCTTCGGGGTCTGGGTTCTCTACCTTCTTCCCCTTCTCCCCCGTTGCTCAGCAGACACCACCCCAAATCTGCAGGAAATAGCCAGAAAAGCCATCATCATCCCTGTCCCCATCCCTATAAAACAAAAAATGGGGGAATGTAAGGTAGAAACAGCCCTGCCATACCCAGTTTTGGCCCTCCCATCTCTAAAGCCTATGGCAGTTTCCCATTCAAGCTTCCCACCCAAGTTAACAAACCCTAATCACCCAAGTTAACCTTCAGCTCCTAGAGGTGACTGCAGGGGCATCACAACCAGACCACCAATCCTTACCTGACACACCAGCCTGAAATAACCAATCCATAGTCCATGACACATTTACCGAAGACCCTATAAAAACCCATGCTCCGTACTCCCTCTCCCCTTTTTCTCCCAGGACATCCACCTGCACTGATTCCCATAAATGAAGATCTCCTGATCACATGAGATGTATTGTTTCTGGTCCAGTCATAACCTTTACAGAACTCAGGGGCACTCGACCACTGAGCCATATCCCCAGCCCTATTTTGTGTTTTATGTAGAGACAGAATCTCACTGAGTTGCTTAGCACTTCACCGTTGCTGAGGCTGGCTTTGCACTCATGATTCTCCTGTCTCAGCCTTCCAAAGGGCTGGGATTACAGGCATGTGCCACCACACCCAGCTGTAACCAGCCATTTTAATACCACCTTTGCCCTAGTGCCAATATGGCATGAGGTGGTCTCTTTATGTCACCTACCTAGAGGCAGGAATTTGAGAATTTTTACTTCAGTTTTCTCCTCTGGGGTGAGTGGAGATTAAAACACCTGAAATTAAAAGTTACCCTCAGTTATATAAATTTTTCCTACCAAGACCTGGCAGGAATAACTTTAGGCTATCATTATAGATAGGTTTGAAAGATGTCCTAAATCAACATGGTAATACATGTTGATCTGAATTTTCCATCTTCACATAGCAGTCCTATTAGGGCAAGACAACTTAGGTTGCCCCTGATTTCCCAGCTGGGGCCAATTAATCTCTTACTTTGGACAGGGAGCTATTATGCTTTGGTTATGTGGTGTTCCCCAAATTTCCTGTGATAATGAAGAAATACTAATGAGTAAAATTATTAGATCATGGGCATTGCTGCCTAATTATGGGTAATCCATTTGATGGATTAAAATTTTGAAAGTAATATTGTATTGGTTAATAACTGTAAGCAGGAGTAGTGTGACAGGAGAAAGTGAGTGACTAGGGTTACGATGTGGGGATTAAATGTTTTGTACCTGGATTCTCCTTCTCTTCCCCTGCTTTCTCAATACCATGAAGTGAGCAGATTTTCTCTGCAATTCTCTACAGTCATAATATTGCACCTCACCTCACGCCCAGGATAATGAAGCCAGCTGAATATGAACTGAACATCATGAAACCAAATATATATTTATTCCCCTAAGTTCTTGTTGTTAGGCATTTTCATGAATCCATAAAAAGCTAACTAATCCAGAATTTTTTATGAAGGAGTGGGGTTGTTTTTGTTATAAAAACTGATAATAAACTGACAATATGGTTCACAAAATTTTGAAATCTGTTTGTGAGAGGAATTTGGAAAAGTTGGGAGATAGAGGCTGGAAAAGCCTTACAATGTTGAAAGCAGTCTTAGTGAGCAATTGTGTTGTGAGCTCAGTAGATCAGAATGTCTATAAGAACATGGATAGCAAAGACTGTGCTTATGAACTTTCAGTGCAGAATGGGTACTCTGTTGTAAATTGGACAAGAAGCATTTGTGTTGTATTCTGACAAAGAATCTGTTGACATTTTGCCCATATCTTGAGACTCTTTTTGAGGATAAGTCTAAAGTTAACGGACTAATTGTCCTGGTGGAGGATATTTCAGAGCAGCACAATATTCAACAGGTGGCCTTGGTGTTTCTGAAGATTTTAGCCAGGTTTATGTGAGAATCAGAAGCAGAAAGCAGAGCAGAAAAATTTTTTAAAACCTTGCAGTATGGCCATGTGAAATGTATGTGAAATAAACTTTTGTTTCTGGAGAGATTAGTGTCACTAAAATAAAGCTAATACTTTGCACAGAGAACCTAGGAACAATGCCTTGAGGGCACTCCAGGAATCAGCAAGACGACACCCACTGAAGACCCAAGAGTGTAGAAGTGAAAACTCCTTTAAGAGACCATGGAATATAATTAGACATGCATGGACTATCTTACTCTGTTTGGGACTTCATTCTTATGGATGTACATGATGGTGGAATTCACTGTATATTCATATATGTACATTAAAAAATTATGTCAGGTTCATTACACTTTCTTTTTCCTAACCCTCCTCCCTTCCCTTCATTTCCTTTTGTCTAATTACTGAATTTCTATCCCTTGCTTATTGTGGTTATATTTCACATATCAGCAAAAATATTTGATGTTTGGTTTTTGAGGACTATCTTATTTTACTTAGCATGATTGTTTCCACGTCCATGGCAAATATCATAAAGTCATCATAATAGCCAAGTAATACTCCATTGTGTATATATGCCATGTTTTCCTTATCCAGTCCTGTGTTGTATATGCGTTTTATAGTTTGTGTAAACTGAAAACATATATGTAAAGACTAGACAACCAGGAGGAGATGAATTAGGCCACTTGGCAAGACTTTATTGGAATACACGCTCTCGGCCAAATCCACCCATCCATCAGAGTGTGTCAGGAGGAATGGCACTGGGGCTCCCATGCACAGAGAATTCGAAAGGGCCTGGTCAGGAAGGGGAGGGCTTGGGGGCAGGAAGAGAAGACCAGAGTCCTTCCTGGATAGGTCAGGAAAACACAGCTGATTGACAGGAGGCGTGTCTACTGGTGACATCAGCATCTGGCTTGCAGCTCCGCTTTGCAGCTGCTGACCAGTCCCCCTAATTGGACGTCCTAGATCCTGACCTGACCTAACAATATATACTTTAATGTTTATGTGGAAACATGGGAACATGGGAAAATGTTTGAAAAACATAAATATAGTAACTACTTCACTGTTAAAAAAAAAAAAAAAAAAGACCAGGGGAGCACCCTACTTGCATAGGGTGCTGAAAGCTGTTTCCTCAGGATTAATTTCCACTGCTCAGCTGCCTAGGCACTCAGAAGTTCTTTGCAGTGTGGTCAAGATCTAGCTACTGCTTCTCAAGCTGGTGACAGAACTTGGCCTCATCAACATGCTTTGTTTTCTGAAGGAATGCAGGATGCTGGAGTTAAGGGGTCCTAGAGCTTCCACAAAATTTCAATACAATCCTTGGAAGGTCAGGAAAAATGTACCAGGGTGGAAATCCCTGAAGGAAATCCCTGCATGTATGATACATGAAACTGAGGAGGAAGGCAGTGCTGCAGTGGAGATGTTTCAGATATAGAGAGGCACATGGAATGTCTGCCAAGGAAAACTATTGTCTGCAGATAAAGCAAGCCTAATGGAGAGGCATGTGGGCTGCAACAAGAAAAGCTATAGGGGTGGGATTTTTTTTTTAATCCTAGCACCCAAAGTGCTAGGATTAGCGTGCGCCACCATGCCCGGCATGCATTAACAGGATTCTTTGGAGCACAAATTATTTCTAAACCATACTACTCCATTTCTAACTCCCTAATGCTAATTTACATTATAACAAAGGAAAATATTCTGTCCATCTTCACGAGTCCCCATAGTGTGAATGCTTCCAGCATTGCCCAAAAATTCAAGTCCAAAGTATACCTTGAGATTCAAGGCAAATTCTTGGTCATGAGAACTTTCAAAAGTCAAAAGCACATTATTCACATCCAATATATAATGTCACAGCATACAAAGTCTCACTCCAAAAGCAAGGGATATGGACATAGAAATAAGGAACATGGGGCTGGTGTTGTAGCTCAGTGGTAGAGTGCTTGCCTAGCATGTGTGGGGCACTGGGTTTGATTCTCAGCACCACATATAAATAAATTAAGGTAATTAAGCTGGGCGCAGTGGCGCAAGCTTGTAATCCCAGAACTTAGGGAGGCTGAGACAGGAGAATCACGAGTTCAAAGCCAGCCTCAGCAATGGCAAGGTGCTAAGCAACGCAGTGAGACCCTATCCCTCTCTATATAAAACACAAAATAGGGCTGGGGATGTGGTTCAGTGGTCGAGTACCCCCTGAGTTCAATCCCCAGTACCAAAAAAAAAAAAAAATCCTGTTAATGCAGAAATACTCAGGGGTGAAATTGTTAGATTATAAAAACTATAATCTCAGTGCATTAATGCAATTAATAGGTTGATAATTTGAAAGTACTACTGTACTCAATTTCTGCTTCCTGGCTATCATTAGGTAAGCAGATTTTCTCCACAATGCACATCCACCCTGATATTCTGATTCACCTTAGGCCCAGAGGAATGAAGCCAGCCTACCTTGGACAGAGCATCTGAATCCATGAGCCTAAATAAACTTTCCTTTCTCTAAATTGTTCTTTAGCCTTTTTGCTACAGCTTTGAAAAACTAACAAACACAGCAGTCTTCATGCAGTGCACCTCGGCTCTGAAAAAAGTGGCCCTTAGCAGTGTGGAGTCATCCATCTATGGACTGTTCTGCCTGAAATTCAGGTGTTATACACTCTTCCAAGTTCATATATTTTAGAGCCAGGCCCAAATTTCTCTCCCTGGCAGTCACAGAGATCCCTTGCTGATAAGCAGTCCCACAGCTAGAGTAAATTTATGCCCATGATTTTTGCCACACTCAGACTCCTACCTCCAGCAAACTTATTATGAAATCAAGTCAGGTTTCTGTAGCACAACTAACAAACTGGCCCTATAAAGCAAAGACAAAAATGGGGTCAAGGTTCCCAGAAAAAGTCAGGTAAATGGGAATTGCCTAGATATATTTGCTTAACATAAGGACAGTGTAAGTGATTAGGGGAAAATATTCTGGAAATAAGGGATTGGGAGGAAATATTCTGGAAATATTTTTAGGACATACTGATAGTTGAACATACCAAATTTTTCTTCCTGCCTTGGTAGTTTTAGTGTGCTTGTATGTGTCATATATAAATTTCCAGAAGGTATATTTATTGTATTCATCTACACTGCTTCTCTTCTACTCACCTAAAGAGGTTTCTATTATGATAATTGACATCTTACTTGGAGATTAAAATATTTACCAGGCAGAATTTCTGTGAGTATCCATAAAACATATAGAATAACTGGGGCAAATTCATTTCTTGTTTTGATGTCCTGCAGAAAGAATGTTTTCCTCAGTACATTAAAGGAAGTTAGTCTGATAGAAAAGAGGCAGGCAGGGATAATCTTTTTTAAAGTATTTTTATTAAAGCATCATAATTACACACATTAGTTAGGTTTGTTTTGACACAATCATACATGCACAGAATTTGATTTCAAGTTCCATCAGTTCTTTTTTCCTCTCTCCTCCAGTTCTTCCTCCTGAACTCTATTAACTTTCCCTTTCTTCTACATGTACATAAGAGTGAAATTCTCTTAGTATCTTTATATGTGAATATAACATGATTTTGTTAAATTCATACTTTTATATTTCTCTTTCCCTTCCTCCTCCTGGTTCTCCTCCATCCATCCCACTGATCTTTCCTATATCCTCTCCTCCACTGCCTTCTTTCACTTATTTTGCTCTAGTTTCCACATGTGAGAGAAAACATATGGCTCCTTTTTTTCTGAGTCTCAGCATAATTTTCTCCATTTCCATCCATTTACTGGCAAATGCCATTATTTCAATCTTTGGGGGTAAAACTTCATGGTGTATATATACCACATTTTCTTAATCCATTCATCTGTTGATGGGCATTTGAGTTAATTCCACAATTTGGCTGTTTGAATATTGGTCCTACAAACATTATTGTGGCTGTATTGTTTTAGTACGCTGGGTTTAGATCTTTTGGAAGTGGGATCTAGAAGTGAGATAGCTAGGTTAAATGGTGGTTCTATTCCTAGTTTTTTGAGGAATCTCCATATTGCTTTCCAGAGCAGTTGTACTAATTTGCAGTCCCACCAAAATTGTAAAGATGTACCTTTTCCCCCTGTCGGGGTCCTCCCAGCCAGGTATCAGTCTCCCCCTTCAGCCAGTGGGGAGGAGGAGATCCCCGGGAGTCCCCGACAGGAAGAACTGAGAAAGGTAAAGTCGTCCCTCACGCAATTACCACACTTGAGCCGGAGAGTTCTGTCTTAAGCAGGAACTGATTTATTGAATGGAGTTGCAGATTTATATAGAGGAGGGAGTAGGTGTCCTGTTACTAAGCTAAGAATGTGGAAGTGGAATGTATAGAGGCACTTAGGTAGGAGAGTATGCATTGTCCATGCCTTGTCCACGAACACGGATGCAGAGGTCAGCCAATAAGGGTAAGGTGATGTGGCTCTCTCAGGGCAGCATGGTCAGGCCTGAGCTGGTAGCTCAGCGCCATCTTGTGGCATGCCCTTGCATATGTCCTCCAAACCCCCGTGTACTTGCCAGCATTTATTTATTCCTGTTCTTTTTAGTTGACATTCTGAATGGAGTAAGATAAAATTTTTGCGTAATTTTGATTTGCATTTCCCTAATTGCTAGAGATGCTGAACATTTCATATATTTCTTTCTTTCTTTCTTTCTTTCTTTTTTTGGTAACGGGGATTGAACTCAGGGGCACTCGACCACTGAGCCACATCCCCAGCACTATGTTGTGTTTTATGTAGAGACAAGGTCTCACTGAGTTGCTTAGCACCTCGCCATTGCTGAGGCTGGCTTTGAACTCGCGATTCTCCTGTCTCAGCCTCCCTAAGTGCTGGGATTACAGACTTGCACCACCGCACCCGGCTTCATATATTTCTTGACCATTTGTGTTTCTTGTTTTGCAAAGTTTATGTTTAATTCTTTTACTCATTTATTGATTGAGCTATTTGGTTTTTGTTTGGCATTGAGTTTTTTGACTTTATATATTATGGATATTAGTCCTTTGTCAATAGCTGGCAAATATTTTCTCCCATTCCATAGGCTTTCTTCTTACACTTTTAACCATTTTCTTTGCCATGCAAAGGCTTTTCAATTTGATGGCATCCCACTTGTTGTTTTTTGGTTTTACTTCTTAGGCTTTAGGGGTTTTGTTGAGAAAGTCAGTGCCTGCACTTTGTGATGGAATGTTGACTCTATATTCTCTTCTACAAATTTCAAGATTTCTGACCTGATTTCTAAGTCTTTGATCCATTTTGATATGACTTTTGTGCAGGATTAAAGATAAGGAATCTAAGTTGATTCCTCTACACACACATATCCATTGTTCCCAGCACCTTTAGCAAAAAGTCTGTCTTTTCTCCAACTTACATTTTCAGCACATTGTCAAGTATCAGATGGCTCTAAGTGTTTTGCTTTGTCACTATATTCTATTCTATTCTGTTACATTGGTCTTCATGTCTACTCTGATGCTCGTACCATGGTGTTTGGGCTAATACAGCTCTGTAATGTAATTTGTAATCAGATATTGTGATGCCTCCTGCATCACTTTTCTTGCTCAGAATTGATTTGGCTCTTCTGGGTCTTTTCTTCTTAATTTTAGGACCTTTTTTTCCTAGTCCTTTGAAGCTTGTCATTGATATTTTGATGGGGATTGAATTGAATGTTTATATGGTAGTATGGCCGTTTCAACAATATTAATCTGTCTATCAAAGAACATGGGAGATCTTTTAATGTTCTGAGGCCCTGTTCAATTTCTTTCTTCAGTGTTCTGTAGTTTTTATTGTAGAGTTTTTTTCACTTCCTTGGGTAGATTAAATCCCAGATATTTTGTTTTTCTTGGGGTTACTGTAAAAAGGATTGTTTTCATGAGTTCTTTCTCTGTTGAATAGCTGTTCATAGAAAAGTTATCAATTTGTGAGTCTTTTTCTTGTACCCTGCTACTTTCTAAATTTATATATCAGTTCTAGAATTCTTCTGGTGGAATTTCTGGGGTCTTCTAGATATAGGATTTTGTTATCAGCAAACAATGAGAGTTTGACAACTTTTTTTTCCAATTTTTCTCCCTTTAATTTTCTTATCTGGTCTGATTGCACTGGCTGGATTTCAGAATCTGTATTGAATACAAGTGATGAGAGTCAATATACTTGTTTTGTCCTTGATTTGAAAAGCTTTCAGTATTTCTTTATTTAATATAGATGTTAGCTACGGGTTTTTCATATATTGTCTTTATAATGTTTAGGTAATTCTCCTCTATCCTTAGTTTCTCCAGTGTTTTTAACATGAATGGGTGCTTTATTTTATGAAAGGTCCTTTCTGCCTCTATAGAGATGATTATATAATTTTGTTCTTAATTCTGTTAGGTAGTGAATTACATTTATTGATTGGTGTATGTTGAACCAGCCTTACATCCTGGGATGAAGCCCACCTAATCATGGTATACTGTCTTCTTAATGTTTTTGGATGTGGTTTTCTAAAGTTTTATTAAGCTTTTATGTGAAAATATTCATAAGAGCTATAAGCTTTTATGTGAAAATATTCATAAGAGTTCACCAAGCATGTGTAGATCCATTTAAAACAAAAGCCAAACATTAATTTTGAGGACCCAGACATCAAATATTACTAAATAGTTTTCTGCCCAACTGGCACAATCTATCCTGTGTGTGTTTTCATTATGAGTACAAGACTTAAAATATCCATTTATTTCATTTTCCTCTCCTGGGGAAAGGCCACACTTTCCTGGTGTGGCAAGAAGTTTTTCTTATTCAGGTAAATTCTTCCACCCAGAACTTCTTAGATATGGCATCAGACTTTCATGTCAACCTTTTTTTCTAATGCCTCCGCTGTATCTGCTGACATTTTTTCTCATGATTTCCTAGTTTGTGTGTAACTTCCCTAAGTGCAGTATAATTTCAGTGACTCCTGCCTTTCCTGCTTGGTCCAATTAATATTCTCTTACTCTGGCCAGAAGAATCATACTCTGATACACCTAAGTTTTAACATATGTGGGCCTCAGGAAGGTAGAGCTTTCCAGCTCAGGACCACTTGCCTGCAATTCAGGTGTCCTTCAAAATCCTAAGTTCATTTTCTTTCTAACATGGTCTTGACTTCCTCCCCAGTACTTAAATATATCAAAGATTACAAGCACCCAGCTACAGAAAATTCATTCCCTGGCAAGGTCTTGCCACTTTCACTATCCTGAGATCCCACCTCCCAAAACTTGTTATAATATTAAGAATGGTTTCTGTGACACATTGGAGAAAGTTGATCTGCAAGGTCAGAAACACATACTCTTAACCAGGGCTCCCATACTCTTTAATGAACATGTGAACTTCTCAGACATTTTCCCTCAATATAAGGTACTGAGGGAAATACTTTTGGATTCTATAAAGTAATAACTATGTTTTAGTCAGCTTTTTCATTGCTGAAACCAAAAGATCTGATTAGAAAAATTTCAGAGGAGGAAGTTTATTTGGTGCTTATGGTTTCAGAGGTCTCAGTCCATAGACAGCTCATTCTATTGCTCTATGCCCAAGATGTGGCAGAACATTATAGTAAAAAGATGTGGTGGAAGAAAGGATATAACCACCACGAAGCAGGGAGAGAGAAAGTTTTCCTCACCATAGACAAAATATAAATCCCAAAGTTTTGCCCTCAATGACCCACCTCCTCCAGCCATATCCTAACTACCTATAATTACCACCCACCTAATCCCTATTAGAAGATTAATGCACTGATTAGGTTAAGGATCTCATAACCTAATTATTTCACCTATAAACTTTCTTGCATTTTCTCACACATGAGCTTTTGGGGAACATCTCATATCTAAATCATAACACTGTTTATGTCAAGGTTCTCTTTCTGCTTCAGTAAACACAGTGGGTTTCTGTGTGTCACATCATACATACTTCTGTGGGGATTTTTAATTGTATTTCTATTATGATAATTAATAAGTTCCTTGCTCATTGAAATATATCTTACTCAGAATTACTCTTACATTCCAAAAAGCACACAATTACCTGGGTGAATTCATGTGCTGCTTTTCAGCTCTTCATAAAGAACAATATTTTTATCAATATATTCAGGGAATATAGTTTGACAAATAATAATCATTTAGGGAACATATTTAAAATTGTTCACTGGAATAGATTTAGATTCACTTCAGGTTACCATGGATCTTGAAGGAATATATGGACATTTATATGGAGATATCCATGGGAGCTTATTAGGTCTATGTAGTACAATTTAGCCCTAAGACCAACAACCAAGATTCACAATCTAACAAAAGAGGTGAAAGACCTCTACAATGAAAACTACAGAACACTAAAAAGGAAATTGAAGAAGATCTTGGAAGATGGTAAGATCTCCCATGCTCTTGGATAGGCAGAATTAAATTGTCAAAATGGCCACACTATTATAAGCCTTATACAGATTTAATGAAATTCCTATTAAAATCCCAATGACATTCTTCATAGAACTAGAAAAAGCAATCATGAAATTCATTTGTAAAAATAAGAGATCCAGAATAGCCAAAGCAATCTTTAGCACTTTTCATGAAGCAGGAGGCATCACAAAATCTGACCTTAAATTATACTACAGAACCATAGTAACAAAAAACAGAATGGTTTTGAAACTAAAATACATAGATGCATAGACCAATGGTACAGAATAGGAGAGACAGAGAAAAACCCACATAAATAGTTATCTCAAGCCAGGCGTGCTGGTGCATGCCTGTAATCCCAGCACTATGAGAGGCTGAGATAGGAAAATCATGAGTTCAAAGCCAGCCTCAGCAATAGCAAGGTGCTAAGCAATGCAGTGAGACCCTATCTCTAAATAAAACACAAAATAGGGCTGGGGATATGACTCAGTGGTCAAGTACTTCTGAGTTCAATCCCTGGTATCAAAAAAAAAAAAAAAAAGAAGAAGAAGAAAGAAAAGAATTATCTCATATTAGACAAAGGTGCCAGAAAAAGTACATTGGAGAAAATATAACTTCTTTAACAAATGGTGCTGGGAAAACTGAAAATCTATATGTAGCAAAATGAAATTAAACCTCTATCTCTCACTCTGCACAAAAATCAACTCAAAGTGGGTCAAAGACTTAGGCAGTAGAAGAGAGACCCTGTGCCAAATAAAAGAAAAAGTAGGTCCAGATCTACATCATTTCAGCTAAGAACTGACCTCTTTAACAAGACTCCTAAAACACAAGAAGTAATATCAAGAATGAGATGGAATTAAACTAAAAAGGTTTTTCACAGCAAAGGAAACAATCAAGAACATGAAGAGAGAGCCTACAGAATGGGAAAAAATCTTTGCCACCTGCACCTCAAATAGAGCATTAATCTCCAGGATATATAAAGAACTCAAAAAAAAAAAAAAAAACCACCAAGAAACAAATAACCCAATCAACAAATGGGCTAAGGAGCTAAATATACACTTCACAGAAGAAATACTGATCAACAAATACATGAAAACATGGTTAATATCTCTGGCAATTAGAGAAATGCAAATCAAAACTACACTGAGGTTCCATCTCACTTCAGTCAGAATGGCAATTATCAAGAATACAAGTAACAAAGGTGATGGAATATGATGATAATCATAGCCCTAACTTTATGTATGACTGCATATATGTTGTGATTCTATACAACTTACAACTAGAGAATTGATATGTTATCCTCTATCTATGTACAATGAATCAAATTGCACTCTGTTATCATGTAAGCCTAAATAGAACAAATAAATAAAATATGAAAAAAAAAGAATACAAGTAACAATAAATGTTGGCAAGGATGTGGAGGAAAAGGTACACTCAAACATTGCTGGTGGGATGCAAAAATTGGTGCAACAACTATGGAAAGGTGTATGGACATTCCTCAGAAAACTTGGAATGGAACCATTATTTCACCCATTTATCCCTCTCCTCGGTATGTACTCAAAGGACTAAAATCAGCATACAACAGTGACAGAACCACATCAATGTTTATAGCAGCTCAGTTCATAATAATTAAACTATGGAACCAACCTAGGTGCCCTACAAAAGATGAATGGATAAAGAAATTGTGGTATATATATACAAAATGGAATATTACTCAGCTTTAAAGAAGAATGAAGTTATGGCATTTGCTGATAAATAGATGGAACTGGATAATATCATGCTAAGCAAAACAAGATGATCCCAAGAACCAAAGGTTGAATATTTTTTCTGGCATGCAGATGCTTATTTGCAATAAATGGGGAGGGCTAAGGAAGAACAGCAGTACTTTGGATTAGACAGAGGGGAATAAAGGGAGGAGAGGGAGTGTGGGAGTAAGAATGATAGTAGAATAAATCAGACATTATTACCCTATGTGCATATATGGTTACATGACTCTACATCATGTGCAAACAGAAGAATGAGAAGTTGTACTCCATCTATACTTGATGTGTCAAAATGCATTCTGCCATGTATAACTAATTAGAACAAATTTTTAAAAAAACAGAACTAAGATTCAGAAAAATTACCTCATGGTCTAGTGGTCAGTTGGTATGAGTTGCCTTGTGTGCATTCCTAGCCAGAAGGCAGGACTTAAATCATATTCCTCCCCTGTGCTGATGCCACAATGACCTGCTGCAAAAAAAAAAAAAACCAGTTCTCAATCATGTCCTTTTTTTTGCTTCCTTCCCCCATGCACCCAGAAACTTTCAATAATTACTTCTGGATGCAATGGAAAATAGGTTTACCTGGTTTCCCCATCCCACATACTGGACCACTATCCTCAGCTTTCCTCCACTTCAAAGTTGCTCATTTGTTATGGAAGGCATTTCTAGTGGACTGTGATTTTCCATCATGGTAAAATTAATATCTTCTTAGTCTAAACAAAGGAGATTTGTTCCAATTTACCCAGGACCTTCCATTAGTGTCCCTCATGGGAGTGTACACTCCCAGGTCTGAACACTTTCATTACAGTTCAAGTGTCATTCACATTTCCAAATCCATATTCTTTCCAGTCATATCCTAGTTTCTCTTCCTTGCATTCACCGATATCACTTCAATATCCACATGAACCTTGGTAAAGATAAATAGGAAAACCCCATATATATTACCTACATACAAAGTTCCTGAAATGGACTGGGGAAAATAATCAGGGAATCTTCCAAAGGACTGTCAGTTTCAAGGTCCTTCTCCTACCTCAGAACCCTTGGTGGTCTTGTTTCTATCACAATGTATAATTTTCCTGGGAGTGTATTCAATGTATATAGCTACTTTTGCTAATTTTCACTCACCAAAGGAGTTTCATGTTAGACAATTAAGTTCCTTGGTGATTGAAATATTCCTTACCCATAATTCCTGTTAATTTCTAAAAAACACACAGAATTGATCTGGTGAATTCATATCTTTCTCTGTCATACTTAAGCAAGAATTTTTCTATCCCTCAGTACATTCAGGGAAGTTAGTATGACAGATAACAGACATGTAAGAAACATCTTTAACATTGTGGATTGGCAAGCATTTGAATGACTCAGTTCAGGATACTATATAGAATCTGAAATATACGTGAATACATAACGTGAATACATAACAGTTTATCCAGTCTGTTTAGAGCAGTTTAGCTAATGTATATGTGTCCTGTTATTGACCAAAATATCCTTAAGTGAAGCATTATTGTGTGGCACATAGCTGTATATCAGATAAACTAATAGTCTTGTTCAGAAAACATTTACAATTTTTATACATTCAACATTCCCATTAGGCTTGGGAAAGTAGTTTATGCTGACTTCTATAAAGTCTTTTGGAGATTTTTGAAATTTGATAAGGCTGTCATTTAAAAAATGTGACATCTTGTTGACATTGAATCATTTATAAAACACTGTCTTCACATACCCATTCTGGTTTGACATTAAGCAGTATGTATTATCAAATTAGCTGTTTATTAATTATTATTCTTTCTTACAAGTTGGTTTAATCTGGAGTAAACCACTTGCAAGCTTCCAATTGTTCTCTTGATGTACTCATGTAGGATGAGCTCAGTCTCCAATTAACAAATTGTGACAATCCAAGTGAAATATTTTGTGTGATGAGAAGTTCATTAAATATATGTGCAGAGGTTTCCTTCTGAGGCCGGGGATAAGGGCTGATCCTCTATATTCTGCAGTAAGAATTGAACAAAATATTCATAAGAAAAGCAGTTCAGAGAATAGAACATTGTTTACATAAACTCCTTAGGCACCGTGGGCTACTATTTAGGTTGTTGAGATTCTTCCAAAATCCTGAGCAAAGGGAAAAATTTTTCAACAGGCATTTCTAAGTATAGATATTTTCAGGGAAACTAATGTTATCTCTTTTCTTCACAGGAGGTAGTAGAGCTTTGTTAGGACATGTATTAGAGAGGCACTATACAAAGAAGTTAGGGATGACCCAGGAGTACATCTTACTCCCTGAACTTACCAATAAAAATGGTGTGCTCTGCTCTTGCTTTTCTGAGTAGTTCAATTCTAGTATTGGGATGCTGGAGTATGAGACAGTGCACACAGTATAAGTTTTGATGACCAAATTATCAATATGTATTTTGAGAGTACAATATTACTTGGACATTTTGAGTATAGACTTCTAGTTTATCAAACTTACACAGCCTCCACTATGCATTTGTGGAATATTTTAGAATTCAGAGACCTATGAGGATATGACTATTAACTTCAATCTGGAGGATTAGGCTTTCCTGGATTCTGCCCAGTAAAATTCCTACAGAGATGTGATGCAGGAAGTCTTCAGAAACCTGGGCTGCTGTAGGTAAGATGGCATTTCTTTACAAAATCAAATACTTTAGGAAATATATCAAGCCTGATGTCATTGTCTAGTGAATCAAATCCCATATTTTTAATAATTTGTAATAATTCATAAGAATTTTCTAGGTTTACAATTTAGGAAATGAGAGGATCAGAGCATCAATGATTAGAACATATATCTTGTGAAAAATCTAAGGGTTAGGGAATTTGTACTTACAAGAGGAACTTTTCCTTGAAGGAATCTTAACATGCCAGGTAATTTTAGGAACCAGCAAACAAATCAAATAAGCACAATTTGAAATATTTATTTTTAGTAATCTTTTAATCAGAAAGATATATTTCAATGCAACATAGATGTTTAGAGTTTTAAATATAGCCGACTTGCAAACAGTACTAAGAAAGTGTATTAATGGATACCATCATTTTGGTAGTAACTATTGGGAAGCAGTGATTCAAATCATCAGTGCATTTCCTTTCAAACAATTTAGACATGACATAAAACACACTTCCCCTGATATTGGTAATATCATAAGTTAAAGCCTATTAATATAAAAGCATTAATAAAAGCATTAATAAACCAACAATAGAACTATACTTGTCATTTTATTGAAGAAAATATGAGTTAAGCTCTTTTAAAATAAAAAAGATATGTGTCGGGCCGGGGATATAGCTCAGTTAGTAGAGTGCTTGTCTCACATGCACAAGGCCCTGGGTTCAATCCTCATCACCATCACCAAAAAAAAAAAAAAAGTATTGCATTAAAACATGAATCTTAAAAAGAAAATTCCTATTAGAGAAAAATTTATGTGAATACAGTATTTATGGAAAAGTCTTCATGCCATCTGTTCCTTAATAGGCACATTGTAACTTACTGTGGCAACAAGCCATATAAAAAGTGTGGAAAGAAGCCATATGAACTTAAACAGTGCAGGAAAACCTTCACTTCTCCCACGTGATCATAGACAAGGTAAGGCACAATGGTAATTCATTTAGAAATGAATGATATATGGGAATGAGTTCAGTTTTCCCAGGTCTTTACAAAAACATGATCTCATACCAGAGAGAATCCTTATGGATGTAATCAATATGGTAAAGCTTTCACTTATTCCAATTACATTTATATTCATGAAAAAATTATACTAGAGAGAAGCCCTATAAAGTAAACAATGTGGAAAAGCCTTCGATTATTCTAGCTCCATTAGACAACATGAAAAAATTTGTACCATGAATGTAAACAATGTGGTAAAGCCTTTGCTTATGAAAATTCCATTCAAAAACATGAACAAGCCAGGTGCAGTGGTGCATGCTTGTAATCTCAGAGGTTTGTGAGGCTGAGGAAGGAGGATCACAACTTCAAAGACAGTTTCAGCAATTTAGTGAAACCCTGCCTCTAAATAAAATAGAAAAAATGGCTAGAGATATAGCTCAGTTGTTCAGTTCCCCTGGGTTTAATCTCTGATACCAAAAACAAAAAATTATGAACAAACTCATCCTGGAGGGAAGCCTTATAAGTGTAAACAATGTGGTAAAGAATTCCCTGGTTCTACTCACCTTCACACACATGAAAGAATTCATACTGGAGAGAAGCCTTAGGAATGAAAACAGGAAAATGCTTTATTTTATTTTTGTTGCCTTTATAAATATGACATAAGTTGTAATTGAGAAAAATCCACTGAATGCAGAAGTACGGCAAATCATTCAGTATTCCCAGTCCCCTCCAAAAACATAAAAGGACTCAGAATACAGAAAAACAGTGTAAACAATTATGGAAAATCACTGTATGTTCTCAGTTGCCTTTAAAGACATATCACTCACTCTGGAAATCACATCCTCTGAATGTCCCATTTTCCTTCCTATAATTAAAGTAGCTAGGCATGGTGGTGCATGCCTGTAATCCCTGCACTTTGGGAGGCTGAGACAAGAGAATCACAAGTTCAAAGCCAGCCTCAGCAACAGTGAGGCACTAAGCAACTCAGTGAGACCCTGTCTCTAATAAAACACAAAATAAGGCTGGGGATGTGGCTCAGTGGTTGAGTACCCCTGAGTTCAATCCCTGGTACCAAAAAAAAGATGGAGAGAATCCTTGTGAATATAAGGAATGTGGATAAGCATCCGGTTTTCCCAGTTCCTTTGAAAAACAAAAAGCATTATCCTGAGAAAACCCCTCTACAGGTAAGAAAGTGGTAAAGGCTTTAGATGTTACAATTCTTTCTGTGTATTATTTACCTTTTTGTCACTATGAGAAAATATGAGAGAAAATTGGCTTAATAGAGGAAATATTTGTTTTTGCTCATAACTTTCAGATATTTGAGTCCATATTTGAGTGGCTTTATTGATTTGGGCTTGAGGTAACTTAGAACATCATGGCAGAAGGGCATAAAACAACTTATCTCAGCTGGGTATGGTGGTGCACACCTTTAATCCCAGCACTTTGGTAGGCTAAGACAGGAGAATCATGAGTTCAAAGCCAGCCTCAGCAATGGCAAGGTGCTGAGCAACTCAGTGAGACCCTGTCTCTAAATAAAATACAAAATAGGGTTGGGGATGTGGCTCAATAGTCAAGTACTCAGAGTTCAATTCCTGGTGCCAAAAAAACAAACAAAAATAAAAAATTTACCTCATGCCTGTCCAGAAGCAAAGAGAAGAATGGGCTAGTAACTAGATACACCCTCCAAGACTATTTCTCCAATTGCCCATCTTCTCTGCTTAGACTCTATTCAGAGGCAGCACCAGTTTCAGCCCAGGGAGAAAGAGGCTAGGCCATAATACTCACTGCTATAGAAATATTTAGAGTCAAATTTATAGAAAAATAGATTTATTCTAAGCCAGTTTTGATATATACCAAAAGAAATTTGTTTCAAAGTTTCTATCTTCAAAATTCCTGAAGATGAGAATATATTTTAAAGTAGAGAAAACAGGGACAGCAAAGTGAAATAAAAGAAAGAAAATGTTCATATGTACAGAGACCTGAGGAGTGAGCAATTTCCACTATTATTCTTTTTGGTACCTGTCAGATGGAGGATTGTAGTCCTTTAACTTCCTTCTCTTGGCAGAAGAGAGTTCATCTTAATTCACACGGGAATCTCCAAATTTAGTCAATTTAGACCTTACCTCCTAAAGTTGCTATCTCCTCATACAGAGCCATCAGCTGTGGATTAACTTTCCAGCACCTGAGCCTTTGGTGGACATTCTAGATCCAACCTATACCTTTTTATTTACATGAAAGAACTCATGCAGGAAGCCCCTGTGAAAACAGTGTGGGAGAGAATTCAAGTTTTTCAATTTTATTCAAACATACTAAGAAATTTTTATTAAAGAAAAATCTGATAACTTTAAGAAATATGAGCCAGGCATGGTGATGTACACCTCCCAGCACTTTGGGAGGCTGAGACAGGTGAATCATGAGTTCAAAGCCAGCCTCAGCAATGGCAAGGTGCTAAGCAACTCAGTGAGACCCTGTCTCTAAACAAAACACAAAATAGGGCTGGGGATGTGGCTCAGTGGTCAAATATCCCTGAGTTCAATCCCTTGTACTGAAAAAGAAAAAAAAAAGAAAATGAAGAAAAAGAAAAGAAAAGAAAAAGAAAAAAGAAATATAACAATGCCTTCAATTTTCTAGTTTTCTCTTTGAAAAACATGAAATTATTTACATAAGAGAAAGGACATGCACATGTCAAGTGTGGTAAGGCTTTTCCAGATCCATTAAAAAAAAAATTCATCCTTGAGAAAAACAGTACTAGAGTACAGAAAGTGAGGATGTCTTTATTTTCCTATATCTATCCAGAGGTACATAATGAACATGGAAATGAACATGTGTTCATTTAAGATGTGAAAACATTGCTTTCTTGGCCAGATCTCTTATATTCATACTTTCAGTTTTCTAATATTTTGATACTTTTTGTACTGATGGTCAAAAAATTTGCATATATTGGTATAATATATAATGCAATTATTATCTAGTACACATAGTGTATGTGTGTGCACACAACATTGTATAAAGTATGTAGGAGATGGTGTAGTTTTGTAACTAATTTATATGATAATGTACACAAACTGTAAGTAATTGATATTATAGTATTTTGTATTTAATAGTTTCATAGTGTAGTTTTTAAAACTTATCAATTTGTAAAGTGTTTCATCTTCCTCCTAGCAAGCCCAATTAATTATCCCAAACCAATCACATAGTTTTAAGAACTTGCTTAATAATACTATAGTCTTCCCCCTTTGCTCACAGTTTGTTCTCTCTGCTACCAAGTGAAGTCCCTCAGTGGGTCTGGAGAACTTACAGTGACCTCCTATGCTTGACAATGAATACATGTGACAAATTGCTGTCCATCTCATCTGTCAATGATGGCTGTCATGTGTTTGACTGTCTCAGTAACCTAGAGTGTTAATTTTTCATAATCAATGAGGTGAGTGGGAAATTATTCAAACCATCTATAACACAAGAAGAACTAAAAAGTCATATTGTCAGAACCAACAGTTGTTTAAGGCCTTTGGCTTGGGTCTTCCCACACTTAGTGATTTATATCATGTGTTGCCATCTCTTCCCACACATAAACATCCTCTTTCCCTAGACAGAAATGGTTTATAAACTGTGTGCTGCATGACATTCATCCCCCATTAAGGTGGTGCAAACAGGGTACCTTAGCCATTCAGCATTGAGGCCTGATTACTAAGAGTCAGTCTGTAGCTCTGTGGTAACTGCATTTAGTCTGGTCACCATTACTAATTGTATTGGGTTGCCATGTACATATAACTATACAATCCTGGGAGATTACCAAGTTGCAGAAAGCAAGTGGGCACATAATTTGTGTAGAATTAAAGGCATCACTTAGTTAGACTTTGGCATCAACCTCTCATAAAGCATGAGAAAATATACTTCAACTGTTCTTCCAGTGGAAAACCCTTGGACGGTTTGTGGGCTTTCCTTAGTACTGCTGCTTAATCACAAAAATAGATATGGTATCTGCTTGTATGGGTTACTAACTACTGAAATAATAGTAATTGCATTAACATAAGAAATTGGTAAACTAATAAGTCTCATATGTGAATCAATGCCCTTAAATCAAGAAAAGGTTCAACCAGATTAAAATGAGGTATTTCTTCAAATAACAAATATTTACTCAGTGATTTTAAAAGAAGGATAAAGGAAGAGAATAATATTGTTAGTTGAAAAATACCCATCTCTTTCAAACAATGGAAACATAAATCTGAAGCATCAAGGGTCTAAGTGCACATATAATAAAAGGCTTATTCATTTTACAATTTTTGGGGGATGGTGAAAACACACTGAGCTTCCAGACAGACTGTGTTGGAATTTTGACTCTATCACTTACATCAATGTGAGCCTGGGTGTTTAAACCATTGTAAATGTGGATAATATTGCACCCATCCTACAGAACTTCTTTGAGAATTATAATAATTAAGGTACATGAAATGTTTATAACTACTTATCATGTAAGCACTCAATAGCACGATTATAAGCATTGTTACATTACATAAAAGCATTAGATAGATAGATAGATAGATAGATAGATAGATAGATAGATAGATAATCTGGCATATTATGATGATAGCATTATTAAAATGGTTTCCAAAGACAAAGTCCTAACATTGATATGCTGTAAAAATACTCAACAAGGATGTAACTTGCAATGATGACTTTCTTATTTTAAAGTTTGTTATGGTTTGGATGTGAGGTGTCCCCCAAAACCTCACATGTGCGACAATGCAAGAAGGTTCAGAGCAGAAATGATTGGGTTGTAAGAGTTTTAACCCAATCAGTGATTTAATCCCTATTAACCGGTAACTGAAGTGGTAGGGTGTGGCTGGAGGAGGTGGAAATTGGGGCATGGGTTTGGGCATATATTTGTATCTGGCTAGCGGAGTCTCTCTGCTTCTTGATCACTATGATGTGACCTGCTTCCCTCTGCTACACTCTTCTGCCTCACCTCAAGCCCCATGGAATGGAGCTGGTCTTCTATGGACTAAGACTAGGACCTCTGAAACTGTGAGCCCTCAAATAAACTTTCCTCCCCTACAATTGTGCTGGTTGGGTCCTTTAGTCCTAGTAGTGAAAAAGCTGACCAAAACAAACCGGTACTGAGAAGTGGGGTCGTTGCTGTGCCTAACCTGACCACATGGTTCAGAAGCTTTTTGATGTGAGCTTAGGTTTTTAAACTCCTGTGAAATGTGGATGAGCTTTCTGGAATTGGTAGGAGGAATTTTGAGATGCTTAGCATTGCCTGCTGGTTCTTGTAAGCAGAGCTTAAAGGCCAATTCTGGTGGGGGCTCAGAAGACCAGAATGCCAGTGGGGTTATAGTCGGTGAAGACAAGGCTGAAGAGAATTCAGAAAAGGAAGACTACATTGGAATTTGGAGTGGAAGCCATTTGTATTATGTTCTGGCTGAGAAGCTGTCTTCATTTTGCCCATGTCCAGAGACTTTCTGTGAGGCTTATTTTATGCAGCATAACATTCAGGAGGTAGCATGAACATTGCTAGTGGCTTTTAGCCAAATTTATTCTGATAATCTGGAGCAGCAAACAGAGCAGAAAGATTTGGAAAAAGTAAACTTGAAAGGCCTGAGTAAAACTGAGCGTAGGAAATTTTTTCAACATGCTCGGCCACTCAGACATTCAGAAGCTGCTGCAGCCAGGGTCCCTGGAGCTTTGGCTACTGCTTGAGATGGCAGCAGACTTTGGCATCTGGTTCTGCAGGAATGTAGGATGCTGAAGTTAGGAATCATGGAAGCTTTCATCAACATTTCAAAAGAAGGCCTAGGAGGTCAGGTAAAGTATAGCAAGGTCAGAGTCCTTGTGGTCACTCCTTGAGAAGTCAAAGTTTGGAAATGTGAGGAGGAAGCCACAGCTGCAGTGGAGACCCCTGAGATTAAGAAATGCCAGTAAATTGAGACACTGTCCTAGTGAAGCTGCAGAAATTGAGCAGAGATGGGCTACCCAAAAGGTCACTTGGGCTGCAACTAACAAGGCCACAGGGGTGAAGCTACACATGCCCTTGGGAGAGAACATTAAGATGTCATGTGCTCTCAAAGATGTGGAGCAACAGGACTTGTTTGCCTCATTGGATTTCAGTCTTGCTTTGGTCCTATCCCTTTTTTCTATGTCTCTAATTTTGTGAATGGAAATGTTTACTCTATACCATTATATATGGATATTTGTAAATTGCTTTTACTTTTACAGGTACTCACAATGCGAGATTGCCTTGAGCCTCAGAGAAGACGTTGGACTTGAACTCTGACCAATCAATCTTAACTGTTCAGACAGTGTGGACTTGTAGAAATGGATGAAATGTATTTTGCATTGTGAGATGGTTGTGAGCTTTTGGGAGCCAGAGGAGCAGAATGTTATGGTTTGAATGTGAGGTGTCCCCCAAAAGCTCACATCTGAGACAAAGCAAAAAGGTTTAGAGGAGAAATGATTGCGTTATAAGAGTCTTAACCCAGTGATTTAATCCTCTGATAGGGATTAACTGAACAATAACTGAAGTGGTAGAGTGTGGCTGGAGAAGGTGGGATTGGGGCATAGCTTTTGGTATATATTTGTATCTGGCTAGTGGAGTCTCTGCTTCTTGATCACTATGATGTGAGTTTCTGTCCTCTGCTACACTCTTCCACCATGATATTCAGCCTCATCTCGAGCCCTGTGGAATGGAGCCAGCCTTTTATGGACTAAGCCCTCTAAAACTGTGAGCCCTCAAATAAACTTTCCTCTTCTACAATTTTGCTGGTCGGGTTCTTTAGTCACAATAGTGAAAAAGCTGACTAAAACAAGGTCATAGTTTTCTTAAATAATCTAGGTATATTGTGAAAAATAAATTAGGTGACTATAAATGTTTATAAATTCTGTAATTAGAATTCTTATCCTTTTGTTACAATAAGTAATAGAAACATATTAAAGTTATTTCTGAATTAAAATACTGAACTTTTTTTTGGTACCAGGGATTCAACTCAGGGGCACTCGACCACTGAGCCACATCCCCATCCCTATATTGTGTTTTACTTACAGACAGGGTCTCACAGAGTTGCATAGCGCCTCACCATTGCTGAGGCTGGCTTTGAACTCACGATTCTCTTGTCTCAGCCTCCCAAAGTGCTAGGATTACAGGTGTGCCATGCCCAGCAAAATACTGAACTTTTAATTGTTAAACATGAGGATAAATTTATCTACTGTTGACTTTTTAAATTTTTTAAGAATATATTTTATTCTATTAGTACAATGAAGAATGAAATGGTACCTTATAAATTTCCATGCTTTGTAGGACTGTAGCTGTGTCACTTAATTGCTAGTCTGATTATAGGTTACTATGTCACTTAACTGTTCTTTGAACTATAACTTTGTAAGCATATTTTTTATTTGAAATATAGCTCTTAGGAATGTAAGTTTGCAGTTTTCTTGAGAAACTGCTCCATATGGCAAAGACCACTTTCTGATATCACATGTAGACATTTCTCTGCCTTTGTTATGCTTCTTAAACTGTTTGTTGCAAGAATTCCCATTCATGGTTTTTGGTCATAAATTCAAACCTACCAATGTTGTAATGGTTAAGAGAGGATGTCAAATTTTCTGTAAAATCCCCATGCAACCTCAGCTTGGGACCCAGAATTTCAGAGCTTATCAGTCTGCCAGTGTAATAAATCTGTTTTCCTACCCTCTGAGTGGTGCTTGGTCTCTTACTGAATGTAATTTCCCCAGCATACATGTTCTCTTTCACATTAAAAATTGTTCTGAGGAAGCATACATTTCTATAATTTATATAATATGCATTCTTCAATTGTTGGTATAAGGCAAACACTTTAAATATCGCTAATTTCCTAGGTTTTCACTAGAGTTGATAAGTCAAAATATATAATTTTATACATATGAAAAATTGCATATATAATTTTATGTACCAAATATATAAAAAATTAAGGACTTTTTATGATAAAACATTTATTAAAGGCATTAAATCATGGCTTATTGACAAAAATAATTTAGTTTTTCATAATGTGAATGTAAAATATTAAACAGAAGAGAAACAATGAATAGAAGAGATATTTAAAAGAATCTCTAAGCCGGGCACGGTGGTGCAAACCTGTAATCCCAGCATTTAGGGAGGCTGAGAGGAGAACCACGAGTTCAAAGCCAGTCTCAGCAATGGCGAGTCTCTAAGCAACTCAGTGAGACCCTGTCTCTACATAAAACACAAAATAGGGCTGGGGATGTGGCTCAGTGGTCCAGTGCCCCTGAGTTCAATCTCCAGTACCAAAAAAAAAAAATCTCTAAATGTAAGGATGTTTTTGTAAGGAAATTTTAAAATGATAAATATGACTTTTGTATGAGAATGTAAAGATGAATGTAGATACAAGGAAACATGTGCAAATTGAAAATAGAATAAAAGACAGGTGTCTCAGAAATTTTCCATTGCATCTCACCCCATTATGTAACCAGAAATGTATCAGGGGAGAATTATTTTCATAGAAAGTTCCAGAAGGACCTTCCACAAATTCTTCATGTGGAATCACCTCTGAATGAATTTTTCTGCTCACTGGGTCTAGATATAGCTGAAACTGTGGCTTAAGTAGATTCAGATGCATCATGTACAAGTGTCAGACCATGCTGCTCATGTAGAGTTGAGTTTGCAAGTGCACAGAATGCAAGAGTTACAAGGCCATGGCAGCTTTTGCTCAGATTACAAAGAAAAGCAGGGGAGTACAGAACAAAACTTGTACCAGTGTCAGAACTCCTTCAGGAGTCTCAGATGGGAAAATTCCTAAAGAAGTTATTGTGTAGTTCCCAGAAAAAAAATTCCCCAACATCAATTTTCTGCACCAGTCTTAAAATCCACTGATAATAGCATAAAGTCCTCAATTTCAGCCACTTTGACTAGCAAAGTTACAGGGCCTGAGCTCTCCAAGGCCTTGAGAAAGCATACCTCATCAGAATATACACAGGATGGTAGTCATGGAGATTTACCATTTAATCTCTACCATTCTGGATTTCTCTCTTGCTTGGGACTGATTCCTTCCTTTCTCTTCTCCATTTCTTCCTTTTGGAATAGAAATGCTTATCCTGAGTCATTATATTTTGGAAGTATGGAACTTTTTTTAAAAAGAAGCCCAAACCTGAAAGGGTATTCCTTAATTCTCAAAGGAGTCTTTTAATTTGTACTTGTGAATGATGTTGTTACTAGCTAAATTTTGAGATTTAAGGGAATTACATAATTTATTTAGAATTTTTAGATAGACATAATCTTGGGGAATGAGAGGCATAATATAATGGCTTGGATATATTTTAAGTCTATCTTCCAAAACTTTATTCATTGAGAGTTTGATCACCAGTGCAACAATGTGAAATTTGTTGGGAATTTTCAAGAATCTTTTTTTTCCCTTCATTTCAGTGACTAAAATGAGAATGAGTTTTTAATTTTTTTTTAGATATACATGATGAGTGTATTTTGACATATATACATGGAGTATAACTTATTCTAATTAGGATCCCATTTTTCTTGAACATGATGTGAAGTTTCACTAGTGACAGGTTCATATATGAAGATAGGACAGTTATGTCCAATTCATTCTACTGTTTTTCCTATTTCTATTTTTCTCCTTCCCCATCTGTTGTGTGTTAGCATTCACATATCAAAGAGAACATTCAACCTTTGGCTTTTTGGTACTGCCTTATTTCACTTAGCATGATAATCTCCAGATCCATCAATTTACTGGCAAATTCATTAATGTGTGGCCAGTAATTCACTGGAGATACTATCTTAAAAGTGAGTACAATATATCTTACTGTAGCCTGGTGAGTTCTCATGACAAGTTGGTAGAAAATTGGTAGCTGGGATGTACTTCTCCATTCTTTCTTCCTGTCTGGTGACATAAATTCTCACTCCCACATGAGCTCCAATTACCATCCACTATGATGTTCTGCTTTCTTCCTTCCTGTCTGGTGATATAAACTTTCACTCCCATATGTACTCATGCTGTTGTCATCCACTATGATGTTCTGCAGCAAAGTGAACCCTCACCAGAACTGAGCAATTGAGGTCCCTTGACTCTGAGCCTGTAAAACTGTGATCTAAAAATTGTTTTCCCGATTAAATTCACTTTAATGCTACCTTTAATTATAGCAGTAAAAAAATACCAAATAGAGGAAAGTATAATTGTGAACAAAAGTGGAAATTGTATTTTTCCACCATATTTGATGGCACCAAAATTCAAAAATTTTTAAAAATATTTCCACTTTTTTAGCAATTGTAACAGGATAAAATTAAAAGCATTTTTTAGCAAAGTTCAATGGAATATCATAGTTTAAATTGTTTATAGATACTTAAAACAAGTCTAAAGACAGCCTTGGCATATATTTATCTAACCTAAAGTTATCTATCTAACCTAAGGTTATTATGTTGTAAGTCAGTATTCTTCAATCATTTATGTAAATGATCAAGTAAACTGATAAAGTTTGACCTATTTTAAAAAGAAATTGGTTTTTATTTTTTGTAAAATATTAGGATGATTATACAAAGAAAAATTATTTTTAAAGAAAAGCTAATAAAGTTTTTCAAGATCATAGAGTAGAGGAGGTTACTTTCCTGGCTGCTCCATGGAGTGATGTCTAGAAAGCAAACAGGCAGATTCTCAGCAAGGTGGGTGAACCAAAAAAAGAAAAGGAAAGAAAGAAAAATGTGGAGGAGGCTTTACTGGAATTTAAAACTAGACATTCAAAGCAGATTAGAGACTCAGCAGGTTGGATATAATAAAATAAGGAAGAAATCCCCAGTGGCACAGCCCTTCCACAGCTGGGCTCGAAGCACCACCCAAAGTGATCCCTGCATGAGCAAAGTGAAAGGATAATGCAATTAAAGGAACCCTTATTTTTAGGAAACCTGAGGCATATCTGGGTACAGAGCATTTTGAGATCAAGGACATTGCCCAACTAAACTGAAAGGCGCACTGCACAATATCCTCATGCAAGAAAGAAGCTGCCATCTCTCCAGGTGGCATGCTGAGGACAAAGGAAGGAACAATTTTGCAGCTATGGCATGGGTGTGGGTGGCTGAGGGAGCCAATTTCTAGCCCAAGATACAGACCATATAAACATACACTGCATCACATAGAGTGTGCTTAAGAGACCAGGAGAAAATCAAACACTGACAAAGGTTTACACAGGGGACAACTGATCGTGGAAACCCACTGAACGCTATCCTTCCACCTCTAATCTGGTTGCTCGCAGGAACAGCTAGGAGAGACATATCTGGCTGGGAAGGGTGGGGGTAGGAGAGATTCAGTTTGGAGACTGAATTCAAGACCAGAAAATGGGATCATAGCTGAGGTAGTGGACTAAGAATTTGTTCCCCCACCACATGAGTAGAATCGAGGGGAGATGCCTGGGTACCATGTACCAGCAATTACTGGGCCTTGGAGGTGTGCTGACTTAAAATCTCCAGAACAGTTGTCATTCACTGAAGATCCTGCAGCCCACCTAAGCCTAAACCCTGCCTCCAGGAATTTCCCTTCAATCGCTATCTCTCTTCCACTAACATCAATCTCTTTTATTCTCTCTTTTACTCTTTAATTTTTTCTTGTCCTTCTCTCCTCCTCCCTTATAATCATCACATCCTATATCACTTTTGTTCTCTGTCCACCATTTAAAATTTTAAGTCCTCTTGCAAACTTGCTGTTTCTATCATAGACAATAACTGATCATATTATTTGTTTATTGTGATAATTACCATTGTAGATGTCATAGTAGAAACTATTTGGTTTAATCCTGTATATTGTTTGCATTGGTTGTTATTATTTGTCTCCTTTTAAACTGAGTTACTGGAAGCCTTCAGGGACACTAAAGGTCCACAGGGTAGAAATTCACTACCTCAAGTCCATACTGCTAGATGGGTATACACACAAATAACATGATGGGGGGAAACAAGAAGGAAAATTGACCCAAATAAACCAAGATACTAAAATAACAGAACCTAATAACAACATGGAAGAAATGTCAAAGAAGGAGTTTAGAATGTAAATAGTAAAATTTATCTGTGAAGTAAAGAACAATGTAAGGAGGTATATCAGAAAGAAAATGCAGGAAGTAAAAAATTAATAGAGAGATTCTGAAAAAGAAGTCAGGCAGAAATTCTCAAAATATAGGAATTAATAAACCAAGTTAAGAATTCAATGGAAAACATTACCAACAGACTAGATCATTTGGAAGACAGAATTTCAGTCAATGAAGACAAATATATAATTCTGAAAACAAAGTTGAACCACAGAGAACAGATGTTAAGAGACCATGAACAGAATTTCCAGGAAATATGATATAACCTGAAAAGACTAAATTTAAAATTTATCAGGAGAGACAAAGACTCAGAGATACAATCCAAAGAAATGCACAAACTTTTCAATAAAATAATATCAGAAAATTTCCCAAACCTAAAGAATGAAATGGAAAATTAAATACAGGAGGCTTATAGGACTCCAAATACACAAAATTACAACAGACCCACACCAAGGTACATTATTATGAAAATGCCTAACATACAGAATAAGAATAGGGTTTTAAATGCTTCCAGAGAAAAAATGGCAGATAAAATTTAGATCTCAGCTGATTTCTCAACCCAGACCCTCAGAACTAAAAGGTCTTGGAATAATATATACCAAGCTCTGAAAGAAAATGAGTGCTAGCCAAGAATACTATACCTAGCAAAATTAAGATTAAGGAAACCTGAGGCATATCTGGGTACAGAGCATTTTGAGATCAAGGACATTGATGATGAAATAAAAATTTTACCTGATAAACAAAGTTTAAAAATTTCACAACTACAAAGCCTGCATTACAAGACATTCTCTATAAAATATTTCATGAATAAAAAATAAAATTAAAAACCAACAAAAGGAGGAACTACACTAGAAGAGTAGTCAATCAAAAGAGAAACTAATTCAAAGTAAAAACTATTAAAACACAAGACCCAACAATATGCTCTCTTCAAGAGACTCATGTCATAGGCAAAGACATCCACAGACTAAAGGTAAAAGGATGGGCAAAGAACATGTCATTCATATAGATCTTGTAAACAAGCAAAGGTTTCTATCCTCATATCAGATACAGTGGACTTCAAAGTTAATCAGAAGAGACTAAGAAGGATATTTCATACTGCTTAAGGGAACTATACATCAACAAGACATACAATTGTAAATATGCCCCAAACAATGAAGCACCTATGTACAAACAAACCCTTGTCAATGTCATGAAAAAAATAGACCACAGCACCATAATACCAATCAAATTTTATACTCTATATCTGCATTTATTGTACTTCAATTTTACCTTAATAAAGCTATGAAAAAGAAATGCATCTGATATTAGACTGTAGCACTGTTTATTGTTTTCAAATTTATAATACCTACATATAGATAAGACTGGATTCTAAAATTTTCTATTTTCCTCTAATATGAAGCTCTACAAGTCTTGCTTTGTTTCCCATGGTCTTTCATTTTGTTTAGTTTGCCTTGTACTTAGTCTAAATTTAGAATGATTATACAAACTGGAATTTTATACTTCATTTGGTTTTATTGTTTTTATTTTTAAAAATTTACCTGTTTCTCATTCAAAATACTACAGAAGTTAAATTGCTAGCAGCACAATGCTAGTCAAGTTTTTTGAGATGATAATCAGTACCTATAAAAAAGACAAAATTGTATTTAATGTTGCTTTCCAGGTAAAAAGCCTAAGAACACCTTCCAAGCTCCCTTGTTCTTCAAATGTTGGTAATATGGTTTTGATACTGAATCTTACTGGCCAATCATTTCTCTGTCATGTGGGACCAGACTAACAACTAGATGGGTTCATCCTGACACTGAGAGACAATTAAAACCTAACAACAATATAGTTTACAGGTAATTGTTTTGCAAAAATATGTCTCAATAGGGATGATAGGAATAATGTCATATTGAAATGAGGTCACTCATCTCAACCCCTTTACAAAACTAAATGATATCAGAAGTCTAGGAATAAAAGGACCTCCTGCACTGATAACAACATCACAAGAAACTACCTTTGCACAAAGGCTGCCACAATCTCAGATTTTAAAAATATCACATTTGCTGGGGGGAGGGGGGGATGCCTGCACAAGATTGGACTACCATTGTAGCCAAGGATTATCATTTTTAAGCAGAACTACAAGTTCTCCTCCTTTTGGTTTTGAAAATATCCCTTGGTCATCATGCTTCAACATTGTCTTTGATATACTATAGAAGATATATTCCCTTTGTAGTACTAACCTACTGTTTTGCTCAGCATTTTGCTGCTGTGACCAAAAGACCTGACAAAAACTACAGGAGGAGGAAAGGTTAATTTGGCACTCATGGTTTCAGATGCCTCCCTCCATAGATGGCTGACTCTTGTTTTGAACCTGAGATGATGCAGAACACCAGGGCAGAAGTATGTGAAGGAGAAAAGCAATATAGGACATGGCAGTTAGGAAACAGAGTGTTTCACTCACCAGGAGCAATATATATACACCAGTGACCTACTCTCTTCAGCCACACCATATCTGACTATAGTTATTACTCAGTTAATCCTAGTTATCAATGGATTAAACCACTGAGTAGAATATACATCTCATAATGTAATTATTTCACTTCTAAACTTTGTATTGTCTCACATGAGATTTTGGGAGACATCACAGATTCAAACCACATTTTACCCCTCCCAAAAGCTCATGCCGATCTCACAATGTAAAATAGATTCATTCCATTTTTAAGAGTCTCCATCATTTTAACAGTTCTCATATTGCCCAAATGTACAAGTACAAAGTGTCCTCTGAGATTCAAGGCAAACTCAACATGAGCCTTGTATAAATCAAAAGCAAGTTACACAGATTCAATATATAATGGCACAGAATAAATATTTTTATTCCACCAGGGAGAAATAGGGGAATAGAAAGAAGGGATTAGATAAAACAAGACTGAAATTCAGTTGGTTAAACAAGACCTATAGATCCAGATCCAACATCTGGGGAATATAGTATGCTGATGTTTTCTCCAAAAGGATTTTGTAGCTCTACTCCTATGTCTTTGCTGATTGCAGCCCATGTGGCCTCTCTTTTGACTTATTTCTCCTCAATTCATTCAATTTTCTTCAGCAGATGTCCCACAGTACTGACATCTCTTAATCTCAGGTATCTTCACTTCAGCTGCCTTTTCACATCTTCATGCATCACCTTGTCAGGGCAGCCCACAGAGATTCTGTCCCTGATACACTTTCCTCACCTAATAGGCCTTCCTTTGAAATTTCTGAAAAAGCCTCCTTGGCCCCCTAAATCCAGCATTCTGTACTCCTGAGGAACCAGCAGCATGTGCTTGACACCAAGGTCTGCCATGATCTGGAGCAATAGTTTCCTGGTGTCCTGTCTTTAGTAACACCTTAGTTTCTAGGTGACACAGCATGGTGAAGCCACTTCCTAGACTCACAATGCAAGTTAGGTATTACCATGGTCTTTTCTCAAAGAAATTTTTATTTTTGCACTCTTGAGCCTGAAATGGGTGTGGTATGCTCATTTATGAGCTGCCTTCAAACCATTTTTTCTATTTTCACTGAGTAATATACCTAATATTTCTTTGGTGACTGCAATTCTAACAAACCACACATTCAATTTACTAGCACTTTTCTGGACAAATTCCTAAGTTTTTCTAATATTTTTGCTCTGCTTTGTGCTTGTAATTATCACAGTAAAGCTCACTAAAATTTCCAGTAATATAAATATCACCCTCTGGATTTTGTGCTGTGTTGATATTTCCTCTGCTAGATTAGTTTATCATCTCTAAATTCAACTGCAGGACATGGACAAAATGTAGACAACTTCTTTGCCAGATCATAACGTGAATGGACTCTAATTCAATTTCCAATAGAGTTTACCTAAGAAATTCTCAAGCTCAGTCTTTCTTTGCAGAGTACTATCAGCATTT
The DNA here is from genome assembly GCA_028644305.1 of Xerus rutilus. Lineage (NCBI taxonomy): Eukaryota > Metazoa > Chordata > Mammalia > Rodentia > Sciuridae > Xerus > Xerus rutilus. The sequence continues at coordinate 52,020,011 of CM053413.1, forward strand.
GGAACTTCTGAATCCCCAGAAGAATTGCACATTAAACTCCACTTGCAACATTCTAAAGCTTTTTTCAGTTGGCATATCTAAACTAAGCCAATCCCACCAAACCAAAGGCCAAACATTTTCCCTGATATGCAGATGCTAACTCACAATAAGGTCTCATTGAGTTGCTTAGTGCCTCACTTTCTCTGAGGCTGGCTTTGAACTCATGATCCTCCTGTCTCAGCCTCCAACGCCACTGGGATTATAGGCATGTGCCACCATGCCTTGCCTTAACCCCATACATTTACACAGGGAAAATCCTAGCACAAGCACACCACAACCATGAGGTAATCAATCTGATTCACAACAGTGCTCTACACATCATTTTACCTTTCATTTTCTTTTTTTTTTTTTTTTTTTTTTTCAGGAAAGGGAATATTTTATTTTGACCTAGCTGGACAGATAGAACAATTTGTATCGGAATGGAAACTTTTATAATATGGTAATAATAATGATTTTACACATTTTTATAAAGTTACTCAATATACAGAATATTTTCATGAAAAGTAGCTGCCAAAAATACAAGGAAAATTTGAACACTGTTGATATTGAAATTTAGTATTGTATTTCAATTTATTAAATACTTTAAAAAATTTTTTTTTGTTTTTCTTTTCTTTTATTTTTTTTATTTTTATTTTTTCACATTTATTTATGTATTATATAACTCTTAAAATATATTCACTTATCATGTACAGCATGTGAAAATGTGTTTTCACATTTAGTTTGAAAATGTGTATACATTGT